>VDFB02000008.1:217270061-217870061 GCA_007258455.2 Sequoia sempervirens
TGTTCATGAATGTTCTTGCTGTTTTGATTTCTGATTTATATGGTTTTGAGTTTTAAAAGTTTGAAATACTGATTCAACACCCCCTCTCGGTATTTCCTGTGTGCTCTTCAAGTTTGTCCAATGGCATGATACTTACAATTTTTTTCCAGTGTTGGAAGGAGATGCATCTCCAAGATTGGGATGCGTCTTCAGTATAGGAGATGTCTCCCATGGTTGGAGATGACATGTCTGCATCTCAGTTTGCCTCCTAAAAAAATCCTAAAAACTGTTTTAAAAGCATGCATTGGGATTGTTTCATTCACAACAGCTTTTTGTAACAGACAAAGTGACTGAGCACTAGCATTGATGAAGTTTGTGTTTGCAGGAGGAGCAGATTCTGCCATGTTCAAGTTCAAACTAGCTTTTTTAAAGTCTGCAATTTTTTCCCATCGGCTTTTGTTCAAAATCCATTTTCCTAGTCTATGTTGAAAACATGAAATGATGTTTCTTTGAATCTGCAATGAAAATTTTAAACAATTTTTATTTACCCTGTTGAAGTCTCAGATGATTTTCACCCTGTAAAAAAATAAAAAATGAAACCATATATAGTGTTATATAATATATTACATATGAAAACTTAGATTTATTTATTTTATTTTTATTAATGCCAAGAAGCATTCTACAATGGCAGCAAGGGGTGGATTGTAATGGCATGAACGTGTTAACAAAACCTCATACCTTTCATTTTAAATTTGACAATCATTTAGATGTCAAAATATTAATATTTAATAATAAACATAATTAAATCAAATTTAGAACACAATTTTTTTTGAAAGTAAACTATAGTTTTTTTTTAATTCGTAACACGAGAATTATTAGCTTGGCTCGAGCCAGATGAGGCCAAAAACAGCATGAAAGCATAGCATTAACGCACATAGTCCAAAACTGTGAGCATAGTAGTCCAATAGGGGTACAAAGTCCACGAGCACACCAACCCAGTGAGGGTTTGGAACACAAAGTCACCGGCATGAATGCCAACAACTTCAACATGAAGATTCAAACCTGCAAGCACTATTGATTAGCAAGGGCACAATGCCCATGATCACAATGGTCCAACGGGGGTATGAACCTTGGTGGCAATATTAACAATCCCACGATTTAACCATCACACTATGCCATGAATGAAAAAAATAAACTATAATTTTTAGATAGATATATAAATACCATTTATTGTTAAAAAATAAATAGTTAACCAAAAATATAGAAAATAAACAAAATTAATTTTTAAAAATTAATCTATTATTTCATAATTAAAATAGTCCAATGGTTCAGCGGAGGTTTGAACCTTGGTGACAACATTAACAATGCTATGATTTAATCATCACACTATGCCATGAATGGCAAAATTAAACTATAACTTTTAGATAGATATATAAATACTATTTATTATTAAAAAATAAATAATTAACCAAAAATATGTAGTAACCATCCCTAATTTTATTTTTATTTTACCAAATAAGATCACAACATAAACTTGCAATTATTGAACACGCTGTTATTACAAGGTCTGATATCAATTTTCTATGCACACATGATTGCGATTACATTTTTTTTGGTGAATATTCATTCACTTGATGGCAAAACATGTAATAAACATACATATGACATCCCAATGTGAAATACCTTAGAAAGAGGGGAAAGGATGATTGTTGCAAGACTGCTGTTACCAGTTGCAGGTCATGGCAGCCATGTCAATGTAATGTCCCGTGCATGAAGGGCTAAACCCCGACGGATGTAACCTATCGTGCTAGTAGGTGTGTACTTGATAACCAAATGGTGGGGCTCCATGGCCACGTGTCCACTGTGCTCGTGGCTTCTATGCTTTCATCTCCAAGGCTGGTGGGACACAAACCTCACCCTTAACACCCTAGGTCGTCGCCCTCACTACTAGGCCGGTCTTTTGGTGTAGTGGTTGGGCTTTTGGTGGTATCAGAGACAAGGTCTTGAGGTCGAGCCTTGTAGAGCGTGGTGAGCTGTAACGTCCTGTGCATGAAGGGCTAAATCTCGGTGGATGTAACCCGTTGTGCTGGTAGGCGTGTACCTGATAACTAGATGGTGGGGCTCCACGACCACATGTCCATTGTGCTCATGGCTTCTATGACCTTCACCTTCAAGGCTGGTGGGACGCAAACCTTTGGTGGTATCAGAGCCAAGGTCTCGAGGTTGAGCCCTGTGGAGTGTGGTGGGCTGTAATGTCCCGTGCGGGAAGGGCTAAACCCCAACATATGTAACCCATTGTGCTAGCAGGCGTGTACCTGATAACTAGATGCCACCATTTGGTTATCAGGTACTTGCCGGCTAGCATGACGGGTTACATTCGCTGGGGTTTAGCCCTTCACGCACAGAACATTACAGTCCATCGGCCGGGGTTAATAATTAAAATTAATGGTCGAATATTTAAAAACAAAAAAAATCATTAGAGGTTAAGAAAAAATAATCCCTTTTAAAAAAATATTTATTAATTATTTTATAATTATTTAAATTTTAATGATTTTTTTAATAAAAAATTAAAATATAAATTTGAAAATTATATGCAAATAGATGATTTAAAAAAATTAGAATTACCAAAATAAAAAATGGTGGCTTTTCCAAAAGTAAGATTAAAAGTAAAGCTAGTGTGTTATCAAAAAATGAAGTAAACAATGTAGATAAAAAATAAATTGTGTCCATGTATGTAGTAAATAAAATAGTTCCAAAGTAAAATGATATAACTTTTAATTAAATAAAGTAGCTCCAAATTGATATCTCAGCATTTTTTTAGATAGATGTATTTTTTAAGATATCTATACTAGTTTTAAATTGTAAAGTTTGGTGACTTATTTGTTAGGGTTTTGAGTTGTATTACAGATTTAAAACTTATAGTTTTTATAATTTTATTATTTTAATTTTACAATTTGAAATTATGTAGACTTTTTATTATTTAAATTATATTTAGTTATTATTTTAATGTTTCATTTAACTCTAAGAAAATAAATAAAAAATTAAATCGTAAATTGTAGTTTATTGAATTTAAATTTCAAAATTTACTTTTAGTCATTACTATTATTTTATCTTTTTTAGCAAATTATATATAACTATATATACACATATTTTGATATCTACAAGTACCCATCTCCTATTTAAAAAATGGCACATACCTGTACTGGTACCGATCTCCTCTACCAGTAACAGTACCTGTCTCCTGGCAATGCTGTTTTTTCCATGTTTAATGTGTTTCTCAATACCTTGTGCAAGAACTGTTCGTCTTTGGGGTTGTTATGCCATCTGCCTTTTCTTTGTATGATTAATAATTTGCAATTGTATTTTTGATGCATGATTAATTAATATATGATGTTTCTTAATAAAATAATCTAATAATGTTCCCACAGCCAATTGCAGTTGGGTTATTCAATTGAGGATAAACAAAAGAAATGTTATCTGGTAATTTTAATATGTAGCCTATTTGTTTGTTTCAATGTTTATTTATTTTTTGTTGGAGGGTTTTTTATATCAAATCAAACCCATAGAATTGTTTTGCTACCTTATACGGGATTGGGAGCCTTGGGCTGAAAACTCTTTGGCCAAGAGCCAAAGCCGGAGGTATTTTAATAACATAATGAAACTTGAATATGAATGTCTTTGTTCCTCCAAGGTTTATGTCTCTTGGCATTTAATGTATGTATGCATTTAATATATATCCGAGTTAGTTTACTTGAACATTTTAATTTATGGCACATGCCTCTTTTTTGATGTTTTTATTGAGAACCTTTATTGATAGGCTTGAAACATCTAGGGGATTTTGCCGAAAATCAAATTTGGTGCAGATTTCCCTCCCTGAATTAAGCTATTTGTATTCTGCCATCATGTTTATGTTTTGTTAGCTTACTACTGTAAGATCAAGATGAACTATGTGATCTTACTTACCATTTACCATTCAAAATAAGCATCAAAGATCTTATAGAAGGTAAGCTAGAAATATCATTTATTCATTCCTAAGATTTTTGAGTTGGTTCTTTACAAAATATTCTTTCCTGGCAAAAGTTTCATATAATATTACTACGTTTGGTTATGCTGATATTGGTTTCTACTATTCTGGAAAGATAAATTTCATTTATTTTTTGTCTGTTTGATTGCAGACAGAATGGACAAGAGAAGAGGATGAGAAGCTGCTTCATCTTGCAAAACTTATGCCAACACAGTGGAGGACGATTGCACCAATTGTTGGGCGAACTCCATCTCAATGCCTGGAACGCTATGAGAAACTTCTGGATGCAGCCTGCGTGAAGGATGAAAACTATGAACCTGCTGATGATCCTCGGAAGCTAAGGCCCGGTGAAATAGATCCTAATCCAGAATCCAAACCTGCAAGGCCTGATCCAGTTGATATGGATGAAGATGAAAAAGAGATGTTATCTGAAGCACGAGCTCGCTTAGCCAACACTCGAGGTAAGAAAGCAAAGAGAAAAGCACGAGAAAAGCAACTTGAGGAGGCAAGAAGGCTTGCTTCCCTTCAGAAACGGAGGGAGTTGAAGGCAGCAGGTATTGAAGGCAAGCAGAGGAAAAGAAAGAGGAAAGGAATTGATTATAATGCAGAGATTCCATTTGAGAAGAAGCCTCCACCGGGATTTTTTGATGTTGCGGATGAGGAAAGACAGGTCGAACAGCCTCAGTTTCCAACTACAATAGAAGAGCTTGAAGGAAAGAGACGGGTTGATATAGAAGCTCAGTTAAGAAAACAAGATATTGCACGCAATAAAATTGTACAGAGGCATGATACACCCTCAGCTGTAATGCAGGTTAACAAGCTCAATGATCCAGAAGCAGTTAGGAAGAGATCAAAACTTATGCTTCCAGCTCCACAAATTTCAGATCGAGAGCTTGAAGAAATAGCAAAAATGGGCTATGCAAGTGATCTTGTCTTGGGGGAGGATGAACTTGCAGATGGTAGTGGTGCTGCCCGTGACCTCCTTGCAAACTATAGTCAGACTTCACGGCTAGGCATGACACCTTTAAGAACACCACAAAGAACTCCAGGTGGGAAAGGAGATGCCATTATGATGGAGGCTGAGAATCAAGCACGTTTAAGAGAGGCACAGACTCCACTTTTTGGGGGAGAAAATCCAGAGTTGCATCCTTCTGATTTCTCAGGAGTCACTCCCAAAAAAAAGGAGGTTTATACTCCAAATCCTATTGCAACACCTCTGCACACTCCTGGAGCAATCTGTTTAACTCCTCGAATTGGAATGACTCCATCAAGAGAGTTATCTACATTTGGCATGACTCCTAAAGGCACCCCTATTCGAGACGAGCTTCGTATAAATGAAGGTATGGAGACTCCTGACAGCTCCAAGGCTGAAAGTCGAAGGCAAGCAGAGATAAGAAGGAACCTGCGAGCTGGTTTAAGTGAACTTCCTGCACCACAGAATGAATATCAGATAGTTGTCCCTGACCCTCCAACAGATGATATTGAAGTGGCAGAACAAATGGAAGAAGACATGTCTGATAAATTAGCTAGAGAGAAAGCAGAAGCAGCTGCAAGACAGGTAGCATTGCTTAGAAAAAGATCAAAGGTTTTGCAGAGGGGTCTTCCAAGACCTCCTGTTGCTGCTGTGGATTTCATTAGGAATTCTTTAAAAAGAGTAGATGATGATAATGGTTCTCTTGCACCAGCAAACTTCATGGAGCAAGCTGATGAATTGATCAGAAAAGAACTAATGTCCTTACTGGAGCATGACAATGCAAAGTATCCATATGAAGATGACCTTGGAAAGGAAAAAAAGAAGGGCAGCAAGAATACTCCAAATGGAAGGCCACAAGTTCCTATTCCTCAAATAGATGATTTTGATGAGGGAGAACTAACAGAGGTATACCTTCCAGATTTGACTTGCCTTTAACTATGTTAATGCACACAATCTACTAATTTCTACCACTTTGTGATTCTTTTGTAGATTGTCATAGAAAGGTATATTTCAATCCTTCCTTTAATTTTTTGGCAGTATTTGTTTTATCTAGCTTGTTTAAGGCATATAATAATGCATAATGAGAATAATGTTACAACTGTTGTGAATTTTGTCAGTTACCCTTAAACCTTAGTAAATCTCCATCCAAATATTGTGAATTGTGAATTTTTTGGACTTTTTGTTTATCAACTGTTATGTAAGTGGAATTTTTTATGCTGACATATCTGCTTGGTTTTAATTGTTTTATACCCAGGCATCCCAATTAATTGAAGATGAGGTCTCAATCTTACGGGTGGGAATGGGCCATGGAGAAGCTTCAGTGGATGATTTTGCTGAAGCCCGTGATGCTTGTCTGGAAGATATGATGTTCTTCCCAGGTCGTAACACCTATGGTCTTGCAAGTGTGGCCAGTGTTACAGATAAACTTGCAGCACTACAAAATGAATTTGAAAATGTGCGGAATCATATGGAAAGCGGGACAAGAAAAGCTGTTCGTCTTGAGCAGAAGTTGAAAATGTTGACTCAAGGCTATCAAGTATACATGATCTTTTTCCAAGTCAAATATTTGTGTTTCTGTTCGTGTTTCTTCCTAGAACTTTCTATTGTTAATTGTTGTAACCTGTAGTCCCATTGACTTAATTTTGGTCATATGTGGACATCAATATAATTTCTTTTTTCTTTGTTTCAAAACCTTGCAGAATAGTTGTCATGGATTGTGATCTTGAGGCTTTCTGTAGAATGGTTATGTTTTTAGCACTAGGCATTTGAGAAGGATAAGGTTTAGTTGTGGAATTAGCTAGAGTTTTTATGTAAAATATGTTTTCCAAGAAAGTGAAGATGTTTTCCAAGAACCAGGAATCCACTTCATTTCTATGACCTATATTTCTTTTTTTGAAGTTCCCTTGGGATGGAATCATTATAATTTATAGATGAATGACATAGTATAACATATGAATGCCATTTGTGCTTTCCTTCATATTTCAAAAGAACTGGGATGCTTAAAAATTATTTTAGTATATGAGACCTGAGAGTAGGAGATATTTTTCTGCTCCAATGTGGTTTATGATATTTGGCTTATTTGGGGCAGTTTAGTATGCATTCCCTTGTAAAGGATGGTTTAACTTTTTTAATCATGTAGTATTGTAGTGTTGGAGGCTAAAGCTTTTTCAGCTTTTAGCATTTTTGTACATGAATTTAACATTACTTTTCAACATACTTTCAGTGATGCATTATTTATCAATCTTATTGTTTTTATCTTTTGTTGTTTGTGTGGACAGGTGAGGGCAGGTAAATTGTGGACACAAATAGAGGCAGCCTTCAAACAGGCAGATACTTCTGGGACTGAACTGGAATGTTTCCGGGCATTACACAAGCAAGAGGAATTGGCAGCTTCTAACAGAATTGAAAGTTTACGAGAAGCAGTCAATCAGCAAAAAGACCTTGAAAGACAACTACAGATTCGATATGAAAATCTGCTTGTGGAACAGGATAACATGCAGAAACTTTTACAGGAACACAAGGAAAGGACAGCTCAACAAAATGATACGGGCAAAGGGGATGGCAGCAACCCTGAGCTGACACAGTTGGCTTCTTGCCAGGTTGATATAGGTGGATTAGAAACTGAGAAGGTTGTGGATGGCAGTAACTCTGACCTGGCACAGTGGGCTTCTCACAAGGTTGATGTGGGTGGATTAGAAACTGAGAAGGTTGTGGATGGCAGCAATCCTGAGTCAGCACAGATGGCTTCTTGCCAGGTTGGTGTGGGGGGATCAGAAACTGAGAAGGTTGTCACAGAAGCCTTGGAAGTTTCATCTAAAGGCAATGACATTGCAATGCCAGACAGCAGCAAGGCTCTTGATGATCATCGTTCTTTGTCACCATTCCAGGATGGTATTGAGAAGGTTAGCACTTCTGGTCAAAACAAAGATAATGTAGAATATTCTGAAAAGGCTACTGATATGAGGGCTGAACGTGCACTTAAGTTGGATGGGCCTAACTCTATTTTAGAGGATGAAAAAATTGATCAAGTTCCACATGATAAGGCCAAGCAAGTGGTTGATTCAGATGGGCAGACTGCTGTTTTACATGGTGAACATATTGAACAGGTCATTCAACATCAAAGTGACCTGATGGTCACATTGGATGGTCAGATTTCTGTTGCAGATGTGGATGCTCAACACGAAAAGCAACATAATACTGATATGTCAGCTGAGACAAAGAGTTCAAATACCATTTTCACAGATGATAATGTTGAACAATCAAGTCAACAGAATACAAACATGGTAACTCAGTCGGATGGTCAGAACAATGTTTTAATGGTAGAGAATGTTGAACAAACAAACCAGCACAATACTGGCCTGGTAGCTCAGCCACTTGTTCAGAATAATGTTTTGTTGGATGAGAATGTTGAAGAAACAAAACATAATACTGACCTGGTAGCTCATTCAGACAGTCAGAATGCTCTTTTGAAGGATGAAGATGTTGAACAAGTTGAAAAAGAGAAAGAAATGGTGGAATCATCAATACCTCCTCTGAATGATATCAACAAAGAAAATGTTATTAGACCTGTGAAGTTGCAAAATCCTCTTCCGAAGTTAGTTGTGGATTTGTCACTTGAAGATCTTAATACACATGTAGAGGTTTTGGATAACAAGGGACAAGGGTTTTCAGCACAGATTCAGCCAGATGTTGGCAACAAGGTTGAAGATACCAACAAACAGGTAGAGGTTTCAGATGATGTGGAACAATGCATTTTAGCACAGACAAATCTAGAGGTTGGCAACGAGGTTGATACCATTGTGGATGATTGTAAAGCTAGGTTTGAGGAGCAGGCGGTTTTGTCAAAAGCTGATGATGGAACAGAAAATGTTAATACTGCAGAGAGAGATGAGTCTGCTTCACATACTGAGCATGTTAAACCTTAACAACAATGTTTTTAAAATGACAAGGTCTTCATTTGTTTAGGTTTTGTTAGCATGGAATAAAGCTAGAATACGGTCTCATTATGAGGGTGGGGTGTGGGCCATTACTTTGGGAATAAAACATTGTTCTCAGGTAGGACCTACATTGACTACTATCTATTGGATTACCTATTAAAATGTCTGTGAGACAGTCCATGTACTTGTGAAAACCATAAGAGTAGATTTTTGAACTCCATCCTTTGTCAGCCCATGTACTTGTGGAAACCGTAAAGAGTAGATTTTTGAACTTCATTCTTTGTCAGTCTTCCTAGACGTTTAAACTCTAATTATTTTATTAGTTCTGTTAGCGATTGCACTGACATTGCTTTACTATATCTTACTTATGCCACTTTACGCTTTTCTTTTGGGCATAGGTCAGTGACCAGTTCACTTACACCTGAGTTCACACACTTGACTAACTTGTTGAGTTTATGCTTTCTATTTTCCTTGCTTTCGTTGAATTTAAGGAAACAGAGTGTAATTGGATCTTTTAATACTGTTAAAGAGTTTAAATTTTGGCTTGCTATATAAAACTCTGACCTGCCAGGGCATTTATGTTTGGCTATTTTTTACAATTGAAAAAAGAATTCTCCAAATGGTTAGTTTCAAACAATATTTGCCATGTTTTCATATAAAATTGACATCAAGTTATTGGATCTTTGGGAGATATACATATCTTAACATTTCCATCTTCCTCATGTTTACTCTAAAATACTAAAATAGGCATTCATTAAATAAAAAATGTGTGCTATTGTTTTCTGTCGGCTGAAACCACCTGAGAGACAAATTGCCATGCTAGTGTTTTCCAACTAACTGTATATCCCTGTAACAATGCTTCCAAAATTGAAATATTTAAATATATATTCAGAATATTCATGCAGAGACCACGCTAAATGATTGTATTCAAGTCTACACGTTACTATGGTTTCAAAATGTCATTATGTTATTTTGTGTTCTGCTGCTTATAATCATAACTTACAGCAGCCAAGGAAGAGCACATTTCTAGCAGACAAAGCATTCAGCTCTCATTATGCTTTATGTGGTGTTGTGGCATTAAATATTTGAACTTTAAATATTTTAGTTGTCCGTGCTATCTTTATAATTCTAAATTCTTTTTTCTTGTGTTGTATCTTCATAGCTTATATTCAGGAACCATGTTGAAATATTTCTAAACCTGTGAAGAACCATTTGAAGACTTCAACCATCGACTGTACAAGACGTTAACGCATTTGAGAATGAAATAGTTGGAACTGCCATGATGAAGATATGATTCCTGAATTCCCTTTACCATGTAACTTACCATTGATTTTTTATCTTGCACCCTGCTGCTTAACCACAATCACAACATAATTTCTTAACAATTTAATGGCCTACTTGAACAATTTCTTTTTTTAGAAACCATATATGGTGGAGAACTTTGTACTTCATGCCATTTTATCATGCATGTTTATCGATAGTGCTGATCATGATTGTTTTAACATTATTAGACAGCTCTAATAATTCTATAGCCACAAAACTGAAACCTTTAAAAGATAGTCCTCAAACATTATGAAAATATTTCTAGTGTAATTATTTTATTTATTAAAAGTTAATAAAAATGCAGAGATGCATATTATGGTATCTGGGAAAAATATTTGATATGCATTAGGAGAAGATTATTGTTGCTTTATACGTTCTTCAACAGAAAACAGGCGGGAGATGCATTGCATAATAGCGCTTATTGAATCATTGATCTCTTAGTTGTGCGGTGATGTTTATTATATTTTCATCCTTCCTTTGGTATGGCAAATGAGACCGAATTCTGGTGCTGAAAGTTCGGCAGGCGTCTATGACTTTGATCTATTTATCAAGGATATCTTTTATATCCAACGAAGAGAATATATTTAATTAAAACCTTAATAACGAGGATTAGTAGACATGGAATATCTTGTGGATGGGAGGCCTCTAAATCGATGGTTGGCATAACCAATGTTAGGGCTTTAAATATACGGAGTGTGTGTCCATTCAAGCTACAATGGTAGCAGTTGCCTTTTAGATCTGAGAGGAAAAAGTGTGAGGTTCAAAACCCTAAACAATCTCATGAAAATAAATAGCAACTCATTTTCACATAAATATAGAAATGAAATGAAACATCTTCAACATATACAAATGACATAGTACATTTCACATGTAAAAGTGTCTAATCGAGAATATTAAGTACTATCTAGTCAAGTATTATAGAATACAAGATATAATTTATACAAGTAAAGATATAAAAGAAACATAATCACTACAGTTTTCAATCGTCATTAATCCTAATGGTCATCCAAAGACCAAAAGATGAGAAAATGGCTTAAGCGTTTTTTTGCCCAACAATGAAGCTTACGCTTTTGCTTCCTTGAGTTTTTTCCCAACATAGAGAATACTTGACCCTGTACGAGAAATCTAGCAACTTGAAGACAACTAGCAAGATGAAATGTGGTGCAACTTGATATATCTACATGCATTTTACATATGAACATGCTATGCCCTACTATCACGATATGACAAAATAAAATAAAATTTGCTCTCCTTTGTTAGTCCATAATCAACACTTGTCGTAGAAGGTAAAGCCAAATCACATATAGAAGAAAATGACATTCCTCATGAAGATAATATAACATGTAATATAGGGGGATTCACTACTCATGAGTTCTCTTCATTTAGAGAGCCTCATGGGGCAAACTGCCCTATACTACCTCAATGGAACAACAGTGAGAGTTTCAAAATCCGAAAGAGTAGGTCACAGAGGTTCTCTGGACAAACTGACAAGCTTTCGGCTAAAGGATGTCAGCGCATAATACAGATGACAGCGCGACGCACTGGCGTCTTGTAGGGACCAGAAAGCGAGAATGTTTTAGAAAATGGCTAAGTGACGACTTACACTCCGATTACAGAGAACCTCTAGAATGTAAGAAAGCAATAGGAAGTAATAAGATTGAAACAAAGTGAAATAGAGACGATAAGGAGAAAAAAGACAATACTTACGACCGTGTGGGAGAGATAAATGGTTGGGTGACTCTATAGGGGCATGCCTCAATCATACCCCGTTTAGGTGTTTCCACCTCCACAAACAGCCAAGGAAACAAGATAAATAAGTAATAAAGTAAAGAGAATACAAACACTACAAAGTAGTACTATGCTACTCAACCAAGTGATAGAGGAGAGGAGAGGGAAGCTTACCACCTCCACCAAGAGCACTCAAGGCTACTTGGGGGAGAAATGAGAGAAACTCAAGCCTCTGCTGCAATGGCGTAGTCCCAAACGTGCTTTACCAAAGTGATAGAGTGAGGCTTTTGCTGCAATGGAATGCTTGAATGCTTGGAGTGAGTGAAAGTGAGCTTGAAAGTGAATGTGAGATTGCAAGAATGAAAGCTTGACCTGGTGAAGAGTTGTGAAGAGTAAAGTGTTTGGAGATTGAAGAGATGGCTGAGAAGCTGCTTAGAGCTTGAGAAGAGCTTGTGAAGCTTGTGAATGAAGTCAAGAAGTTCTTAGAAGATGTGAAGGGATGTGTAGAAGATGGTAGAAGAAGAAATGCATATGGAAGGGGTGAACTTGAAGGGGAGATGAAGAAAATGGCCATATTCGGGTCGGTCAGCCAATGAGGGCGTTACAAATCGACCCCCAATGAGAAGTGTAATGTCTCTGCAGGCTCCAGACGTGGGAATTTTTCAGGGACGTAAGCGCGTAGCGCAAATGTTTGTGTGCCATGCGGGTAGAAACGCCTTCATCGACGCTCAAAATAGGTGCCAAGTGTGATGCATGCAACAGGCTTAGGTGGAATAAAGCTTCCGAACTTGGTTTTTTGAAGTGAATAAAGGAAAAAAGGGATTTGCACATGGGGTGCAAATTTGTTATACATTTTGCCCCCACTTTAGCGAGCACTAACACTGATGAGTGCTCGGTAAAGTAGATCAAGAAAGAGTAGGGTTAGAAATGTATACCTAAACCATTGAGGAAGTAGATCATGATCTGGTGAACCCGAGAGTGCAGGGTCAAAAAAAGACTTCATAGTTTCGCAAAACTATGAAGCTGAAGAAAGAGCATATACTCAGGATGAAGATGTAGATCTTCGATCTGGTATATACAAGAGATAAGAGAGAGATGAACAAAGCGCGCGGTGAAAGCAAAACTCGCTCAGGGGTAGAACCCACACCACAAAATAAGCATGTGATAAAAGCAAACCCTACTCAAGGAGTAAAACCCGTATCACGAAGAGGTGATAAAAGCAATCCCTGCTCGAGGAGGAAAACCCATACCACAAAGTAACTATGATAAAAGCGCGTGGTGAAAGCAAACCCGCACAGGAGTAGAACCCGCACCACAAAATAAGCGTGATAAAAGCAAACCCTGCTCGAAGAGAACCTGTATCACCAAATAAGGATGTGAAGGAGCTCTACAGGTTCTCTGTCCTGCAGAGCAAGCAGATAGTCATGTAGATGTCGTCAAGTTGAAAGGATTTCAAAGGGATCCCTTGGGAACCCTTCAAAAAGGAAGAGGGGTCCACTTGAGGGACGCATTGTTTGAAAAGTGAGGTCTAGTTAGGCTACCCCCAAGCTAGACGCAAAAGTTGTGAAATAGGTCTAGTCGGGCTGCCCCCAAGTTAGGCACCAAGTTGTGAAATAGGTCTAGTCGGGCTGCCCCCAAGCTAGACACAAAAGTTGTGAAACAGGTCTAGTCAGGCTGCCCCCAAGCTAGACGCCAATGAATTCATTCAAGAGAAAAACTTTCAAAGAGGTCCCTTGGGAACCCTTTAAAAGAGAAAAAGGGGGCCACTCAAGGGACACTTCATTTGAAAGACATAACAAAGAGAGGGGTCCTTAAGAAGGATGCACATCTCTGAATGAGTCATCACTGCCCCCAACATGTAGGGGAGGAGAACAATGCAAGATTTTTAGAACATGTAGGATAGAGGTAAACCTCGATATCACTTGTCATGCAAAGAAAAGAAATGTGCATTAATCAAATAGGAGTTTGATGGCACATGAATCAATAAGTTGTTGAATTTTGTCCTTCAAGGCTTTACATTCGCTAGTGGAATGGCCAAGCACTCGATGGTATGCACAGAAAGGATGCTTTGTTTCATCATGTTTATGAGTTTTATTACGTGGGAGAAGGAAGGGTGATTAAGTGGGATTTTAGAAGCCACAACAAAATACACTCTTGCTCAGATAAAGGATGAGGAGTAGGAAGCAATCCTTTCTCTTGTGGAGAAAAGTTTGATTGATCGCAAGAAGAAGATATGAAGGTAGCAGACAATGGAGGATCTACATGGAGAGCATTATTCTGACAAAAGGGATCATGCTCCTCTATGAGATTTCCATCATCTTTCCTGACAGGACTACCAACACTAACCTCCTTAACATAAGTGTGATCGTCTTCCTCAGAAGGAGGATCAACACCAAGAACATTACAATTTGCATTCACCTTACCCCGCGATACAAAAGAGTAACCATCTTCGATAGCAGGTGTGAATGATGTTATTGGAAGGTCTAAGTGGACCGGGTCGACTTTATATTCCAGAACAAAGGAATCAGTAAATTCTAGAGAACCTCAATCATCACCAAGACATGCATTCTCTTGAGAAGAGGCAGGCTTAGGATTTCTTGCTTTAGAAGGGTCTTCCTTAGGGACATTTATCTCAAGAGTATCCTTTGTAGTAGGTACTGCTGGAGTAAACATCGACACACTGGAAGACATTGAAGGGATAAGAGTAGGCACAACCGAAGCTTGACCAACATCCACCATCTCACATAAGTGCATAGCATCAGGGTCAGCCTTGACTGTGACTACTTTATTGTTACAAATGGACTTAATACATTTATGCAAGGTAGACGGGACTACACTGATAGCATGAATCCATGGTCTACCAAGGAGAAGTTTATAAGGTAGCTTCTTTGACATCACATATACAAGGGTGGGTACAGTAACAGGTCCAAGCTGCAAGGGTAATACTATTGTACCTAGAGCTTGTCGCACAACATTATCAAACCCACGAATGACAATCGAAGAAGCATTAAGAGAAGATGAGTCAATATTAATCTTAGGTAGTAGATCAATGCTACATACGTTGAGTGCCGAAACAACATCAACAAGAGTACATCTAATACCAATTTTATTAATGTTGACTATAATCATTAGAGGATTTGCTTGTTCCTGTACTTTTGTAGGCGAGAGCTCTTGCAGATAGAAGGTGATATTTGGTGAATCCGCACGAATATACGCCATCAACGTAAGAGGATCTTTTGCAAGGCTTCCTGAAGCATACCTTGATAAACCGGAGCAGACTAAAGCAAGTCCCACAGTGAGATCTTATTCGGAGGAACCTAAGGTTGCTTGACAAGATTGCAATCATTGGGTGCCTTAGTCGCAAGTTTAGGAGTTTGAAGAAGGCTAGGTTGTTTATTCATATTATTCTCATAAGTATGGGCTACCGCTCTATAAGAGGGAGCTTAGAAAGATAAGGAGAACCACCATCAAATGGAACACCATCTATAGAACAAATCCTTTTAGAAGGACTAGCGGGAGTCACGTAAATAATCGGTCTCTTAGGCCTTTGGGGGGGCAGCGGAGACATAAATTACATTTTCAAAATCATCACAACTAGTAGAATAATTATTTGAACATATTCTCAACATCAATCCAAACATGATCAAATGTGGAATGATTATTCAAAGAAACATTCTCAACATCAATCCAAGGAGAATCAAATGTGGAAGGAGATTCGTCATTCACTAATGTATCATCTCTAGAAGAGAGTGCATTAGAACAAAGATGAGATCATCATTCACCAATGCAACATCTCTAGAAGAGAGAGCATTGGAATGAAGAGGAGATTCATCATTCACAAATGCATCATCTCTAGAAGAGAGTGCATTGGAATGAAGAGGAGATTCATCATTCACAAATGCATCATCTCTAGAAAAGAGTGCATTGGAATGAAGAGAAGGTAGAGTAACATTAAGAAAGGTATCAATGATTTCATCTTTTTGCAACAAAATATCCTCTGAAGTAAGAGGACTTTTGTGAGAAGGATCAAAAATACCAAGTGACATGGGTAAAGCCAAGTCACCATCACATGCATTAAATGGAACATCATTAACATTTTGAATAAAATTAGATAATGAGGTAATAAAAGAACATGTTAAATTCATTATGATTTTTTCAGTACTTTCTATGTTCTAGTAATTCGTGTTTTCGGAGGTCTTCGGAGCAGAATTTGAGGCCGGAACTTGCGTTGGTCCTTAAAATTTGATTGCCAAAGGTACTAGTATTTTAAGGACTAAACAAGTTCTCTAGGAGACCTTTCCAATAGTGCAAATGGTTTTTAATTCCGAGCACCGAGTCAAAAGATATGACCCTGCAAAGTAGGGGTAAATAAATTCCTAGTTTTTTGAAGAACACTGTTCTTCACGCCAGGTTCACCAAAATGTAATATAGGTGGATTCACTACTCATGAGTTCTCTTCATTTAGAGAGCCTCATGGGGAAAACTTCCCTATACTACCTCAATGGAACAACAATGAGAGTTTCAAAATCCGAAAGAGTACGTCACAAAGATTCTCTGGAAAAACTTACAAGCTCTCGGCCAAAGGATGCCAGTGCAAAATATGGATGACAACGTGACGCACTGATGTCTCGTAGGGACCAGAAAGCAAGAATTTTTCAGAAAATGGCTAAGTGACGACTTACACTCCGATTATTGAGAACCTCTATAATGTAAGAAAGCAACATGAAGTAATAAGACTGAAATGAAGTAAAATAGACGATAAGGAGAAGAAAGGAAATACTTACTACCGTGTGGGTGATGAAGCTTCCAGCTCGTGAGTGTCTTCAATACCTACACACAAGAGGGAGAGAAATGGTTGGGTGGCTGTATAGGGGCTTGCCTCAGTCAGACCCCGTTTAGGTGTTTCCACCTCCATGGATAGCCAAGGAAATGAGATAAAGAAGCAATAAAGTAAAGAGAATACAAACACTACAAAGCAATACTATGCTACTCAACCAAGTGATAGAGGAGAGGAGAGGAGAGGAGAGGGAAGTTTACCACCTCCACCAAGAGCACTCAAGGCTGCTTGGGGGAGAAATGAGAGGAACTCAAGCCTCTGCTGCAATGGCGTGGTCCCAAATGTGTTCTACCGAAGTGATGGAGTGATACTTTTGCTGGAATGGAATGATTGAATGCTTGGAGTGAGTGAAAGTGAGCTTGAAAGTGAATGTGAGTGCAAGAATGAAAGCTTGATCTGGTGAAGAGTTGTGAAGAGAAAAGTGTTTGGAGATTGAAGAGATGGTGGAGAAGCTGTTAGAGCTTGAGAAGAGCTTGTGAATGAAGTCAAGAAGTTCTTAGAAGATGTGAAGGGATGTGTAGAAGATGGTAGAAGAAGAAATTCATATAGAAGGGGTGAACTTGAAGGGGAGATGAAAAAAAGACCATATTCGGGTCGGTCAATTGAGGAGGGCATTACAAATAGACCCCTAATGGGAAGTGTAACGCCTCTGCATGCTCCAGATGTGGGAATTTGTCAAGGACGTATGTGTGTCGCGCGGGCGTCCTTGATAGAAATGCCTCCATCGACGCTCAAAACAGGCATCGAGTGTGATGCAAGCAACAAGCTTAGGTGAAATTAAGCTTCCGAAATTGGTTTTCTAAGATGGATAAAGGAAAAAAGGGGATTTGCACATGGGGTGAAAATTCGCTCTTATACACATGCATATATCTATTGGAGTTGATATTGAATACCATAGCTCCTAGTGATTCTCTACAACCAAAACATCTATCACAAATGAAAGATCAAAAAAATTGATTTGCTATGCAACCAAGAGAGAAAATATTGAATCCATACAAGTATCACACAAGCATATGATATTGAGATTAACCTGCAATTGTAATTGAATTGAACAAATACATTGGATTGATGATTACAATGAATGTGCATACTTATAAAAGCATACAAAAAAAAAAAAAAGACGAGGATTGCATTAGATTTTGACAAGTGCCTTAATATTATGCAACGAAACAACTTGACCTATATTTAGCTCAATCTAATAATAAAAAAACACTCTAAGTTTAGCTTAAGTAATTAAAGTAATAAGGGATTTAATAATCATGGGTAGTTGAGTTGGCTTGGACAGTGGGTTTGCTCCCCATTAATCTTGGGTTCGACTCCACTCTCGACTTTAAGAGGTGGGACTTCTTGCGGGTGGGGGATTGATAGGTAGAGGGTTGGATTGAGTCAATCTCTAGCTCAATGCTCTGGGTCTCCAATAGATAACCCCTTGGTGTTTTTCTCCACCACTCAACCTATAGGCCCTAAAAGGTTATTAGGCACCCCTGGTCACTTGCCAACCTTGCTATCAATTTCAGTTTGCTGCTACCAAGCAACTCTTGGTGCCCTTCCTCTCTTATTCTTCCTAGCCTTTAATCCTTCTAAAGACTAGACAACCTCTGCTGCCTCCTAACTTGCTTGCAGGGGTGTGCATAGGCTTTCTTGACTTCAAAATGGTCTAAGAATGGTCCTTGTCCAAGCTCAAATCTCCTTTCTTCTATCGCTGCCACCATACCCTAGGTTAGGGTTTTAGGAGGGCTACTAGGATTGAGCCCCTATTAGGCCTCCTCACACAAGAAAAATGCTTATCACTCCTCTCCTTCACCTTATTAGGCCAAACTTGCTTCTATCACCCTAGCTCAAATTTGGAGCACTTCAAGATTTTTATGGTCTTGGACCTTCTCAGACCGTACACAGGGCTAACACAAATTTTGAGAAATTTAGGGCTTTTTAAGCCTTTCTTGGACACATAGAGGATTGTCTTCTTCCTTCAGCCACCAGATGAATTGGTATTTATTCCTGCCTCTTGTCAGACCTTTGTAAGGTCCCCTGCAATCTTTACACACCCTGGGTTTCCAGTGTTTAGTCACCCCTGCAACATTGGAAGCAACTTTTGCACAGTCTTTCCTAATCGGGCATAGTCTGCTCACCTAGGAATAGACTTTTGGCTTGCTGTTTGAGCTCCTACAAACCCCTAATGCTAACTTATGTACAAGGATGGGGTTTAGCCACACTTCCATTGATTCCATACTTCTTGGTACGGTGGAGGTGCAGTCTAAACCTCCATATTATTGAATTTACCAGTCAAAACAGAACTAAAGAAAAACACACAATATTTACAAAGGGAAGAAAGCGATGGAAACACTAACTAAAATGCCACAAGAAATGATTCAAAAGGGCCTCTTTACATGCTAACTATCCAACAAAAGTCTTGTTCAATCCATCAAGATTGCTGTCACGCAGTCAAGAACAGAAAACATATTTTTCAACACCAAAAATCACTGTTTCTTTTATTGTTTCATGAAAACTGCCAACATTCAAATCTTCTAACCTCTTCAAAGGTCGAGAACCACCTTTTACAACACTTAGAAAATAGTTAGGTTTTCATTTTCAGCCTAAGAACGACCAAAAGCTTGTTTTTGTAAAACACAACATATTTTTCAATTTTTACAAAAACTTAGGAAACGACCACAAAAAGGATTCCAACCTTATTCAAATTTTACCATAAGAACCAAAAGGTCCTCAAAAACAATCTAGATGGTGTTAAAGACCTTACACAACAAAATAAAAAGATTTTTAAAACAAGATTTCAACATATGCTTGCACTTTGGCAGGTGCTCCTGCACTATTCTCCCCCTCTCAGCACAAAGATCAAGGAACTTGAGGTGATATTAGTGATAGATCAATGCCTAGCTTTTTAAAGTCAACTTCCTCAACCCAGGTAGCCTCTGATTCATGTTTGTTCCTCCACTTGACCAGGTGCTCCATGCATACCTTGTGTCTTGTAGCTTTCTTCACCCTGGACTCCAAGATCTTCTCTGCTTGAGGTTTCTCTTGATTAGGAAGGGGTATATTACTGATATCCTTAAAGATTTCTTGAATGTTCCGAGCTTCATCACTGACTGTTCCCTTGTACCTGATCAAATCAACAACATTAAAGATTGGAGATATGCCCAAATCTGATGGGAGTTCTACCTTGTATGCATTCTTCCCATACTTTGCTAACACCTTGCATGGTCCTACTCTTTTCATCTGCATTTTGGTTGACATTCCCTTCTGTAACCTTGATTTGTTAAGATGAACCATAACATAATCACCTACTATAAACTGCACATCCTTCCTTGATAAGTCAACTTTATCTTTTAACTTTTGTGTTGCTGTTGTGATTGTTTTCTTGACCTGCTCATGAATCTCCTTCATGGTATGAGTAAAGTCTTCTGCATGTCCACTCCTATTCTCCTGAGATCCAAGGTCTCTGAGTTCACAAATTCCTCTTGGGTGCATCCCATACACAACTTCAAATGGATTTTTCCCTGAAGTTCTATTAACACTATCATTGTAGGCATATTCAGCTTGAGAAATCACCATATCCTAGGTCTGTCCATATTCCTTTTTCAAGCATCTTAAAAGATTACCTAGCACTCTGTTAACCACCTCTGTTTGACCATCGATCTAAGGATGGTAAGTTGATCCAAATGACAGATTTGTTCCCAATCTGCTCCATAATGTTTTCCAAAAATGGCTCATGAATTTCACATCCCTTTTTGATACAATGCTCAATGGCAATCCATGGATTCTTACAACTTCCCTGAAAAAGAGATGAGCTATGTAACTTGCATCATGGGTGGTTTTGCAAAGAATGAAGTGACTCATCTTGCTGAATCTGTCCACAACTACATAAATACAGTCAAACCCTGCCTTAGTCTTGGGGAGTCCCACCACAAAATCCATACTAACACACTCCCATGGTCTATTGGGAACGGGAAAAGGTTGATACAAACATGCATTGCTGGCTCCCCCTTTGGCTTTCATGCAAACAACACACTGCTCCACATATTTTCTGACATCTCTTGCCAACTTAGGCCAGTAATAGAATCTTTGTACCAGTTCTAAAGTCTTATTTATTCCAAAATGCCCACTAAGACTGCCATTGTGTTTCTCTTGGATAAGATTTTCCCTCATTGATCCTCTTGGGACACATAATAGATTACCCTTAAATAATAGTCCATTTTGCAATGTATACTCAGCATACTGACTATGAAAATGATTTTCAAAATCTGAACATACCTTGTAGGCTTCTGAGAAATCTTCATCCTCACCATAGAGATCTTTGAAACTCTCTAATCCAATGCTTTTCAGCTGTATCTCCTGCACTGTCAGCATTCTCCTGCTTAATGCATCTGCTACTTTGTTTTGCTGTCCCTTCTTGTGCTTAATGGTAAATGTAAAGGCTTGGATGTACTCCATCCATTTCAAATGTCTATTACTCAGCTTCTCTTGGGTGTTGATATAACTGAGTGCTTGGTTATCTGTGAAAACCACAAACTCTTTGGGCAATAAATAATGCCTCCACTTCCTAAGGGACTGCACTAAAGCATAAAGTTCTAGATCATAGGTGGAGTATTTTTGCTTGGCTTCATTGAGTTTTTCACTAAAGAAGGCTACAGGCCTACCTTCTTGACTAAGTACTCCTCCTACTGCTACTCCACTTGCATCACACTCAATAGTGAACAACTTATCAAAACTAGGCAATAAAAAAATAGGTTGAGTTGCCACTTCTTGTTTCAGCTTTTCAAACCCTCTATCAGCCTCTTGATTCCATTTAAACTTTGTTTTCTGACCACCCTTGATTGTATCTAGTACTGGTGCACAGATGCCACTAAAATTCTTAATGAATTTTCTATAAAACTGAGCTAAACCATGAAAACTTCTTACCTCTGTTGATGTGGTTGGTGTAGACCAGTTTAGGATGGCTTCCACCTTGCTTGGATCCATCTTCAGGGTTCCTTGGGATACTACAAAGCCTAGATACACAAGTTCTTGTTTGAAGAACTCACACTTCTCAAGGTTAATTTCCAATTGTTCTTCTTGCAGCCTTTTAAGTACCATCTCCACATGTTTCAAATGTTCTTCTGTTGTCTTACTAAAAATCAGTATGTCATCCAAGTAGACTACTACAAAAATCCCTGTGAAATCCTTAAGCACCTCATTCATTAGTCTCATGAATGTGCTAGGGTCATTTGAGAGGCCAAATAGCATCACTTTCCACTCATACAAACCATCATTGTCTTAAAAGCTGTCTTCCACTCATCACCCTCCTTAATTCTGATTTGGTGATACCCGCTCTTAGGATCCAGCTTGGTGAAGTATTGAGCACCTCCAAGACAATCCATCAAGTCTTCAATTCTAGGAATAGGAAACCTATACCTAATTGTGATTCTATTAATTGCTCTCGAATCAGTGCATAATCTCCACTTACCACCTTTTTTTGTTGCCAAAACCACTGGGATTGCACATGGGCTGATGCTCTTTTGAATCAGACCTTGACCTAACAATTCTTCCACTTGCCTAGCCACCTCTTGGTTTTGCTCAGGAGTGAGCTTGTATGCTGCTTTGTTATGCAAAGAGGCTCTAGGTATGAAGTCAATTTGATGACTTATTGCTCTCTTTGGTGGTAGAGTTGCAAGTGTTCCATCACTCACTATGCTCTTGTACTTTTCTAGCAGCCTTTGAACTATTTCAGGTATGACTGTCTTCTCAGCCTTTTCTTCCTCTTTGGACTGCATTAGGACCACAGAACCTTCATTCCCTTGGTGTAGATTCTTGATGAACTCTTTACCACTGCTCAACATGATATTAGGTACCTTAGACTGCCCCTCATCATCCTCAGTCAATGACTGCAGCTTGAAGGTTCTTCCATCCTTCTTGAATTCAATGGTGTTCTCCTTCCCATGATATATAGCACCTCTGTCTTATTGCCATGGCCTGCCAAGAAGAAGATGGCATGCATCCATGGGTAGTACATCACAAACCAACTTGTCTTTGTAGCCTCCAATTGAGAATTCCACTGTAACCTGCTCATTCACTAGAACACTCTGCCCTTTATTCAGCCATGTGACCTTGTAGGGATTGGTATGAGGTACCTTCTGCAATTTTAACTTAGTTACTACCTCCTCAGAGATGATATTATCTATAGAACTAGAATCTACAATGACCTTGCATACCTTTCCCAATATCTTGCACCTTGCTCTAAACAAAGCTCTCCTTTGCTTGGGTTCTTCCTTGACCGGTTGTCTGATCAAAACCCTGTTAAACATTAGATTTTCACCTATTTTTGATTCTATATGACTGATCTCAGGTGATTTGACACTCATGGTGTCCTCTTGTGCATAGGCCACTCTTTTCTTATTGCTTGAAGAAGAAGCTTTCTCCAGGCACCTATAAGCTGGATGACCTAGCTGATTGTAGTGATAACATTTCATGGTGGCAAAGTAAGATTTACTTCTACCTGCTCCTCTTCCTCTTTTTGAACCTCCTTGAGGTCCTCTTCCTCTATTAAATCCTCCTCTTGATGATGTTTCACCTCCATGTTCAGTGAGCTTAGATTCTCCTTGGTTTCTTTGATCATTACCTCTACCTTAGTAACCTCCACGCTGTCCTCTTTGATCTCTGCCTTTGCCTCTACCCTTAGAGGACTATCATGCTTTCTTTTATTCCTCTCTTCAATATTTATAGCCAGCTGATAACATTGGTGGACTGTCTTGGGGCTGAGTAAAGCCAACTCTTCCTGTATGTTCCACTTCAAGCCATTAATGTACCTAGCCACTTTTAGGCTCTCATCTTCTGCCACATTTGATCTCAAGCAAAGCTTCTGAAACTCTTCAGTATAGGTGTTGACATCTTGGTATTTTTGCCTTAGACTCTGCCTCTTCTTGTGAAGTTGGATCTCATAATCATTTGGCATATAGGCTTCTTTCACCTTAGCAACCATCCCTTTCCAGATTGATATGGGCTGCTTGCCTTCTTTCTCCCTTTCAGTCTGAACAAATTTCCACCATGTCAAAGCTGATCCTCTCAACCTTGATTTTGCAACCTTCACCTTCTGTGCTTCTGTGACTCCATCACACTCAAAGTGATTCTCCATTCCATCTATCCAATCCATGACCAAATAAGGATCCATCTTTCCACTGAATAGTGGTACTCCCTCAAGTCCTTTTCCACTCGGGGCTTTTAATGCCTTCAAGAAAGGCTCCTCCTCCAGAATAGGGTCAGGTTCAGGGACTTTGTCTTCCTCTACAACCTCTTCTTCTTTTGGCACTTTACCTTCCAACCTCACCTTGTTTAGTGCTTCCTCAAGTTGTTCTATTCTTTCCTTTAAAGACTTGTTGTCCTCTTCTTGCTCTTCAACCATCTTGGCTAACTATGCATTTGTCACCATGTTGGGTGTTTCACTTGACTCAAATTCTGACATATAAGCTGCTTTCCCAAATCTTTCACTGCTTTGATACCAATCTGATAGGTACAGGGTTGGATTGAGTCAATCTCTGTCTCAATGCTCTGGGTCTCCAATAGATAACCCCCTGATGTTTTTCTCCACCACTCAACCTATAGGCCCTAAAAGGTTATTAGGCACCCCTGGTCACTTGCGAACCCTGCTATCAATTTCAATTTGCTGCTACCAAGCAACTCTTGGTGCCCTTCCTCTCTTATTCTTCCTAGCCTTTAATCCTTCTAAAGACTAGACAACCTCTGCCGCCTCCTAACTTGCTTGCAGGGGTGTGCATAGGATTTCTTGACTTCAAAATGGTTTATGAATAGTCCTTGTCCAAGCTCAAATCTCCTTTCTTCTATCGCTGCCACCATACCCTAGGTTAGGGTTTTAGGAGGGCTACTAGGATTGAGCCCCTATTAGGCCTCCTCACATAAGAAAAATGCTTATCACTCCTCTCCTTCACCTTATTAGGCCAAACTTGCTTCTGTCACCCTGGCTCAAATTTGGAGCACTTCAAGTTTTTATGGTCTTGGACCTTCTCAGGCTGTACACAAGGCTAACACAGATTTTGAGAAATTTAGGGCTTTTTAAGCCTTTCTTGGACACATAGAGGACTGTCTTCTTCCTTCAGCCACCAGATGAATTGGTATTTATTCCTGCCTCTTGTCAAACCTTTGTAAGGTCCCCTGCAATCTTTACACGCCCTGGGTTTCCAGTGTTTAGTCACCCCTGCAACATTGGAAGCAACTTTTGCACATTCTTTCCTAACCAGGCATAGTCTGCTTGCCTAGGAATAGACTTTTGGCTTGTTGTTTGAGCTCCTACAAACCCCTACTGCTAACCTATGTACAAGGATGGGGTTTAGCCACACTCCCATTGATTCCATACTTCTTGGTACAGTGGGGGTGCAGTCTAAACCTCCATATTATTGAATTTACCAGTCAAAACAAAACTAAAGAAAAAGACACAGTATTTACAAAGGGAAGAAAGCGATGGAAACACTAACTAAAATGCCACAAGAAATGATTCAAAAGGGCCTCTTTACATGCTAACTATCCAACAAAAGTCTTGTTCAATCCATCAAGATTGTTGTCACCCAGTCAAGAACAGAAAATAGATTTTTCAACGCCAAAAATCACTGTTTCTTTTATTGTTTCCTAAAAAATGCCAACATTCAAATCTTCTAACATCTTCAAAGGTCGAGAACCACCTTTTACAACACTTAGAAAACAGTTAGGTTTTCATTTTCAGCCTAAGAACGGTTCAATTTTTGACAAAAACTTAGGAAACGACCACAAAAAGGATTCCAACCTTATTCAAATTTTACCCTAAGAACCAAAAGGTCCTCAAATACAATCTAGATGGTGTTAAAGAGCTTACACAACAAAATAAAAAGATTTTTTAAAACAAGACTTCAACATATGCTTGCACTTTGGCAGGTGCTCCTGCACCAGGGATCTTACCCACAAGGGATTATTCTCGCCCTAGCTCACCTCAGGTACCCAAGATATGGGCTGCTAGGCCGCTGGGCTAGGTTGCGGGGACACCCATGTAGTGAAAGAAGGATAGCACTCAATGTGACCCCTAAGAACTGCTTTTGTCATGCAAGTAAAATAGATGTCCCCTCGATAGGAGAGAGAAAATGATGATATGAATCCCCCCACAAAGAACTAGCTCCTACGCCAAGGATGAATGCCTGAAGACTATATGATCCCTTACTTGCAAACAAATTTTCTCCCCTTAGGAATAAACAAATCCATTGGTGATTGGAAAAACCAATCCAAAAGAATGGGTGAATCAGGAATCCAAATCCAAATGATGCGTGCCTATGAAAAGTTCTTAGTGTCCACATGTCAGAAAGAGATGATGTCAATCCAGAAACTAGTGAAGACTTATGTAGAACAAGTTGTAAAGGCGATAAAGATGGTGGGCCAACAATGTTGATGTTGCTGTGAATAAAGATGAGATGAATATCATTATTGGAGTGATTTCTGGATTCGATTGTGTGCGAATTTTTTGCATCAACGTTTTGGATCACACTCTGTGATCCATCATCAGGATATCTTGATGATAGATCACAGAGTGTGATCCGAAACATTGATGCAAAATTTTTTCACATAATTGAATCTAAAAATCACTCCAATAACATTATGGATTCTGGAAACTTGTTATCACTGAGATGAATATCCTCAAAGTAATCCTACGGATCTGTAATGTAGGAATCCAAAAACAAGGATGATATGTCTGCAAGATATGAGTCCCAAGTAGTTATGTCTGGAAGAAGATGGATGTCTTGATGCACTGAACCAATAGGGTCCAATGATTTGGTGATGTCAAACTAATTAGGAATAATAGAAGATGATGATGAAGTCTCGATCTGAAGAGTGGGAACATGAAGACAAGTCTTTGAACCATTGAAACATGCAAGGCATGTGATAACATCAAGCTCCTCCAAAGTATCATCATCAAAGGGTATGAAATTTGCATCTACAAGAGGGATGAGACAATTAGTAGTAGGATCTTTTGGGTATGGAGAGATATGAGGGTCTCCATGGATCTTCCAAAGTTGAGTCCAAAGTGTGTGGGGACAATCAAGTCTGATACAACACACAGTTTCAAGATCAACACTAGAACAAATCAATCCTACAACATGATCACTGATAATTCCCCATGCTGAATAACTCCCTGGTGTGTTTGATGTAGGCATGAGTCCATAAAAATAAGGCAAAAGGTCAAGCCACCTGAGATGTGTTAGGATGTCATTTTTCCAACTCATAATTATCCTTTTCTAAGTTGATCATAGAAGGATGAACAAAAAAACCCATGATAATTCCTCAAATAATATAATTAGAGACTAATAACCTCAGTACTGATAAAGAAGATCAAATGATGTCATCCAACACAAAAAAATCCTTTTCGATTGTCAAGATGTCCAAGTAATTAAGCAGAATGTGAAATCACAAAAAACTAAATAAAATGTACTTGTGGCAGACTTTGGAAAAAGTGCATGAATGGATCTAAAGAGTTTTGAAATACCTTTCTAACACTACTTGAATCGCAAAAATCAGAGATACAAGAAAAACATTATGAGCTTGAAAGCAAAAAATGAAGATCTGACTTTGACTGAGAATAACAAAAACCAACAACAAAATTTGATAATGAGATCTGCATCATTGGAAAAACTGACCTTATGATGATATCTCATTGTCTCGATTTTGACACCGTATGCCCAAGTTATGCCAAAAAGAAAAAATCACTCCTTTAAGGAAAAAAAGGGCTAGGAGGGGGGAAAAGAGGGGTCCGTATGGATTTTGTACAGTGGTGACATTAGCATGATGCCATGCTGATGTTAGTGAATATGCTTGAAATATTTTGTCGACTACAAAAAGGTTTGCTTTATTTATTTTTACTACCTGAATATGCCTTTGGAATCTTGGAATATTTGTAGGAGATTCTCCAAAGATTCTCAATCGAAAAAAATTTCTGGTTGACCCCTACTAGAATATTTGATTGGAATCTCTGAGGATTATGGTAGTTTTTGGGTTGCCAATCTTAGAAAGGCAGTGGTAAGGTTTTTCTTGATGTCATCAAATTTTTGGTGAGCGGTGTGTTTTTTGGGGCATTGCCTTTGGTAGGTTGGCCAGAGGTAGATGCTGTCATCGGTGGCCTCGTGGATCCCTCCAAGCGGAACCCCTATCCACGTGAATTAAATGCAGGGTACTATGCACACCTTGAAATTTGTTTTTTTGATTTTTCTTTTGAAAATTTTCCCTTATTTGATTTTTCAAAAAAAGGCTAATAAAATCATTTTTTTTGAAGCTTGATTGTACCTACAGCTACCTACACAAGTTGAGAGGTGGTGGTGCAAATTTCAACTCGAGATCTATGCAGGTTATTTGTTATTTGTTTTTTCAACTTTGTCAAAGTTGATGAAACAATAAGTGATCTTTAGGCTTTTGGCCATTCTAGACTTAATGATGATGCTTGATTTGTTGTAGGATGAGCCGATTTTTCCCTCAAGGCTGGATCTCTCAAAATTTGGACAAGAAGTAATAGATTTGGTGCTTTGAAACTATGTTGGAGTTGATAGTGAACCCCACAACTCCTAGTGATCCTTTGCTACCAAAACACCTATCACAAACAAAATATCAAAGCAACCGATTTCCTATGCAATCAATAGAAAAGATTGAATCCACAGAAGTATCACACAAGCATTTGATATTGAGATTAACCTACAATTGTAATTGAATTGAATGAATTATATTGGATTGATGATTACAATGAATGTGTATGCTTATAAAAACAAAACAAAAAAACCCTAGATGAGGATTTCATTAGATTGTGACAAGTGTTTTAATCTCATGCAATGAGACAACTTGACTTACATTTAGCCTAATCTAATAATAAAAAACCACTCCTAAGTTTAGCTTAAGTAATTAAAGTAATACAAGAATTAATAATTATTTAATTATCAAGTGATTATCCTAATTACTCCAATAATATCCAATGATCATAAAAATAAATAACCCTTTTCTTTTCATCCAAAATGATTATTTGAAGGTCTTTTGTTATTTTAATAATTTCATACATAATGGCGGTTAAATGTATAAATGGCATGCAATTTTTTTATTAACATGCAACTTGATTATTGACATGCAATTCGATCTCTGACTAATGATATTCCTCAATTTCATGCAATATTGATGAGAAAATGATTATAGTGAGAGGGGGGAGTGAATTAGTATAACAATAATTTTTACTTTTTCCAACTTAATGCCATGAGCATATCAATTGCATAATAACATAAGATGAAACAATTACACAACACAAGTAGAACACATAATTTATGTGGAAATCCTTACGAGAGAAAACCATGACAAAATATTGCTTATATAAACTCTTCTTTATAAAATTTGTAGGCACCAACCCACAAGAGACACCTGTTGCAAGTATGAGTAGATTGGTGTTGTTATTGATGTCAACAAGCTTGTGTTGTCATTGGTTTCAATTGTATGAGAAGGAGTTTGTTGCAAGTATATGCAGTTGATGTTGAGTTGGTGTTGTCCCTGATGAAGCTTTGATTAGTTGCATTATGTTGTAGTTAGTGAGCTACTGGTGTCAACCTATAGTGTTGCTTTGATAAGCTTCTATTTAAGGATGTACAATTGATTTGTTATGTTGGCTAGGTGGTGATGAGGAAGTACTGAAGATGTTGATGATATGTTTTTGGTGCTTGGTTTCCAAGTGTTTTTGAGAAAATTGAATAAAAAGAGGAAACATAGTCTTGCAGTGTGTTCAATGTTGTAGAGTAGTGTTATGGTTTTTCTCCGTAGTTCTTATGGTTGAAGGTTTGCTTGTGCGGTTCAGATATATTGATCAGAGGTGTTTAGAGGTGTTGCATTCAAAATTTGGTGTACTAGATTTCTTTATAGAGGAAAGTGTGTTCACCAATGTGAGAACTATATATTATAGAGGTGTCTAAAAGAAATGTTCTTGCTCTGCATTTCTCTGTAGAGTGGTTTTAGGTCATGCAGATCAGGAAGGGTGCTGATAGTGTTTGTATCTTTCTTCAGATGAAGTTATTCATGGTTTGGTGCTTTGGAAGTTAGCTTCTTGAGCTACAGTGTATGACATAGTTGTTTGAGTGTATTGGGTGTGGACATTCTTCAAGTGAAAGTTGTGAAGGAATTTGTTGGATTTCAGGGTGTTTGTGGAATATTTTAGATTATGTTTAAATGTTATGCGGTGTCTGTGAGTTGTCTTTGGATTTGAGGAAGCGTATACTCAAGTGTTAATGATGTTAACATAGTTTCGATCGACCTTGGGTGTTTACACTACTTGCAAAGTTGCTTTGATGTTTGTGGAAGCATGGCATGGCATGTATGAGTGGATTTAGGTCCTAGATAAGGTGTGTTGTGGTCCGCCTTCATTCCTTTCCACTGTGGGAATTTTTTTGTGCCGACCTAATTTGAATTTGCACAGTTGAGGTGCATAGCCGACCTTGGAGAATGTTTCAAGGTTGAAGATGATATAAATATGAGTTGAGGTGTTGAGGGATGATAAGATAAATGAGTATGATGTGAGTGATGCAAATTGTAGAGTTGTAAGTTGTGAATTTGCGAAGTGTATTGCGAGATTTCATGTGTTAGATTATTGAATGCAATGAGTAGAAGGTGTCTACAATTCTTCAAAAAGATTGCAAAGGTGTTAGTGATGTTGTGGTGGATTTTTCTATTGCTTTGAGATGGATTTCTCATTGTATCATTCTTCTCTATCTTCTTTTTTATTATGGCAGTGAGCCCTTTGACAATGAGTGCTATTGTATTTAATGTTGATATTACTTTATATTGTGAGTTAATCATCACTGTGGTTTTTATCATCTTAGGTTTTCCATGTAAATATGGTGTCTCTTTGTGCATTGTGTTGAATTTATTTAGTTTATGTTATTTTCTTTCATGATAAATCATTCTAAAAGATTAAGGGTTAATTGGATTAATGTGGATCTGCATGTTTGTGAGGGGTTTGAAGTTTTAAGGTACAATTGATTCACCCCCCTTAGTTTTCTTATGCATTCAACAACAAAAATATCCTCAATTCATAGGCACCAACCTATTGGAGGCACCAACCCACACAATTCGTAGGAACCCACCTACTAGAGGCACCCACCTACTAGAGGCACCAACTTGCACTGCTAAGAACCAACTTAGTGATAAACAACAATCTCTCCTTTAGGAAGCACCAATTCTAAAACAATGTTCCACCTTGAATGTTTCTTCTTCAAGAGATGATGGACAATTCAATATTTTCAACTCATATACTTCTTTTCACAAATTTTATTATAATATTCTTCTCTCCCTTGTATTTTTCTCTTTCAATGGATGATGATTATATATGCCTTCTTCACAATTTTTTTGCAATCTCTTTCATTTACTCTTCTTTAATTTTGTATGTACTCCTTTTAAAATCTGCCTTCTATCAAATGATAATAATTCCTCTAAAATTTCTTCATACAAATCTTCCTTGAATGTATACACCTTTTTCATAAATATGCCTTGATCATATATTATATTTCTCAAAAATTTGTCGTCTATATATTTCTCTTCATATAAAGCTGCTAGTGTATATCTGATTTATCTCTTTGTCTTACACACATCTCTCACTTCTTCCACATCATATTCTTCACATGCCACAAACTTAATTTATATCTTCATCACCAAATGGAATGATGCATCTCTTCAATAGAGAACTACTTTCCAAAAGACACGACTTTAGTTCCATTCTGATTGATTATCCCAAGCACTACTATATTTCTCCTTAATCACAATTTTATTCTCTTTAACAATTTTTGCACATTATTCACTAGTCACTATCATTTATTCTTATTATATTTGCATTAACATCTCTTCTATATTTTTAGATCTGATATATCTTTATTTCTCACTGAACCAAAGATTTTTGTGGTTTAGGAATGCTATGACTCTCTTGCTCAAATAGGGTTTTTCACCTAAAAGAGAGAGATAGATCCCACACAAAAATCTAGGTGGTTCACTCAAACTAATGCAAGTAAAATGAATTTATGTCTAAATTCAATGATTTGAATGCAATAGGCTGATAAAATGGATTGTTTATTTATGCAACACTTAAGAAATATGAAGTGTTTGAAAACATAGTGTGATATGCAGAAATGAATTAGAAACATAGACAAATGAAAACATAAATTAATGAGGTTGAATGGAGTGCACTTGGAGATAGAATGCTGATGCTGGAGAATTTTGGAATGCCTTTGAAATCATTGTTGATGACCATTGGGACTCATTCACCATAGATGACGAATTAGTCCAGGTTCTGGTAAATTCTGCTGAAATAGGTTCCAAGATGCCGGGAACTGAAATCTAAAGAAAACACTTTTTCTAGCCTGGCAGTAGGAATCATTCACCATTGATGGAAAATCAATCCACCTATAAAAATCTACAAATTTTTAAGTCAACTTTGTGGGTCCAGATTTGCACTTATCTTCTTGTCGGGTTGACAAAACTAAAACTACAGAAAATGGGCTGAATGATGTCTCCAAGCTTGAATTAGGTCTTTGTTGACTTGAATAGCTTTGATGAATTTTTTACCACTTTTCAACACCTATCTCTTTGAAAAATATGCCTACAAGACCTACAAACACACATGCAAAGAGGGGAAAAATGGTTAAGGGTTAGAGTATAGGGATTTGCCTTGGTCAAATCCCACTTTGGTAATCAAACCCTTGATAAAGAAATGAAATAAGAAAGGAATGATGAAAAAATAACATGAAAGTGTTACCAACTCACCAAACCCTTGTTGCTAAAGTCTAAAGATATGTCAATGACTGCTCCAAGATGCTTGATAATTGCTTGATTAAATGATGAAAAATGCTTGAATGCTTGACTGTATGAGATGATTAGGTGAATAAGATGAATGGGGGTTAAAATGGATAGAAAAACACTTATTTATACACACTTGTGCCCTAATTTCTCAAAAATACAAAATCACGGGCCGACCTAAGGTCTAAATGAATAAAAACCCAAAAGAAATTTGGATTTAATTTGAATTTTGTGCTAAGAGGGACTCATTTGCCACCCATGGTGAAAGGGTCCCACTCAAGGTAAGCAAGTGGGTGTCAGAATTTAAGCTGCATTTAATGATGTTTGTTGGGTTTATATTAAAAAACACACTTAATTAAGGCCTATAAGTGCATAAAGGGGCCAAATAAAGCATAAGAAAGGTGTAATTAGTGATGGCAGGCCTAGAAAAGCGTGAAAGTTTGTTACAAGACTTTACAACACTTTAAAATAAGACTTGGTAAGGAATAAAAAGGGAATATTTAGATGAATTATAATAATAAGAGTCTAGATAAGTGTAGAAATGTGTTACAACACTTCACAACACCTTCACAAGACATCATAAAATCTTAATAATTTGAATATTCAAAATCTAATGTGAATGTATAAGTTACATTACATCATTAAATCTAAGTAGAATAAGCCAAGAATCACATGAAAAAGACCCAAATGACCATGAAAATTTCAAAGATCCATTTTTCTATAGTACATTTAGCCCCCACTTTAGTGAGAGGATGAACTTGCTTCAAACTCACACTAAAGTAGCCATGCATATCGAGAGGGATCCAAGTGTACCTATGCTAGCAATATGGGATAAAAATGGTCAAGAGAGATGATCAAGCCCCTAGGGTGAAGATCCCATGGAAAAATAAACATAAGAACAAAGGAACACACATATGAAAGAGAAGAAGAAAAGGGAGAGAATGGGGAAAAAGGCATATCAAGCTTTGATCGTTTGTCCAACTAGTTGTGGATTAGATCTAGGCTATTTTTCTGAAAAGGAAAAATACATACTATGGGGCAACAAAATTCATGGCTGTCCACTGGGTGAGAAGGCCCAAAAGGTGAGAAACATACACTTAGCGGGTATGTACTCACAAACACACAGGTGGCTATGGGGAAAGTCATGCCTGAGAGTGGGCTCCCCTCTCAACCATATCAAAGTTATACCTCTTGATAAATTTAACAAGGCGCCACAAAGGAAAATGTTAGTTCGTGCTTCATGAGACAAGCAAAGCTTTGTATGCTTAAAACTCATGAACAAGCAGGATGGCACCACAGGCATGCAAGCTGTGTTATGCAAGGTGGCCATGTAAATGAAAAATGTAACATGCAAAGGAAATGTTCAAATGAGTCTTGCTTAATTCATGCGAGGTATATCACTTAGGGAACATTTTGTCTAATATCTCCAAGAGAGGACCAATCAAAGAATAGAAAATTCACAACTTAGGGGATGCAATGCGTCACATCAGGCCACCAAGAGGAATGTAAATGCTAAGATGTATCACACTTATGAAGGACATCACACCCAATGTCATCCACAAAGTGACACACACATCATATGAAGTAACAAGGATGCACTAAGAAAGAAAAATGAAAAATGAATTATGCCAATGTATGCCCCCACTTTAAAGGAATTGCTACACACCGTTATGTGAGCAATTAATTTAAAGTAGCAAATGAAAGATGCAAAAAGAAACAAGACATGAGAGCCAACTTGGAAAGCCCTTATGCCAAATCATATGTTTCCGAGTAAGGTTGCTTCATGCAAAGAAAAAAGGAACAAAAGAAAGAGGGGTTTCCCCCAAAAAGAAACACCAATCAGATAAGGGATCTATGGATTTTGGGTCAGTATGTTCGTTGCTGCAATATTTTGATGAAAGAGCTTGGAACTGTCATCATTCCCCAAATACATAGAACTAGAAGAATGAAACAAAGAGAGCAAAAATTAAAGAAAAAGGAAATCCATTTTGGGTCAACATGGTAGAGACATTGTGGTCTCAACGCTTTGCATCTTCCCCAAAAGGAAAAACACAAGCAAAAAGAAAACAAAAGGAAAAAGAAAAGGAAAAGATTTTGGGTCAACATGAAGGAGACATTTCAGTCTCAATTCCTTGCATCATCCCCAGAAGGAAAAACACAAAAAAGATAAAATAAAAGGAAAAGGGACCTTTTGGGTCAACATGGAAAGACATAGGGCGTCTCAATGCTTTGCATCATCCCCAAAAGGAAAACACAAAACAAAAGCGAAAAAGCAAAAGTGATGTACGACATATAGAAGAATGAAGGTACAGATAGAGGAAGTGCACAAAGAGAGAACATAAAACACACATTACGGGGGACCACAATATGCACATGCAATCACAAAAAAGAAAAAGGAAAATGCAAAAAGGCTAGTAATGCAAATGGAAGTCACACATTAAACAAGTCATTTTCCTCCCAATTATGTTCAATGTATTGTGAGGGCGGTTGATTGTCAAAGGGGACAATTGCAAGTGCCAAACTAGGGGAAGTACCAAGTTCATCACTTTGGATAGGAGATATCTCAGTGAAGCTCATAGACGAGGAAAATGATGTATTTGATTCATCATGTATCTCATTTTCAATTTTTTTTGTTTCCTCATCATCATCTAAGTTGATCACAACCGAAGGATGAATGGTAATTTCCAATGAAGGGTGTATCAGGAGTTGTATCAAATCATTTGGTTGTGATGGCTATAGCATACTATCTTGTGGTAGGTCAGGAGGAGGAGGGTGGTTAGGGATTGCTACTGTCAAATGTGGAGGTTGAGTTTCATTGTTTTCCTCAATTTGTAATTGACGAGCAAGGAGATGATGATGTCGCCTACTCTCTCAAGCACCTTGGTTTCTTTTGATTCTATTTTGAAGTTGCTTAGGAGTAAGAGTAGGTTGATCCACTATAGGATCCTTTTCTTCCCGAGGGGGAGGAACAAAAGGAACCAAAGGAGATGAGTCAATCAATTTCTCTTTTTCTTTATAAACTTATTTAATGTGAGGAGACATGACGGGGTTGGTTTCATTATCTCTTGGGAGTTTAGATGATGAAGGTGAAGTGTTTATTGTTGGTTGTGTGTGAGGTTGCACTATTTTTTTAGGTTCGTATTGAGGTTGAAGCATTAAATCATCTAGGAGAGGAGTGTCGGAAATAGACGGGGACGTGGTGAAGAGAAAATTTGGCTATTTGTTTGGCTTTGAACTTTTGATAGGAAATGAAAAAGAAGTTTTTACGAGGGGTGATGGGTTCCATGGGTTCAGGCCAAAAGGTTTCCAAGGAAAAATTACCTTTAGAAGACAATGGATTAAAGCCACTATGGTGTACAGTAAATATCTCATTGTCAAGCGAAAGTTTCAAACATTTGTGAATGACTAAAGGGAGAATTTTCATCGAGCGAAGCCAAGGATGACCTAGCCATAGATGAAATTGATCCGATTGTGGAATGATAGAGAATGTTACATCCAATGTTTTAGGACTCATCTGTAATGGGAGTACAATCGATCCAATCATAGGGCATGCAAAACCATGATGTGTTTTAATCCATGTTGTTGGTTGTCATAATCATCTTGATAAAGATCATGTAATACCAAAAAATCTTCCATGATCATGTTCTCGCCACATGTGGGATCTATTAATATCCCATTGGTGGGCTTATCATAGATGCGGTCGGCTATGTAAAGAGGACCATCAGGAAGTTTTTTAAGTATATCGTGAGAAGAAAAAGTAATATCAAGAGATTTGTTAGTTTGGCCCTTATGAGGGATAACGACTATCATTCCCACCATTTCATCAATAGTATTGACATGAGTAACATTTGGAATAATATCATGTTCATCATTTATATCGACATTCATCAAATCATTGTTTGAATGTTCACTGGATTTGACAAAGGAAAAATTGTGTTTAGGCATTGGATTGGTAAAAATTTGTAAATTTTTGTTGGGAGGGGCGACTGATGTATTTCCTGCAACATTACTATTGGAAACAAATAGACAGCCAAAATCAATGAGGTCTTGTACTTCATGTTTGAGACGTTTGCATTGTTCTGTGTCATGTCCATTTTGGCGATGAAAATGACAATAAGCATTTGGTTTAAAGGTGGGTGGTAAAGGATTGGTATGATCAAGTTGTTTGACTGTAGGAAAAGTGATCATCTGTTGTTGTAGCAGTTGATTCATTGTGTTATGGGGGGTATCAGGTAAAGGGTTAAACTATCTCTTCGGGTCCCCATAGGTAAAGGGAACAACTACTTTAGTGGCTGCCATGTGAGTATTAACAGGCCGAGTTGGTTGTGGAGGAGGGGGATTGAATTGTGAGAAATATTTGTTTGGTTTTCAAAAATTTTGTGAGTTGTTTTGGTTGCTTTGTTCATACTTCTCAGCTCGACTAGAAGTGGATTTTGCATCACGATTAATAACTAAGTTGTGATAGTCACAAAGAGCTGTGCATAAATGCATGAAAGAAGGAAATTTCATCATAGTATTTATCCTGAATGTGGGTTTGCAAGTTTTCAATAAACATCTTTTGGAGATGTGAATCATGAACCTTGACATCTAGCTAAGCATACAATGACTGATAGCATGAAATGAAATCAGTTACTTTTTCATCTACATTTTGTTTACACCTCATCAAATCAGCCATCATGAACTTGGAAGTGACTGATAAAGGAATACAAAATCTCATTAAATGAATGAATTGAATGATTGGGTAGAGAGGAAAACCACTCCAAGGAAATATACTTTAAAATCCTAGGAAACAGTTTAGCTAACAGTTTATTGTCAAGGACAAAATCATTGCATAAAGTGGTATAGGCATTGACATGATTAGTAGGATCTCCTTTACCTCCGTACTTCTCAAACCTAGGAATCTCAATTCCTTGTGGCATCTATGTTCTTAATATTTCCAAAGAGAGTGGGCTACTACATACATAGTATGTGGGTGGGCATTTTGGCTTTGGTTTATGGTGGATATTTGTTGTTGCATGGAAGAAACAATGTGGAAGAGTTGTGTTATGAGAGGGTTAGTGAAAGTGGTATGAGGTGGAAGAGAGAATGGTGATGGAGTGTAGGTAGTGTTAGGACAAGTGGAGGGGGCACTAATAGGGGTGAAGGTGGTGGAGGATGGAACGTTTGATGCCACAAAATAACTAGGAATGCTAGTTGGAATAGCGAAAGGAGTCACATGACTAACTTGTTGCATGGTTGTTGTAACTTGAGGGGTGGTATAGGTGGGTATGGATGTTACAGTTGAAGGAGGAGGAATATGAGATCCTCCTTGGATAACCATAGTGTTTGGTGGTTGAGATGAGCTAGAGGTGGAAGAAGCATGTTTGTGATAGATATCAACAATTTGTTTCATAACATCTAAGCCTTCATCACTTTCAAGCATTCGATGGATGTTGTCTATAGCGGGAATGACAGTGGTTGAAATTATTTCAAGACACAAGCTATGTTGGAGATGTGCTAAGTCCTCATGAATGTTAACTACTACATTGTAGGGGAAGAAAAAGGTGTACTAGTGGTAGGATCCATGCCTAATGCACCATTGTCAATACCAAGAGTAGGAGCTCTGGATTACCCAAGGTCCACAACGAATGTGTTATTGCGGGAAGCCATGAGTCAGGAACTTTTCCTCACTAAAGTATTATCAATAGGGCACCAAACAATCATACAAATACCACAAAAAGTGGGGTGTATGCAAATGCAATGCAAACTAGAAATAATAAAATGCAAATAATTGAAATTCTATAAACTGAAATAGGAATGTAGTAATAGAGAACAAAAATGAAAAAAACATTGTGAAAGTGACAAAAAATGTTGCGTAAAAAGTGCAACTGGACTGATTTTCCCAGGGTGGCGAATGAGTCTAGGGATGACTGTTTTTGTGAGTTTTCAGAAAATTTAAAGTGATTTTTATGCTTTTCTGCAAAACTAGGTTGCAAATGTAGAAGTTTAGTTTTTGTAATGTTTTGAAGTGCAAAAATGAAATCTATATGAGATATTCACTAATGCAATGTGGAAAATCCTAGGATGCAAAACAATGCAAAAGCTAATGCAATGAGTCCTAGGATGCAAATGTAAATCAGAAAGATAATGTTCAATATGCAGGTTCACCAAAATGAACCAAATATTTTTGTAGTTTAGGGATGCTATGACTCTCTTGCTCAAATAGGGTTTTTCACCTAAATGAGAGATAGATCCCACACAAAAATATAGGTGGTCTACTCAAACTAATGTAAGTACAATGAAATTATGTCTAAATGCAATGATTTGAATGCAATGGGCTAATAAAATGGATTGTTTATTTATGCAAAACCTAAGAAATATGAAATGTTTGAAAACACAGTGTGATATGTAGAAATGAATTAGAAACATACACAAAAATCACTGTTGATGACCATTGGGACTCATTCGCCATAGATGGCGAATCAGTCCAAGTTTTGGTAAATTCTACTGAAATAGGTTTCGGGATGTCAGGAACTGAAATATGAAGAAAACACTTTTTTTAGCCTGGTAGTGGGATTCATTCACCATTGATGGCGAATTATTCCACCTACAAAAATTTGCAAATTTTGAAGTCAACTCTTTGGGTCCAGATTTGCACTTGTCTTCTTGTCGGGTTGACGAAATTGAAACTGCAAAAAATGGGCTGAATGATGTCTCCAAGCTCAAATTAGGTCTTTGTTGACTTGAATAGCTTTGATGACTTGTTGACCACTTTTCAACACCTATCTCTTTGAAAAATCTTCCTACAAGACTTGCAAACACATGTGCAAAGAGGGGAAAAATGGTTAAGGGTTAGAATATAGGGATTTGCGTTGGTCAAATCCCACTTTGGTAATCAAACCCTTGATAAATAAATAAAATAAGAAAGGAATGATGAAAAAATAACATGCAAGTGTTACCAACTCACCAAACCCTTGTTGCTAAAGTCTGAAGATATGTTAATGGCTACTCCAAGATGCTTGATTAAATGATGAAAATTTCTTGAATGCTTGAGTGTATGAGATGATTAGGTGAATAAGATGAATGGGGGTTAAAATGGATAGAAAAACCCTTATTTATACACACTTGTGCCATAATTTCCTGAAAATACATCACAAGCCGACCTAAGGTCTTAATGAATAACAACCTAAAAGAAATTTGGATTTAATTTGAATTTTGTGCCAAGAGGGACTTATTCACCACCCATGGTGAATGGGTCCCACTCAAGGCAAGCAAGTGGATGTCGAGAATTAAGTTGCATTTAATGATGTTTGTTGGGTTTATATTCAAAAACACACTTAATTAAGGCCTATAAGTGCATAAAGGGGCCAAATAAAGCATAAGAAAGGTGTAATTAGTGATGAAAAGCCTAGAAAAGCTTGAAAGTTTGTTACAAGACTTTACAACACTTTAAAATAAGACTTGGTAAGGAATAAAAAGGGAATATTTAGATGAATTATAATAAGAAGAGTCTAGAAAAGTGTATAAATGTGTTACAACACTTCACAACACCTTCACAAGACATCATAAAATCTTAATAATTTGAATATTCAAGACCTAATGTGAATGTATAAGTTACATAACATCATTAAATCTAAGCAGAATAAGCCAAGCATCACAGGAAAAAGACCCAAATGACCATGAAAATGTCAAAGATCCATTTTTCCACGGTACACTCACACAACATATACTTCTTCTCCTTGCTTGTTGAAGTATATAAGTTATTCCTTGTATTCTTCATCACTCACTCATACATTTTTTTTGTGTATATATGATATTTTTTTTTTACACTTATATCTTATGCCCTGAACTAAACAGAGACATCCCTTAGAATAGACACAATCTTATGAATAGACATGACTTATTTTTTCCACTCCTTAATGCTAATCACTGCTTCTTAAAGATTAATCACTACTCTTTAAAACATTAAAATATTGTTCTTTATTTCTTAAAAGAAATCACTATCTTCTTTTCACTAATTGCTTCCTTGTAGATTTTTTACTAATCTCCGCCTTATGGCCTTTTCATTAATCACTACCTTAGGACTTTTTTTTGTCTTTATCTACTTTTTGTCTTTATTCACACTTGTCAAAGAGATCACAATGTTCTATAACATGGAATCATTGCCTTTTTTATTAGACTTTTGTCTTATATTGGTTTTGTCTTCTAATGCCATGTTTTCATAAAGTAATATGAATCACTACTCTTATTATTACCACCTTTTAAAATTATACTCACAACCTTTAAATTTTTGATTATAATTGTTGTCCTTTCTTTCACTAATATTAATCGCTCCTTCTTATATGCTAATCTCATTAAATATGATCACTGCTTTTTAATCATTTATCTTTAACTTTAGTTGATGTTATAAAATGATTGCTGCATTTTCTTTATTAACATGACAAGCATTTCTTCTTTACCAATCACTTGTCTTATTGCTGTTGTTCCTTCTTTAATCATATCCATTATCATTTTTGCTTCCTTCACTCCCTCAATACTTAGAAACTAATTGGTTGCTTAATTTACTTGAGCACAACAATACTTTGTTACTTAAATTATGGAATACAAAATTCCTTCAACATAGTCTTTAATTGCAACCATTTACTCCTTCAATAAAAATTCACCCATAAGATCTCTATCATAGCTTCCTTATTCTCCTAGTGTCACCATCACTCTCATTATTACTCTCAATCTGATTTCTCCTTTTACATCAAGTGGTCGGCCAACAATCTTGACCAAGCATAGATATGCCTTTTTAATCTACATTAATGCACACTTGTGAGGCATCATAGCCTTGTCTTTTAGATGGTGATTAGTGGCGTTTAACCTTCATTTAATCATCAAATTTCTTTGTAAACAATGGTTTCATTCATTGAAAAAATACTTTTACACCTTTGAAATTAATGATAATCTTAGATTTCAATCGAGACGATACTCTTCCTTTAACATAGATTTCATTTGACATCAATTACAACTTCATTCCACCTTTAACATCAATGAATTTTTTTTGAACAATCTCCCCCTTTGTCATTGATGACAACACTAACATAAATCTAGTTTTTGTATTGCTCCTCACTCTATCTCTTCCCCTTAGACATCAATGGTAAAGGGATGTCGCATGATTCATTTTACAAACACCTCAAGGAAAAACATCCATTCAGATTCTTTAATACTTACATTTTTAGAGAAGGGGGATTCACTTCTCACAAGTGTATTTCTTACCAAGAGAGTCGTAGGGAATGAACTACCCTAAACTATCTTATACTACCTAATGGATCGAATAAGATGAAAGAGATTGCAAGAAACAAATCAAAAGAAAAGTCTCATGAGTGACAATAGACAGACAACTTCAAGAACCAAAATATTTGATCACTGAGATTCCTAAGACTGAAGGAGAGGCTCTCGACCAGGGGATGATAGTGTGGGAGTGGGACATTAGCATGACACACTTAAGTCCTAGAGATGCGCTGGTGTCCTGTATAGACATATCACTAAACCTCTAGATAGGAAATTAAAGGATTTGCTAACTATTCCAGATTCGATGTCTATTTAAACTAATAACTTAACAAAGCATATAAAATATTGGTAAATGACGAGGCAAAGAACTTACTCACAAGAGGTCCTAAATTTGAAGCCTCCCATAATGTATGATTAACCTACACACAAGATGAACAAGGAAATATGTTGGGGTGAGTTTAGGGCTTGCCACAGTCAAACCCCTGTTTTGGTGTTCCCACCTCCATAGACTGCCAAATAGATAGAAAAGATAATAGAAACAAAGCAAAGTAGATGCAAAGTGATAAAAGAAAACCCCAATTAGGAGGAGAAACCATATCACAAGATAAGACACAAAGTGCTAAAAAGCAAACCTTGCTTGGGAGGAGAGCCCGTATCACAAGATAAGACACAATAGATAATGTAATGGAAAATAAACAAGAATTAGGAGAGTATTACCAATAGTTCATGAAATCTTGGCTTGATGGACATGATGTTGAGCGCTAGAAAGAGAGCTTTGGATGTTGGAGAGACTTCAATCTGGTAGAGCTTCACCATAGAAACAAGAAGAAGAAGAGGGAGGAGCAAGAAGAGCAAGTTCAAATGAAAGAGTGATAGAATGAATGAGAATGAGAGTGAAAGGAAAGGTTTTGTTCAACTGCATGGGTGGGAAGATCCATTATTCTCAAAAATCTGCCATAGGGACACATGTAATGGGTCAAATATTTTGAGATTCCTCATTTGAACTTGTAAAAGTATGGGGATGCTAACACACTGTGCAGAAGTTCACATGCCACATAGGCATCCAAATTGTTATTTCATGAGAAACAAGGTGGTGGACTGCTGTCACTTCATCATTGGTCCTCATGAAGTTGAAATCATGAAATTTTAATTGATAAAAACGGCTAGGCAACATAAATGCAAGGGTAAAATGCACAAATGTGAAATTTCCATGGGGTACAATTTTCAACAACATTTTTCCCCCACTTTAGTGAGTTGAACTTTGGGAAAAATCAACTACACTAAAGTAGAAAAGACAACATTAGAGCAAACTCAAAAATTTGATTTTTTTTTTATAGATTTGTGTGCCAAAAAGGGTATTGTAGAGGTTGAGCAAGAAGGTACTGATGATGCCCCCAAAAATCAAGCTCAGTGAGAAACCACATTTGACATGAAGGTTCATTCTACAAAACTTAAATTTAAGTTAACTCAAAAATAAAAAAGCTACAAAGGTGAGATGAATGCTTAAGAAAATCCAGTGGTTCAAAAGAAAATTATGATGAAGAGGTGAGAATATGTTCCCTCTTGGTTTTCCCCCAACTTGATGGGGTAAAAATAGGAAAAATGGGCCCTGGGGGGCCTATATACCTGGGTGGGCCTTGAGAAGGGTCATTTTCACTATTCAATGCAAATTTTTTACTAAATTTTGTGAGAGAAAATCTAGTAAAATGCCTTGCAGATGGGAGTTTGAGGAGAAACAGATAAAATAGCTACGTCGAGCAATTTTTGAGGGATGCAATGTTGATTAGGCGAGTTCAAAAAACATGCTTTATGTATTTTATCATAATTTTTTAATACTTTTTTCAAAAATCAGAGCATAGGAATCTCAACAGTGCAAAGGCGTCCTATCAACATGCTTGCGTCTTTCCCACGTGTTGGATGCCTTCAGCCGTGTTGGTGTCCACTAGATGCACTACTATCCAAGTAGCTCCAATGGCGGACCTCAGACAACAATGTGTTGTGCAGGCATCTGCACAACACACCTACATCTCAAAGGCCATGCTTGGAGAAATGATGTAGAAGTTAGAAATTTTGGTGTAGGTGGTTTTGACTTGAATCTTTTTTCATTTTGTAGAATTACCTAGAGATGTAAGAGCATGGTGGTAGACGGGTGCTTCAGATGCTCCATGACCACACCCAATGCATGTCCCAAGATGAGGAGGGGCACCTTCGATGGGTAGGCCTGTGGTGGGCTTACACTATGCTAGAGATGTTGTACCACAACCACATGCTTATGGCATTAATGAAGCAATGAGACTCGACCACCTTGAAATTCCACCTTCTGACGGATGAGATGACCCTCACATTGGAGGATTTCTATCAGATCATTGAACTCCCTATCTATGGACAATGGGCGGCTCTAGATGATGCACGCTCAACTCAAGAGTGATTCGAGGGAATTTAATATTGTGTAGGGCATACAGAACCTGGTGATGGGACTAGCCATGTCTACATATGTTGGTATGAGCATGAAAGCACGACAGTCCCTCTTATTTGGAGGGTGATGGTCGTGACGATCACCATGCAAGTGACCATGGATGGACAGGGATGTCACCTTCATGAGGGCCTTGTCCACACTATCATACTCATGGAGGAGTAGTGAACCATCTTTGTGTGGGGTCAAAACATGCTCGCACAACTGTACCAAGAGCTGGGCAAGTTCGTGCACTATGAGTATGCAAGCCTCACCACCTACATTCTATTATAGGTGTGGGAATTCTCTCATATTATGTGCACCTAGCTAGTTGGGTATCCCCATGGGTTAGACCACAGTAGGCTGATGGCACACTCATACGAGTTAGTGCGCCAGTGGGGGTACATGGACCTATAGTTGTGGAGATTACAACTTGATACACTATGACCCAACCAGGTTAGATGGTGGCCATATAGAGGTATGGTATGGGTAGATGACCCTTGGAAGCTCCACAAAATGTAGATGGATTGATTTTTGATAGGCCACACAAATTTTATGATCATGCCTTTTACTGGTAATGAGTTATGTGACAATTTGACATTGTACAAACCATTCCGTTGATGCCACCATCATACACGCGAGCAATGAGGAGTGTTGTGAGGTCGAGTGATTGTTAGTGTCCTATCATCACAAATGTCGTTTTGAGTGATGACGAGGTGGAGGACCAGGACCAACCTCTGATGCTACCCATAGATGATGTATGCATCTCACGTGGCTTCAAGACCTGGTGGATGCAACACAAAACTGGTGAAGGGGGAGGTGACGACACAAAGACCAAGCAATGACATAGACTCTCATCCCCTCCGCTCACTATCCCAATCATTGTGACACCACCACCACCTACAACAACCATTGTCCTGACCCTAGTAGGAGCTGTAACAACAGACGTAGGAGGAAAAGGTGTAAGCATCACTTCTCCCCTTGATCCACATTGGCAGGCCGGGGACCCATATACGAAAGTCATGTTATTTCCTTTGCAGTACTTTTAGTTTCATCTCGTATATATGTATATGTGTATACATGTTTTGATATATCATGCGGTATTGATGGATCTTATTATTCTATGGTTGCAGTGGGAACACAAGAGTGAACTGTGTTCATTACATGGTGTGTTTCAGAGGTGGTCTCAACTATTCCAGTCTAGGGGAGCATCCTAGATGCCTACAAGTCAACTTTAGTGGGGGAAACATGGCCATATTTTTGAGCCTGTGTAGTCTTGAGGACAACATATGAGGAATCAAGGGTGGAGGTAGTTCAGAGGACAACCGACATCACCGACTTGACAAGATAGAGGGATCAACAATTGGTGGAGCTGTAGGCTACGTTGATAAAGAGAGATGAGGCTAGGACTAGAGAAAAGAGTTCCAAGAGGGCACGTGACCCTCTTCAGAGCCAATTCAGTGATCTTGGTGCATAGGCAACAATTGTGAATTTGGTGATTGATCCACAACTACGAGAGGACCTCAAGCAAGCAGAGCTAGAGATAGCCGAGCTATGCAGTGAGATCAGGGGATTGTGAGTGAGCATGTCAGTCTCACAATCTCATAGGTTCCTCTATATCCCATCCATTAGACCCCGCTCACTACCATTAGCACTAGAGGGCTCGGGGAGCCAAACACCTAGACCCTAGATGCCAATTTTGTTATGATCCATTTTTGCACTAATGATATATATACAGTGTATATTATTATTTTTGATGTATAGAAATTGATAGACAAATAACCATCACAATTTTTTTATGACAATGGTTTGATACATGTACATGACATGCATTTGATATATATATATATACAAGATTTTGGTTCTGACATTATGGTGTTCATCTTTATGTGTATGCTTTTACTTTCCTGTTTGATTATGTGATGAATGTATGTTTTGATTAGATGCTATCATGATCTAATAAAAACACATGGATGTATGTTAATTAAATAAAATTATGATCTAATTTCCTAACCAAAAGATGTAATAAAATGCAATGCACATACACAACATAATAAAACACATGTATATATGTAATCCCTAATTAAAGAAATTAACCACGCACACACATGTTTACATCATAACACAAAATGGAATAGTGTTAATGAATGAATTCATAATATGATACAATACAATCTATGAGGGATGAGAGTTACACTAAGAGTTACACACATGACACATAGACACTATGTATAGTATTGATGAAGATGCATCACATTGATAGGTTATTTTAGAGGTGTTCCATCCATAGATGACAATCCATAAGAATTAGAACCATACAAAAATATGACAATGTATGTGTTGGAATCAAGGAACACTGAGAGGGGGGGTGAATTAGTGTTCTACAAAATGTAACTTTATTAACTTGATCTTTAAACCACTTATAGCATTGAACCAAAAGAAAGATGCAAGAACACAAGGAAATCAACCACAACACCATAACACAAGAATTTTTACGTGGAAACCCTATTAGGGGAAAAACCACGGTGGAGGTTAATCCACAAGATGAGTATACTCAAAATAAGTGTTTACAAATGGGGAATGCACATGCATTCATGCACACTGCCTAGAGTTCACTACTTAAATACAAAAGGATTACTGCCCAAAGGAAGAATCACTATCTTATAGTCACATTCAAAAGACAACTAGAGTGGATGAACTATGAGATAGTATTTGCTAATGCCGGATTATAGTTCCAGTTAAGCACATTGATAGAATTCTTCACATTCTGTCTGATTCTTCTCTTGAAACTCTGTCTTCTTTAATCCGAATCACCAATCTTTGTTCTACTCAAGTGAAACTACGCATAATCAATCTATAATCCTTCTAAATCTCACATCATATATCAAGATGATATGAATAATTGATTATATATATCTGCAACTAGAGATTAGAACAACTGCATGTCGGCTTTAACAAAATATGAAATATGTACAAACTGTTGACCCAATTCATAAACAATTATCAATGTGAACCAAATAATGTCAACCAAAACATAGTAAGGACCCAAAAAAACATGCCTCAAACATGAAACACCTTAAACAATTATGCCTCAAAGATCTGTACCACGCTATATTCATCTAGTCAGCCTTTCCTGTCGGATGCCTTGTTTTAGCTTGACAGTTAACACATCTTCAATCTAAATTTCTATATAAGCAAATACTGAGATGTGGATGGGATTACTGACTAGGGTTTCCATCAATGAAAACACCAGATGACTTGTGCAGTGTCTCTTGCCAACAATATGGGACTAACCAATTAGAACCAAAATTCCCCTTTTGATTAGGTGGCACATTTACATTTCTCTGATTCTCGTAGAGAATCAAGTCACCTACCTTGAAATTCCTAGGAAGAATACTCTGATTATAGTGTTTAGAAAGTGATTGTTGGTAATATTTAAGGTGGTTGAGGGCCTGCAATCGACGCTCATCAAGAAACTCAAGATGACATAAATGATTAGCATGATAAGTTTCATAATCAATTAATCCTTTAAGAGAAACTCGCAAAGATGGAATTTCCAACTCTAAGGGAATGATGGCCTTGACGCCATACAAAAGGTTGTATGCCATCGTTCTCATCATTGTACAAACACTTGTGTAATAAGCCCACAAGGCGTATGCCAATATTTATAATGTTTGTTTACTATTTTCAGAGAATGAGCTCAAGAGTTTTATTAGATGCTTAGGCTTGGCCATTATAGTGAGGATAGTATGGTGTAGAAAATCTATGATGAATATGAAACTTCTCTATATATTGCTTCACTTCTTTGTTCTTAAAAGGAGTACCATTATTAGAAACAAAGGTAGAAGGAAATCCAAAGTGAGCAATGAAGTTGTTAAGAAGAAAGCTACATATGGCTTCAACGTTCATGGTTTGAAGTGGAATAGCTTGGACCCATTTCATAAAGTAATTTGTAGCAGTGATGATAAAGCTATGTCCTTTAGAAGAAGGAGGTGATATTTTACCAATAATTTCTAACCCCCATTTTGCAAATGGCCAAGGAGAGGTTTGATTTTAAAGCCTTCAGTAGGAGTGTGGATAAGATGTCTATGTTGTTGACATTGAGGAAACTTCTTGGTGAAGTCAAATGAGTCTTGTTCCATCATTTTCCAAGAGTATCCCATATGAATCAATTTTCACACTAAGGATTTACCACCAAAATTTCCACCCATAGAGCTTGAGTGGGACTCCTTAAGGGCAAGGGGTATTTCCTCTTTATTGAGACATCGAAGGAGAAAATTGTTATAAGAATTTTGATAAAGAAAATCTGACAACACCACATATCAGACTGAAAGTTTTTGTATTTGAGTGCGATTGTTCTTTGTCGCATCATCAAGAAAATTCCTAATTTTTAGATAACTATAAATTTTAGAATACCATTCCTTTGATTCCACGTGAGCACACATGAGAGAATCAGATTTAGGTTGATCTAAGATAGCAAGAGAGAAAATAATATGAACCACAAAATGGTATTCTTCTATATCCTTATCCAAATGCACAAGGGAGGCAACACTCGCCATGGCATTTGCATGTCAGTTTTCTCTCCTAGGAACATTGTCTATCGTGAAAGAGGAGAAATGATCAAGCAAGGATAAGGAAAAATCCTGATACCAAGATAACTTATTTTGCTTAGATTGATAGACCCCTATGATTTGATTTATAATGAATTCAAAATCACCATGTATGTGAAGATGTTTGATGTCTAGTGCAATCATGACACACAAGCCAATGATAAGGGCTTCACACTCAATGATATTGTTTGTACAATGAAATTCAAACCTAAAGGATAAAGGGAATGGCATACCCTCACGCAAGATTAAAATAATTCTTGCTTTGGAGCCATCTTGACACCTCAATGCATCAAAATACATCTCCCATATAGGCTCATGATTATTAGTAAAAAGGTCTTCATCGAGAAATAAATACAAATTATGGAAAGAGCAAGATGAGCGAGCTTCCACCAATTGATTGGAAATAGCTTGACCCTTAATGGATTTTTGAGTTACAAACTTGATGTCAAAATTAGAAAGAAAAATTATCCATTTTTCCAATCTCCCAACGAGATTGGTTCTAGTGAGCAGATGCTTCAGAAGATCACTCTTTACAATGAAACGAGTTTCAAAATGAAGAAGATAATACCTTAACTTTTGTGCCCCAAAGACAAGAGCTAGACATTGTCTCTACATGAGAGTAACAGGTTTCATAATCGACAAGAACCATCTAGTATAGTAGACCACTCTTTCTCTGCCATCATCATCATACTAAGCCAACAAAGTTGCTAAGGCATGAGGTGACACAACGAGATAAATTAGAAAGGATCTATCCTACATAGTCAACATTAAGATAGGAGGATTAGCAAAATAACTTTTGATTTACTCAAATGATTTCTTGCACTCATCATGCCATTGAAAATGAACATCTTTCTTCAACAAATGTGTGAAGGGAAGGGTGCGATCAACCAACTGAGATATGAATCTACGAATTTCCTGAATCTTCCCCTATAGACTACATAGGTAAGAGATGTTTCTAGGTGAAGGTGTGTTAATGATCACATCAATCTTATTTGTGTTGATGTCAATTCCATGATGGGAGACTATGAATCCCAAAAATTTTCTAGCATCAATTCCAAAAATAGACTTAAGAGTATTTAGTCTCATCTTATAGATTCAAAGTCTTTCAAAATAAGACAAAAATTTTCTATGTGATTTGGGTGAGTCATAGACTTAGCCACGATGTCATCAACGTAGTCTTCTAGAATTTTATGAATGAAATCATGAAAAATTAAGGTCATCAGCCGTTGGTAAGTTGCACCTACATTCTTCAACCCAAACAACATGACCACATAACATAAAGTCCCCCACGGGGTAGTGAAGGCTATCTTATATTGATATTTTGGGTTAATATGAATCTAATTATAGCTCAAGAATCCATCCATGAAAGATAATAAGGCATGGCGTGCAGGCAAGTCTACAATCATATCGATATTAGGCAACAAAAAATCATTCTTAAGAGAAGCCTTGTTGAGATCATGAAATTCAATACAAATGTGAATATGACCATTAGGTTTGGTAACAACAATGATATTCAATATCCAAGGCGAATAGTCAATAGGAAAGATAAATCCTACTTTTAATAGCTTCTCTCTTAGTCTTAACCAACAATATGACCTTGGGATTCATATTTCAGATATTTTATTTAATAGACTTAGCATCGACACCAAGGATGATATTATGAACCACTATGAACTAATCAATACCGGGCATGCCCTCATATGACCAAGTGAAGATATCGAGATAAGAATGTAACAATTTAGTATGTTGCTTAGAATCTTCTGGAGAAAGGAATTTCCCAATTTAATTACCTTTTCATAAGATTTAGGATCCATTAAAAACATCAGTACTATCCCCTTTAAGGAGGGAACTATGGTCTTCAAGATGGGGATAGGAACATCATTATCCACATTAGATAGAGGAGCCTCCTTGTCCACATTCAAAACCGATTCTCCAAAGTATGCTTGTTTATGCAAGTGATACGGGAATCACCATTTGTGGTGAAAAGAAGGTAAGTGGGAATAGACACCTAAGAATTCTTCTAGTGCTTCCTCCAAAGAGAAAAAATCTAGGGGAACTTCATCAGATTCTACTTTACTCTTAATCAACTCAGGATGAACTAGATCAAGAGGCTCAACGAAGATCATGTTAACTCTCTACCATGGTTTCTACATAGACTGTTCAAGATAACAACCCCACCCCAAGTTACGCTTATGAGGTGTTGACTGAGAATTATCAGTATGGGTCGATTACACTTGATCCATGATAAATTGAAGCATAATTTATCCACTAAATCTTAATCTCAAACAAGATCATTCAAATTAAAGATAAACTAAACATTTATTGAAATGAAGCATTCAAAATATAAAACATTGAAATGTCTATTCTACCCCATTTGAAACTTATCCCATTTTGGAATTGGTGTTGTGTGGATGTGGAATCACACTTTCCTAATCTCATGATCAATGAGCTTGTATCAATCAATTCTATTGAAGAGAATTGATGAAACTGTTTTGATAAATGGATGAAAACATGATGCAAGCTAAATTAACACAATTTTATGCTAAAATTGCTCTAAATATGTAATTGATAAGATAATATAAGCTAATTCTAAGCTAAAAGATTCAAACCCTAATTTATAAACAAGCTAAGATGGATGCATGAAAGCCATTAATGGAAGCTTAAAGCTAATATGCAACTAAAAATGAACTAAAATATGCTAAATGTGAGTAAAGTAGAAGTGTGAGTGCGAGTGAATTCAACAACATAAGTTTGCAATTGAAAGATGGACCCATTTGTTTCCAAATAGTGTTCTATTTATAGGAAAATAAATGAGAAATGAAGGGTTGAGATCAAAAAGATTAATCAACTATTAAGGATGGAGGAAATAGGAGGCGTGGATCATGGATTCTCATCAACGGGTGAGAATTCAAGATGAGATTTAATCAAGGGTTCTCACTTGTTCCAAACAAACAAACTTTTGACCTGCACACACAGGTCACAAGGTAACTTGCTTAAGAGGTCACAAGTTTAGCTTGCTCAAGAAGCCAAGTGAGAATATTCCCTTTCTTAAATGATTGGAGGAGAGATACCTTTTGGAATATTCTTATGGGTGAGGAAAAATGTTAATTTGCAATTTAAAACAAAGTTTTAATTGTGCAAAAAAAGGGGGAAGGAATATTCCCCTTTTAGAGGAAAATTAGATTAATTGTTAATTAAACAAGGTTTAATCATACAATTAGGGTTTTTTAGAGGAATAAAGTGATTTTCATTAAATTAAATAATTTAATGAAAGGGAGAAATGTGAAATGACATTTGATTAAATAACTTAAGGTTATTTAATTAAATAAGATGACTTAGGGAATTAAATTAAATAGTTTGATTTATTTAATTGAATGAGATGAAATTTTAGCATGAAAGAGGGCGAATTAACCTGATTTGATGAATTAGGTTAATAGATGCAAATGATTCAATTAATTAATTTGCTAGGCTAATTCAATTAATTAAGCAAAAAGATGATGGGTTTCAAGAGGAAATGATGTCAGTATATCTGATTCGAGTGTATGATATCATTTAGAACATTTTTTAGTGTCTACATTCTGCCTCTCTTTGAAGTGAGGTACCTGTTGCTTCGATTCAAAGACTGACACTCTTCGGATTAAAAACTGTTGCTCAAATAAAATAAAAAAATTCTAATTTTTTAGATGCCCCACTATTGAAGGATAAAGCTGATTCCCTGCCCCCTCGAGAAATTGGGCAAAATTTTTGAATTTTGGGTTGATTTCTTGATAAAGGTGAAAAACTACCCCTTGGGTCCAGAAAAGGCTCTAGGATGCAAGAATTATGCCAAAAATGCAAAAAATGATGCAAAATAAGGTCCAATTTGGAAAAATTGGTGAAAATGATAATAAACCCTATCTTCAAGGTTAAATTAGGGCAAAAAACCCTAAATTTCTAACATAAATAAGCCAATAAGAGTCACTTTCAATTCATTTGTGCATTCACACCTTAGAGAATTCTTGTTGTTTGAGCTCTGAACCTCTAATTAAATGGCACGATGAAAGCTCCCACGACACATTTCCAACCAGGTTTGAGAGTACAAGCATATTCCAGGCTTAGAACCACCAGTATGTAACTGAAAACTTGATTTGGAATTTGAATTTTTGATGCATTTATTGCACTTTAGAATTTAAACTTTGGTGGCATCACTATATAGCAACACCCATTTGGGAATCAATGACACTAAAATGATTTTTAGTGACACAGTTCATGATTTAAAATTAGGGTTTCCAATTTTAAATTACGACACATATGTATATAGCTACACATTTCCTGATTTGAAAATTAGGGTTATGGTTTCCAAAGTTTAAATCGTGACACATATGTTTATAGTGATGCAATTTGCGATTTTCAATTTGAAATTCCTTTATGCGTCACAATTTGGAATTTAAATATAGCAACACTATTGCAAATAATGACACTATTGTGACTTTTGAGCTGGAAATTCCAAACTGAGTCAAAAAATTTTGAATTTTTTTGATGTCGTGTGCTTTGTGGGTGTGGGAGGTCATTCCATCATTGATTTTGCGTAAGCACCGATCCATAGTTTTAGAGAGATTGGGCAATTTATCCGAGTTACACCAGGAGCACCTAGTAGAGATTGACCTTTGGTACATTGCATATGCACCCGTCGTCCAGACTCATATAACTATGATGACTACGCTATGCGAGAGATGGCATAGTGAGACATTGTCCTTTCACCTTCCCATCGGCAAGGCAATTGTGACATTAGATGATGTATGGCGCATTCTGTGCTTGTTGATACACAGCAAGTGGGTGATATATGATGTTGATGCCAGATATGATGCCTGCCATGAGGTGATGGAGATGGAGTCCATCACTCTAGTTACTTTGTAGATTGACCTCAAGGCATATAGAGGTCACGTTCACACTTTTAGGTTGATTATCGCAACCATCATTTCAGGCTTGGTAGCTCCAGATCAACAGAGCAATGGATTCAACCTAGGATGGGGCTTAGCATGGCACAAGATGCTCCATAGGAAATTATTTGCATGGGGGCCAGTGATGCTATCCTCATTATATCATGACATGCATGACTTCGTCTACTATGATGACAAAGCCATTGGTGTAGGGATTACCTTGCTTCATAGTTGCGAATGGGAGCATATTATCGTGCTCCGACCGATAGTGTAGATGGCTGATGTTGAGCCAAATGATCCCGTGGTTTGGTGGTACAGAGGCCCTATGACATACTGGGCAGATTAGGCTCCTATACTGGTGGTGGGTACTCAATGCTATGATAGTGTTTAGATGGTGACCCTGGCTACAGATGCCAGCGTGGTGCGATGATGCTCAATAGTTATTCTTTGCCAGACATACTCGATACATGTAGATCCAAGAGCATATGATCATAGAGAGGTATCTGCTAGACAGAGTGGTACAACAATTTGACGAGCAACATGACATGCTCGATGATGCTTATAGAGCCATTTTTGTGAGGCCTGATTGAGAGGTTTCCACATGGGGACCCATTATTCCAATTCCAGAGGTAGTGGAGGGTTTCAGAAAGTTAGTAGCTCAGCCATGGGCCTACGACCAGGGTCAGGTGGTTGAACAGATGACGCCTGCTTATGATACATGGTTTACATCCCCCCAGAGGTTGATAGATCCAGTGGGTGCTCCTCCTCGAGGGAGACCCAAAGGGAGAGGAGCAGGCAGGGGCAGAGGACAGGGACAGGGTGGCCAGGATGACCAAGATGGATAGATTCTGGGGGCTCCACCAGTTGGACAACAACCTCCTGAACAACCTCCAATTCAATAGTATCTAGTGCAACAACAGGCAAGATAGCCACCACCATTAGATGCTAGAGATATTCAAATTTAGCAGCTGTAGCAGTAGGTGCAAGTTCTGATAGGAGAGCGGGATCAGGCCCGCCAATAGATTTTGGTGATCACTGTTGAGCGGGACCAAGAAAGACAATAGGTGGTGGCCATCACGATGGAGAGAGATCATGCTAGGCAATAGGTTGTGGCTGTTATTGCCGAGAGGGATCAAGAGATCAGGCGAGGACAATAGATAGAGGTGATGACAACAACTACCCAAGGCAGGATTGTATCCACGAGACTATACAAAGTGGCCATGACCGAGGCGACATATTATAGGATGCATTAGCACTATGATGTGACAACGCCACTTAGACAACCTGACTATTTGCAAAGTAGCAATGCATGACCTAGGGCTGAGGATCAACCAGAGAGGTAGGCTGGAGAGGGGAGCAACCATCAGGGTTAGCTTGAGTGTACAAACATTTGATTTTTTTTGCCCCATTCTTTGATACAGATATATATTCATGAGATTCTTTTTGATAGCCTCGTGGATATTGTATTTATGATCGATGTACATACACTGATCCAGATATTGTACCATGACATTCATTTTTGATATATATATATATATATATATATATATACAAATACAAATTTTGTCACAATCACCCCTTTTGAACATATAGTTAACTTTGAAAATAATATTTATCTAGTAATTGATAGGATAATATTATTTCTTTCAATAATCAAAATGGTTAAAATTTCTTGGAAAATAGTTAACTGTTCAAGTATTTTATATAACTGAAGGAAGAAGTTGTAAATATAGACAGATATCAAAATAATAATAAGAAAAAATAGATATGATCATTTCTTTTATTAATTGGGAATAACTATCCAAGAAACGTTATATTATTTAGTTACGCTTCTGCATATTTCTTATCGGGTCCTGCTAAGAATAGTTTTTTATCTTCTAGCGTCGGTTAGTTGTGGCGACGCTTGTCTAAGCATCTTGCGGTGTGGGGGTGTGAGCTGTTGCAGAAGTTCTAGAATTCTTTACTTGCAATCTCGTTTCTCTAGCACAATATCTTTGTTGTTCCTCATAGCTGGAGATCAATTTCATTTATCCTATCCAAGGAAAAAGAATGGGGGTGGTTCTAATGACGTGGTGTAAGAAAAATAAGCATGGAGTGGGATCACCCAACATGGAGCTCAATACCCTCTACATCGCCCATCATACAATCCAAATCCCTCTTGAATTTCCTGGCATTGTGAATTTTCTTCACTGACACACGGATGGGGAACGATTTGCATGGATCTAATTCAAGTCGATGCTACTAATAGAATGGAAGCAAAACCACTATGGGTGGTCGAATAGAATGGTATGCAAAATTCTCATCTCTGTGCCTATTTTTTTGGATTAGTAAATGTCTTTATCTTATTCTCCAAAACCTGTTAAATGTGACTTAAAATATGCATTAGTCGATCTTCAATTTCGGTTAAATCAATTGTAACCTCGTATGAGTCACGACTAGTGCACCCCATTGGGAGCCGAGGCTCTACATAGCCTTCATCCAATATTTTAAGGGGGGACGTGGCCTTTGATGACCCTCAAATCTGCCTGTTACATACTCGAAAGCCCTTGAAATCGGTTCGACTCTTTCCTATAGAAGTCTTCTCTTTAATCAAACACATATAAGTATATGTATATATGTTTAAATATAAATATATATAAGTACATATTCAAATAGATATATCATCCCATTAGATACAACTGAATGTATGCCTGAATACGTAATTGAATATGTGTCTGTAATTGTATACGAAATGAACATATAATGTTGTTTTATTAGCAAAAATAAGTGAATTTTTGTATAATATGTGTGAGAGAAAGTATTAAAATTTAAGAAGACAGGATATCAAAATTTGATTTGGAAGGTTAAATGTTTTGCTTTAAATTGATATATTTCTGCAATAGATGGGTTTATTTTTGAATGTATGAGTAAATAAGTAAATTAATTAAAAAGGTCAAGCATTTCTTAGGATTCATTGATTTTATTTCAAACTTAAGCATTGAACTCAAATTTCATTTATTTAATTTTGAAAGATTAATAACAAGAAATTATAAATCATTATAGAACTTAAAACAAGTGAAATCCAATTCAAGTGGGGTATTTTCTTGATAGATGTTTATTTGATAGGTTATATTATTTAAATTAGGATTAATAGTTGATTAGAAGTATTTAATATTGAATGAGAAAGTTCTCGATTAATTTTCTTTAGAATTGGTTACTTTCAACTTGGGGTACATGTTATATGGTTAATAAATTGTTATGGTAATATGATAATTTGGGGTACATGTTATATGGTTAATAAATTGTTATGGTAATATGATAATTTGGAGTTTAGTAATGAGGTACTTCTCTTAAAGTGCAAATAGCACAGAGTTGTTGACTATCTTAATAGGTTATCACATGGAGGAAACTACTTAGAAAACTCCTTTAATTAATATTGCATATTCTTATATTGTTGAAATCTCTATATTTATATGATTAATGAAGAATGAATTTAGTTATATTTGCATACACTTGTGTGCATTTTGACTATGTTGAAAACACATACATTATGCTTAAGTATGCCTTTATTCTATATCTCATCACTTGTAAGGAAAATTAAAAATCTTGTTTATTAAAAACATTAAATAGTGTTACCTTTTATAAAGTATTCTTTTACGAGCGAAAGATTCTTACCGTCATTGTTGTAATAGTAACCCACAATGCCTAATCATCATTCATGTACCATGTTTGTATTTGAGTTAACATTTGTGATGAAGATTTCATGATTCATGAAACATTCAAGTCAAGATCTATCACAATCAAGCAAGAGCGTAATGCTAGAGTTTCAGTGAGTTGCAACATCATAATGTGATCATCCTTCACTCATTTATCTTATTTCATTTTATTTCAAGGTTTGAATACCAAAACGGGGTTTGACCAAGGAAAACCCCTATTCACTAACAATCAACAAGTTTTTCCTTCCCTTTGGTGTATGATTGCAAGTCTAGGTGTATGAAACATTGATGAGCAAGCCTTTCTTGTGTGAGTATCATTAGAAATCCATGCTTGTTGGTTGGAATAACAGAAATATCTGAGTATGCAAATGCTAAAATTTTTATACCTTCTTAAGCCTTTTATATTATTATTTTCTTATTGATAAAACCTCTATGAATCATCGAGTTTAGAAGTAAACATTCTCGTTATAAATGCATAGGCATGTGTGCATTCTAGTAGGACTAGGATTACTTTCATGAAGCTTTACGTGTTTGGTTATGTTTGTCATTGTGATATTTGAGAGGTCAATGGAAGTAGAATTGTCTTATTTGAAAATACTTGGGAGCAATTCATGATAGTGTTGGAATACCTTAATTTCCTATGCAAGGATGATGCATTGGCGAAACTTGAAAATGTTACTTGCAGTTTTATGTGACTTGTAAAAGAACTTCAATATGTTCCTTGCGATATAGAAATATGTAATGAATGGTCATGTCAATGAGATAGTATGGTCATTTCTCGTGAGGCATCTTGTAACCGCTGAGAGTTAGTAGCTAGTAAGGCTTTGCTAGTGATGCATTTCATTAAGCTAGTGAGTCACTTTTACCAGTGGTTTCTCATCCCTACAAGGGTTTTCGACTCATGAAAATCTTTGTGTTATGGTTTCTTTGTGGATGCTCTTATGATCTTGCTATTTCCTTAATTTACATTACAATATTTTAATTTAAATGTATTGCTAAGATGATAACTCATGTGCAAGCCTACATGGCTAAATCTATTGAAGGCACCACCTTGTTTTAATATACTTTGATTCCTTGATGTATGTTATTCCATTTGGTTATAGTGATGAAAGTAATTTGATCATTTCAGAAATTTAAGAATATAATTAGTAATTGTGTTTCTTTTTCCGGTCCTTAAAAATTCGATATGATGTGTTCACCTTATTTTCATGCTTATGATCATATGGATGCATATGATATGACATGCTTATATTTTATCATGTATGGATGCACTTTCATTCATGCTCATGTGATATGTGATGAAATGTAATGATATGGATGGATGCAATGCTATATTCTTTTTCAGTATCTTTCCATGATGTGTTATGAGATGGATGATATGAATGCAAATGTTACGCTATGATTATAATATGGATGCATTCCTTTTTATGTATTTTTTATGCAATTTTATGAGATGATCATGTATGCATATGGATGTATGGATGGTTAATGCAATGTATGTTTATAATATGTGATGCATGTTTATGATATGTGATGCAATGATTTAAGATGCTTAGAATAAAAAATCTATATTATTCATCACAACTTAAATGATGATGCAAGATATATGATGTGATATTGATTATGAGATGCATGCATGTTGATGATTTACAGGATGGATGCATTTGATGATGTTTTTGTTGATTGTCATGATGCCAGGTTAGCGTGGAGAGAAGATAGAAGAAAAAAGATGATCAATCATTGATTTTGATGATTACTTCAAAAGATCCAACAAGTATATGATCCACCAAGACTTTATTAGAGACGATGATGAGAAATGCATGATGATAATGAATGTAGGGTGATGATTTTCTCATATTTCAAGATTGGGATTTTCCATCATTCTTTATTGTTTGATATAGCACATAGACACGATGCCTCAAGGTATTGATAACCAGGATGGCGTTGTATCTAGTGTATTGGACTTTGACTCTACAAACAGATAGGACAGTTCTTGTTCACACCTTGACATATGGAAACCTCGTCAAAATGTAAGTTAGAATCTTAGAATATATTGGACAATAGCATACACAATAGTCAACAACATACTCCAAACAACTTCCCTACACACAACTAAGCAAGTATGCACCAAGATTATTTTACAAGAGTATCCAAAAGAACATCAAATGAAAGATAATGATTAATGCCCTATTCCTTTCCCTCTAAATTGCTTTGATAGACATTATTGAGAGATCCTCAGAATGGGTCATTAAGATAAATCATAAGAAAAAATCAAAGAAAAAAAACCAAAACCAGTGTTATCTATATCTCTTGCCAGTTTAATTTACCTAAGGTGATGTCTAATAGTGATGTCCATCACAAGAAGGATACATCCTATGACATGTTGATCAGGTGGTTGTTTGATGTTAGGATGATGATGAGCTTTATGATAAGTCATTGATATAAACTTCACTGATGCATTTACCTATGATCTAGACTTTAGATTTTGACAATTAGGTTTGCACTTTATGACTTGCTATACCTTTTTTCCATTTGTTTCACCAAAGGTTGAAGGTGATGATTGATTTATAATGGATGAAGGTTTATTATTGGTGAAAGGGAGATGGGATGGATGGTTTTGGATTTTTTGGAATATTTCAATGTCTTTGGTATTTTAAAAATGTTTTGATGTTGTTTTTGGTATTTTTGAAAGTTTATGTGAATTTTTTGGTTTTTGGGTTATTTGAGGCTGTTTAGGGTTTTCTAGGATATTTGAATATTTAGGAGTTTCTTAATTTTCTAAATGTTTTTGTGTTTTTTGAGATATTTGGATGTTTAGGGAATTTTTGAGTTTTGATCAAGAACCTAACCTAAAAGATCTATCTTAGGGGCCTTGGGGGCTGATAAAAAATAGCCTTGCCTATGTTATACACACAAAGACCACATAGTTCAACTGACATGACTTATTGAAAAAGATGAAGATGAACAATTGAGTGAATGCCAGTTTATTATGATGCACTCCTAAAGGACTGACCTAGGGTGTCTTGGGGGCACATCAATGATGGCCTTGCCTACGTTCAAGATCAGAGACAACGTAGTTTGACATGGTGCTATTTTTGGATTTTTGATGTTCAACCTTTGTAGGGTTTTTGATATGTTTTGGATGTTTATGGATTTTGACTTTACAATTTTCTGAATGTTTTTGGATTTTTGTTGTATAGGATTTTGCAAATGTTTTTGGGATTTTTTGATGAACGTTTTACAAATTTTTTTGGTGTTTTTGATGACTTTAAGATATACAAGAACCTGATACAATCCATAACGAGTTTCCCTTAGTGTGAAATGTTAGACTATTTTGATAAAGGAAATACAAATTGACCTTTGGAATATGCCAAGTAGTATTAAAGGGATTCTGATACTTCACAATATCAAGCTATGATAAGGACAAAAATAGGCGATGGATGAATGGTGGTGCAAAGAATGATAGGAGAAAAGAGCCAAAGAATGGATGGAGGTGCTTTTATTTATGCAAGATTCCTATTTTCTAGGTTTTCACCAAGGTACTTTCCCAAAGCACCATTGAAGTGGTTTTCACTACAGGACAATTGTTTTTCTTTACTTTTTTCAATCCTTTTTCTCATTTTTTTGGATTTTGATCATTTTTTGATTTTTTGTATTTTTAGATTTACACCCTTTAGGACTAGGCATAATTTTTTTTAAGATGCAAGTTGTTAGTTGGTTAGGGTTCACCTTCAGGGGTTGACAATTGGTATGCTCTTGATCCATAGCTTGCTATGATGACAAAGGGACCCATTCAGTTAGGTTCAAAATTTCCTTTACTGTCATAATCTGGAAGATTCTTCTTATTCTACTTTAGGACAAGATCCCCTACTTGGAAAGACCAACATTTTATCCTCTTGTTATAGCTCTATTTTAGTCGATTTTGATATACTTGTAGGTGATTAAGGACATCGAGACAACACTCGTCCAAGAATTCTAACTCATTCAGCTGAGATAATCTATATTCTTCATCGGTGATCAAGTTCTATAGTGACACTTGCAATGATGGGAGCTCAACCTCAATAGGCAGGATAGCTTCAGATCCATAGACTAGGGAGAAATGGGTTACACTAGTTGGCATGCTGATACTAGTTCGATAAGCCCAGAGAGCGGGATTTAGTTGTAGGTTCTAGTCACGATCAACTTCATTGACCGTTTTCTTCAAGAATATAAAAATAGTTTTATTTGTAGCCTCAACTTGATTGTTTCCCTAGGGATAATACAGGGTAGAGAATCAGTGTTGGATGATGAATCTTCGATGTAGATCTTTCACATATCCTGGTTCTTAAAGGGGTTCCATTGTATGAGATGAGGGTTTGTGGAACACCATAACGATAGATTAGGTAGTTCAAGATAAACTTGGCCATTTTCTTCCCCATTATGTAGGTCATAGGAATGGCTTTAACCCACTTGGTAAAGTACTCAGTGACGATTATGATAAACTTGTGGCCATTAGATGAGGTTGGGGTGATTTTTCCTATGAGGTCAAGCCCCCATTGCAAGAAATCCCAAGGTTTGATCATTGGTTGCAACTCTTGAGTTGAGGCATGAATCAAATCTCCATGTTGTTGACATTGGACACATTTTTGCACATGTTTATGAGCTTCTCTTTCCATGGTTGGCCAGTAGTACCCCATCCTCAATAGTTTCTTAGCTAAAGTCATACAACTAGAATGAGAACCACATATGCCATCGTGTAATTCTGTTAAAGCAGTTAAGGCTTCCTCTTGGTTAAGACATCGTAGTAATGTCCCTTCGATGCTTTGGTGGTAAAGGGTATCACCTAGGATCACAAATTGGGATTCCTTTTTAACAAAGGTCTTTTTAAGGTTGAACGTGATATTAGATGGGAGGGTTCCTCTACTTAGGTAGATGAATATGTCATGATACCATGGGGATCTAGGACCAACAATGACACACACGAATTCAGATTCAAGGATTTTGAAAGTTGGTATGAGAAGTTGTTCTACCAAGAATCCACATTGGAGGACATTGTTTGACATGTCCAGTAGTGATATGATTGTTTCCATGGCATATGTTGCTCTGTTGTTTATGTGAGGTATCTGCTCAAAAGTTATGTCTATAAAAAGGTCCTTGAGACTTTCCACCATATTTTTGTAAGGAGTGAGCTTATCATCCTTGGTTTGATAGTCATCGTTGACTTGGTTGATAACTAGCTGTGAGTCTCCATAGACTTTCATCTCTTGTATCTGCCACTGGACTGCTATCCTTAGATCTGTGATTAGGGCTTCCTACTCAACAATGTTGTTAGTGCAAGGGAATGATAACTTGTATGACTTTGGAATATAATCACCTTGAGGGGTGATAAAAATAATGCTTGCTCTAGATCCATGTTGGGTGAATGATTGATCAAATTACATCTTCCACTGAGTTGTGAGATTGATAAGGAACACTAATTCATCAAGGAATTTAGATATAAAAGGGTTCTTTGCATAGATGGGTGGATTTGCCAATTGGTCTGTGATCACTTTTCCTTTAATTTCCTTGTGTTCTACATACTCTATGTGGGTTGATGCAAAAATTTGGGTCCACAAAAAGCTCAAAAAGTGGAAGTGTTTTTGTTTTTCAGAATTTCTCACACTTGGATTGAAAATTTGAGGCACTTACACAATGAATCTTAATTTTTTTTAGTAATATGTGTATAGGAGTAAATTTTCACCCCATGTGCAAATACCCTTTTTTCCTTTATCCACCTTAGAAAACCAAGTTCGGAGGCTTAATTCCACCTAAGCTTGTAGCTTGCATCACACTTGGTGCCTATTTTGAGCATCAATGGAGGCATTTCTATCGAGGATGCCCGCGTGACACACAAATGTCTGCGCAACGCGCTTACATCCCTGACAGATTCCTGCAGCTGAACCTGCAGAGGTGTTACACTTCTCATTGGGAGTCAAATTGTAATGCCCCCTTCGGCCCATCAACCCGAATATGGCCATTTATTTCATTCCTTCTACAAATTCATTCCTTCAACATGCATTCTAGCTTCTTCACAACTTCAAGCATTCAATCTATCACTTCACAAGCTCACTTTCACTCCTTCCAAGCATACAAGCATTTCATTGCAGCCAAAGCAATACTCCATCACTTTGATAAACCAAGTTTGGGACCACACCATTGCAGTAGAGGCTTGAGTACTCTCATATTCTCCCCCAAGCAACCTTGATTGCTCTTGGTGGAGGTGGTAAGCTTCCCTCTCCTCTCCTCTATCACTTGGTTAAGTTAGCACTTTACTGTTTTGTAGTGCTTTAGTGCTCTTTACTAAATTGTTTTCTTTATCTCATTCTCTTGGTTGTTTGTGGAGGTGGAAACACCTAAACAAGGGTCTGACTGAGGTAAGGCCCTATACAACCACCCAACATTTTCCTCTCTTGTTGTGTGTAGGAGTACGTGCCTTTCGAGGAACCAACTGGCTAATGCATTCCTTAGTAAGATCCTTATTACCCTTTTCACTCTTGCATCTCTGCTTTATAATATTAGAGAATGTTTCATTTACTTAATCACATCATTTTGGCCCTTTAGTTAGTTAGCTGGGCCGTTAGCTAGTTTTTCTAGGTTTGACCTCGTCTTCATTGTTTTCTGGCCGTATGGACGCTAGCACACTTTAGAGACGTCAGCGCACCACTCTATCGTCCAGAGACCACACTTTCATCTTTAGTCATAGAGCTTCCTGAGGCGTAGTGTTGGACCTGAAAACTGGCTCACCTAGCCCCTTCCTGCATTTCGGGTTTGCAGAGTGACTAAGAGGCTTCACGGTCCTTTTTGCTCTCACCTTGCATTTCCTTACATTGCACTTAGCTAAGGTAAGTTAGGGAAACCTCTCACATCTTGGTCCTTTGTGATCTGGGGTCTTGCATGTGGTGGTCCCCCTCTTTTACAATATGAAATTTAACATTTTGAATCTAGTTTCCAAATATGTAATTTATTCAAATACCTAGATGATAGAAATTAAATTTTGATAGAGATATATAAAAACTACTTTTTAAAAGTCATTTTTTTTACCATACCATGCACGTGTATGAACACCACTTTTTGACCTAAATAAAAGTATTTTTCTAATTCCTTTTGGGGAATGAGAGCTAACAACATGAAGATTGATGAGGATATTTTTTTGTAATTTTTTTTAATTGAATTTTTATTGGCCTTAATTACTGTTTTTAAAAATCAACGTCTACAGACAACATATTTGGACCTAAACTAAACATTTTTTGAATATTTTTTTCATTGTGTAGAGAATTTTCTCAAGATTGATGCCATGTAATTTTTTTTACAAGAAAATTTACCAAAAAAAAAGTTATTAAAAAAAAAAAAGATTGATATTTCAAGTTTAAGGACTAGTTTGCTTAGAAATTAATTAAAAAATAACAAATATAATCCAATCTTAATAAAAATTATATATTTGGAAACTAGGCATCGTGTTCTCTAATGGGTTTTAATTTTATAGATTGATTAAAAAAAAAAGTCCATCAGCCATATTGCCAAAGTTGGAAATTCTTCTTCAATTTGCCTTAGATTTTTAGTTGCAGGTCAAAGGCTAAGGGTCAGATTGCCAAACCTTTCCTGAGCCTAAAACCAAAGCTACATGTGGGTTGGAGATTCAAAATTTTAATTACGCGTACACATTATTTAAATAGAATGCGTACACATTATCTATTTACCCATTGGGTAAAAGGAACACGTACACGTTATATAACGCATATGCATTCCTAAAATAGAACTTTAGTTGTTTTTTCCCAATTTGGAAAATACTGATAAATGACATTTTTTCTGCAACATTCCTTTTCTGCAGTACGGTCCGAAAGTGCCATTTTCTGCATTTTTTATTGCAATTTTCTCTTGTGTAGGGCATATTCTGTTCAAATTGCTGGAAGAGACAAGTGTAGGTTGAATTTTATGAAGTGGAATAAAGTACAAGGACATTTTACAAGAAGATTTGGAAAAAGAGAACTTTTGGATGTATTCATGATGTTTTTGTACTTCAAAGTTTATAGAAGAAAGGATCTTCCTGCTATAGTTTTATTTGAATATTTGAAGGAGAAGGCAATTTGAAAATAGGTTAAGAATCATTTTCTTTGTTATCAAAGAGGGTTTGGAAACCATGGGATTAAAGAAAAGGTAAAAAAATTGTAGAAATTTAATGACACCCGAAGAAATTCAAGCAAATAAAGATATGGAGGAACAAAGACAAAGGGATAGAAGAGAAAGGCTTCGTCAAATGAAAAATTTGGAAGCATCTAGTTCCATGAATGTTGAAGAGGAAACCATGAATGATGAGATGAATGTAGATGATGCAAATGTGGAGATGGTGAATACGGAAGAAAATCCAATTATGGAGACAAACCCAACTGTGCCTTCAACTTCAACTTTGAATGATATGGAAATAGTACCTATGCAAACAACTTCAGGTATGTCTTCAAATCCACCTACTAATGATATGGAAAATGCACCTATTCAAACAATTTAACCAGGTATGTCTTCAAACCCAAGTCTTGATAATATCGATCTTAGCTATTTACAGGAAGTTGGATACACTATTGATTATATCAATAATTATAGGGTTGAAATAATGCAAAAACAAAAAATGATGAAATATCTTATAAGAATGCAAATGAGAATGAAATCCATTATATTGATGAAAATGAGAATGAAATCCCTTTTATGTTTGAAAATGAAAATGAAAATGAAACCCCTTGCATGAATGAAAATGAAACTCCTAGTATGGATGATATGAAAATGTTTTTTTTTTTACAATTGAAAAAGATGTGCTAGATAACCTTCCTGGTAAAGTATCTTGGAGACAAATGAGAACTTATGGAAATAGAATATATAGAATGTTTTTTTATAGAAATAAATTAGGATTTGAATGTCAACTCATGGTGCAATTGATGAGAATGTTGAAAATGAGAAAAGTGATGAAAAAATTAGGCATTTTTGTAAAACCAAAAAAGAAAGATAATTTAGTAGAACAAGTCATGTCCAGTGTTGCTAATGCTATTGATTTTATAGGTAAGAAAAGTTTATCTAAAGATAAGAATGCAACTCGTTGTGTAATAAAAACTACTCTAGTTAATAAAGCAACTTCAAATAAAAGAATGTTAAGTAATATTAGTAAATGTATAAAAGTAAATCCTAAAACTTTGATAAGAGCTGCTAAAAGAAGAGAACGTATTGAAAAGGATCCAATTAATCAATTTTGGAGTTTTAGTGGTAGACTCACAAGATCATACATGAAATTAACTAATTAATTAAATCTTTAATCCATTTTTTTTGGCATGATAATACAAGAGTATCACCTAAGATTAGAGATGTCTTAAAATTAAGGGTGGGTTCCAAAATTCGTGAACCTCATCCAAAGCATCTCTTGGATATGACTCAAGCTGAATTATATAAATTTTTTTAGATGATTCAATCTTACCATTTAATATTAGCATAAGTCAAAGATCATTCAAAAAGTGTAAACCTTGGTATGTTAGAATTAATAAACAATGAATTTTTTGTTGTTGTAGGACTCATGCACAATTTCATTATTATTATGATATTTTTCTATATATACGATGCACTTTGCATACTAACCAAATTATGCAGGACATTTGTGGTATTAATATGCCACCAAAAACAATCAAAGATTTTATAGCAGGTCTTTTTTGTGAACCCTCTAATGGAAAATTATTTTATTTAAAAGCATGTGTTTTTGGAGAATGCGATAGATGTGGTAACTTTTCATTATTAGGAGAATGTATGCATGAAAGTAGTTTAGATGAATTTGGACAACAACTAGTGGATGCAAAAAAAATTAAAAATGTTGAGTATTCTTTAAAAGATGGAAAATTTGGAAAACGTTGCGATTTATTGTGGAAAAATTTAGTGTGCATGCATTTATTAAAGAATTTAAAGATAAGATTGTACCTAAATATGTTAAACACTCTTAGTATGCTCATTGGTTTGATAATCAATTTCGTTTATGCAAAAACACATTCCCAATTGGAACCATATTGTCAGTTGTTGATTTTGCTGAAAATTATACTCTTGCTCCACAAGAAGAAATTCAATCACAGTATTATAATTCTGTGCAAGTAGCTATATTTTTTCATATTGTTTATAGACATGTAGATGATAGTAGAGAAGATAATAGAATTTTTTTGAGAGAGTATCATATCATATTGTTTTGATATATTTTATAAAAATTTAGAAGAGAGGAATTCAAATCAAAGCACATCTCATATGGTCAGATAATTGCATAGGTCAATTCAAGAACACTAGAATGTTTTATTGGTTATGTAGAGTTCATAAGGAAAACAATATCCAGCACATGTGGAGTTTTTTTGAAGCTGGACATGGTAAGGGAGAACATGATGGAGTAGGTTCATGTGTGAAAAGAGATCTTTCTAGAGAGCAACTAAAATTTGAGGATGCTGTGAAATTCAGAGATGCACGTGCAATTGTAGATTGGTGCAATACCAAATTATCTACAAGAACAAGTGAGATCTCAATAATTTGATGCTTCTTTTGGTTAGTTAAAGAAAATGATATTTTTTCTCGACAAGATTGTGAAACAATTAATGGATCTAAAAAATTGCATTCATTTAAGAGTTCAAATGCAAATACATGGAAAATATGGACAAGGGAGCTAGCATGCTTTTGTCAATTTTGTATTGTAGGTGATTGGGAGGCATGTGAAAATACAGAATGGGTCGAACAATGGCAACAAAAAGCCTTAACACCTACATCAACACATGTTCAACATGGAACAACAATTGAAGATAATCAAGTGTTCACATCAGATGATTATGATTGTGTTTTGGATCTTGTACAAGAAGGTACATTAAATTGAATTGAATTTTATATGTATGCATGTTTATATGTGAATTAAATATAAGTCACTCTTTATTGATTTTTTTATTTATTTTTGCAGGACATGTGTATGTTGTTGTTGCACCTGAGGGGAATGAAGAGGAGACAGAGTATTGGTTGGCTAGATGTGTTGAGAGAAAAAATAAGTTGATACATCCTAGAGTGGATGATGAAAAAACTGAGTATCAAACTGGTTCCATGGTTGTTGTTGGCACATGTCTTCAAAAATATTTGATAAGAAAGAATGAATTGCTTGCATTTGAAGATTAAAGACACAAGAAGATTATACATTATTCACATTTAATTTTGGAAACCAATATAAAACTAGTTAGATATCAAGGGAGGCTTGCTAATAAAGTGTTATGGAAAATTTCAATGGATGATCATGAGACAATCATAGATGCACTACAAAAAAGAGGATGTAGATGGTACAATGGAGTAAATAAATATTGGTAAGTATATAGTTGTATATATATATATAATTGATAGTCGATATGTAGTTAAAAATTTATTACATACACATGTCTATATATATTTGTCTTTAGTCATTTCCTAATTAAAGTTTTATATCATTTTTTGTTTCAGGTCTCCCAAAACTAGATGCATTGCAAAAAAGAGAGGGCATGCATATATATTACAATGGAATTCAAATCTAGAGACAGGTAACTATATATAGTTCTAGATACATGTAATTGATAGTATAAATATAAAACTAAATAATTCATTGTCATTTTATAAAAAGTTTATAATTGATTTCATATCCCCTTAATTCATTCTCTTAGGAACCCTTATTCCATCCTCTTATGTACCATTAATCCATCCTCTTGCATCCCCTTAAGTCTCTCTATTAGTTCCCCTTACACCATCCTCTTAGCACCCCATTATCCATATCCTTGTATATCTACCCTTAATCCATTCTCTTGCATCCCCTTAAGTCACTCTCTCAACACCTCTTAAGCCATCCTCTTAGGACCCCTTAATCCATATCCTTGTATATATACCCTTAATCCATCCTCTTGCATCCCCTTAAGTCTCTCTTAATTCCCCTTAAGCCATTCTCTTAGGACCCCTTAAGCAATCCTCTCATGTACCTTTAATTCTGTTGCAAGTATGAGCAAGTTTGGTGGTGTTGTCATTGATGTCAACATAGTTTAGTATGTTACATATTGTACATGTATATTTGATATGCTTTTGAGATGTTGTGAGTACATGGAGCTATCTTCATGATGTTTCAAATGTGCTGAAATGGTGAGTTTCCAAGTGCTTTTGAGAAAATTAATAAAGAAGATAAGTCAGAGTTATGAATGTGCTCTGTGTTTCTCCTATGTTGATCTTATGCTTATGTGGATCTGAAGGCTTACTAATGGTGATCTGGTGGTGATACCTCTTGAGTTGTAGTTTCTCGTTTGATGGGATGTGAAAGTTATGTTCACTGGTGTGTGAATTGTTCTGACAGAGTTGGTCTTCTATGGATTGGGAGAAATGTTTCTGCTCGAAAGTCCTCCACTGTTTTATTTTAGATCTTGCAGATCTGGAGTATGTTTTATATTGGTGTTATTTTGGTTCTGGAAAATATGTACGTGTTTCAGTGGTTTGGAATTCATGTTTCTAAGTTGTATGTGTTTGCATAGTCTAGATGGATTGATGGAAGGAGTTCAGTGTTTGAAGTTTGTTGCACTTGTTGTGGATGTATCTGAAGGAATTTGAGATGTTTTATCATGCAAAAAGAAGTGTTTTGTTTCATTTGTGTGTCATCTTCTTGTTGAGAAATATGTACGTCAATGTTCATTTGTGTTTTCATTAGGTTTGGCCAACCTGGTGTTTACACTTCATTCAAATAATTAAATTTAATTGAGGAATCATGTGGCTGATCCGAGACATTATTTTTGGTCTTGGTTAAGTATTTTTATTGGTCCACTCTCATTCTTTTCCACCGCGGGAATGTTGAATTGCTGACCTAATTTAAATTTATGAAATAAAGTTATGTGGTTGACCTTGGAGAAAGTTTCTAAGGTTGAAGATGGTATAAATGCAAGTTGAATTGTGAAGAATGTAGTAGTGATGCAAAGTGATGAAGTAAGCCACAAATTGAAAGAAAAAGTGTGTGAATGTGAGTTGAGGCAGCAATTCTTCATTGTGTTAGATTCTTGAAGACAATGAGCTAAAGGTTTTTGCAATCTTCTGATCAAGGCTATGGACATGTGTTTATCACTGTGGTGGATCTTTTGTTCTCTTTTGTATCTGTAGGTAGTGAGCCTCCATGTTGGACAGTAAGTCCTTTCTATAGGTAGCGAGCCTTTGTATTTGGACAGTGAGTCCTCTTCTGGGCAGTGAGCCTCTGTATCAAGTTTTATATTCTCTGTATATTGTAAGTTAATTCTCACCATGGTTTTTCCCTCATTAGGTTTTCCATGTAAAAATATAGTGTTCATTGTGTTTATTTTACTTTTTGTTATGTGCATTTCATGTTCATACTTATTAATAGAATAATGTGGTTGTGAAATTGATTAGTGTTAAAGTTTTGAATTTGAATTTGTGTGACAATTGATTCACCCCCCCTCTTAGTTTTCTTGTTCCTTTTTAACAAATCCATCCTCTTGCATCCCCTTCAGTCTCTCTATTAATTCCCCTTAAGCCATCCTCATAGGACCCCTTAATCCATATCCTCGTATATCTACCCTTAATCCATCCTCTTGAATCCCCTTAAGTCACTCTCTCAACACCCCTTAAACCATCCTCTTAGGACCCCTTAAGCCATATCCTCGTATATCTACCCTTAATCCTTCCTCTTGCATCCCATTAAGTCTCTCTATTAATTCCCCTTAAGCCATCCTCTTATGACCCCTTAAGCCATCCTCTTATATACCATTAATCCATCCTCTTGCATCCCATTCAGTCTCTCTATTAATTCCCCTTAATCCATATCCTTGTATATCTACCCTTAATACATCCTCTTGCATCCCCTTAAGTCACTCTCTCAACACCCCTTAAGCCATCCTCTTAGGACCCCTTAATCCATCCACTTGCATCCCCTTAAGTCACTCTCTCAACACCGATTAATCCATCCTCTTATGTACCATTAATCCATCCTTGTATATCTACCCTTAATCAATCCTCTTGCATCCCCTTAATTCATCTCCTAGGATTTAGGTCTTAGGGTTAAGGGTTTAGGATCTTCATATCCTAGGGTTCATGATATGCTTGGAATAACAAATCTATATGGGTTTTAAGGGTTTAGGATTCATCTCCTAGGCTTTAGATCCCAGGGTTAAGGGTTTAGAATATTCATATCCTAGGGTTCATGAGATGTTTATAATAAAAAATATATATGGGTTAAGGGTTTAGGGTTCATCTCCTAGGATTTAGGTCTTAGGGTTTAAGGTTTACAATTTCTAGGTTTCATGAGATGCTTAGAATAACAAATCTAAATGGGTTAATGGTGTAGGGTTCATCTCCTAGGTTTTAGGTCATATGGTTTAGGGTTTAGGGTTTCTAGGGTACATTAGATGCTTAGAATAACAAATCTATATGAGTTAATGGTTTATGGTTCATCTCCTAGACTTTATGTCCTATGGTTTAGGGTTTACAGTTTCTAGGTTTCATGAGATTCTTAGAATAAAAAATCTATATGGGTTTAAAGGGTTTAGGGTTCATCTTCTAGTCTTTAGGTCCTATGGTTTAGGGTTTAGGGTTTCTAGGGTTCATGAGATGCTTAGAATAATATATCTATATGGGTTAATGGTTTAGGGTTCATCTCCTAGGCTTTAGGTCCTATGGTTTAGGGTTTTGGGTTTTTAGGGTTCATGAAATTCTTAGAATAACAAATCTATATGGGTTAATGGGTTAGTGGTGCAGGAGCACTTAATGGATTTTATGCCTCCATGAGGCCATTTTGTAAAATTTGATTTAGTTTTATGTTTGAAGTATGTAATAAGGTAATTTAGACCATATTGAATGTGTTTGAGTTAGTAAATAGGTTATTAGGTGGGTCATGAGTTCATTTTTACAAATGTTGTCAAAAATGTAAAAAATTGTCAAATTGCAAAATTGCAAAAATGAGGAATATGAAGGGTCATTGTGGGAAAATAAGTTATTTGGTTATTAAAACTCAAGGGTCAGTTGGGAAATTGATTAAATATGTTTAAATTAAGCCTTAGAGGGTCGAATCCAAGGAGGAAGAGGTGGTTGTTACATTTTGAAGTGAAATTAATAAAAGACCTATTTGTTTTCTACATTTTTGAACATTAAATTGCTATTTCAGAGCTTGGTACGGCCATGCATAGAGTTTTTATGACTTATAGTTTATTTTAATGGATGGAAAATTGAATTATATTTCTAATAGTTTTTGTCTCATCGAATTTTATTGAGTTTTAAGTGTTTTATGGTCATTTTACTCAAGACAGGTTTGCAGAATTAAGCCTTTGGGACAACGTAGCAGCAAGTTTTTGAAGGATACATTCCAAAATAACCCCACTTGAATTTAATATATGTTATATAAGGGATTAATGGGTATCTAAATCAGTTTTTAGATTGTGTTATTGAGTTTGGTTGCAAGTGCTTGGTCCATCTAACTGCAAAAAGGAAAGTTTCTGAGTTGTGTGTTGGTAGATGAGGAAAGGTCTGTGGTCACCATCCTCCAATGGAGATTAAGCTGGGTAGAAGGTGCAGAGGAAAAGAGAGAGGCATCTTCCAGGGTCTGTTGTTGGGTAGATGGATGGTTTGTTGAGTTCGTGTTTGAGTTTGTTTTTGCAGGTTAAAGAGAGATGGATAGTTTTCTGAAGAAGCACTTGAGTTTGCAGCCTAAAGAGTACTCCACTGATGGGAGTAGATGAGAAGTTGAACAAATGATTGGTTAGAGAAGACAAGGAAAAGACAAATGAAGATGAAGAAAGAACAAAGAACAAGGAAGATTAATTTTTTTTATAGGTACAAGAATGTTTTACAGGGACTTGGAAAGTTTTGCTGGTTGGTTGTATGGTGCAGGAGCACCTTGCTCACAAATGCTTTCAAAAGACTAAATTTCAAAAATTGAATCTTTGAATGTAAAATGTATGTAAAATCATTTTAAAAGGTCTTGGATGGTTATATTTTAATATATTTAAAGTCACTAAGGGGTTGGTTGAGTCATTTTGTTGCAAAAGTTGCAAAACATGTAAAATTGCAAGAGTGCAAAATGTGAACAAAAGCAAGAATATGAAGGGTCAATTGGTTGTAAAGGGTAGTTAATTAGTTGGAAATGAAGGGGAAGTAATTATTTATGTTGTAAGAAGCTATTTAAGCCTTGGAGAGGTGAACCAAAGGAAGGAATGTAAATTGGAATCAATTTTGTCAATTTCAACACCCTATTTTGAAGTTTTAACAATTTTCTCCCTGTTTCCAGGCCTTGTATGGCTTAGTACAGCCTAGAAACTTTGTGAAAGTAGTTTTATTGTGTAGCTTATTGAATAAGATTTTCATTGGTTCAAGTCTCACTCATTTGCATTGAGTAATAAGAAAGTTATGATGATTTTTGTGTAGGCAGGCAGTTCAGAAAACGTTTTTCAGAAATTACAGTTTAGAAAACATGTTAGTACGGAAAAGTACGGAATGGTACAGACCTAAAAATTGGATATATTGAAAGATATTGATGTGGTGGACAAACTTTATTTTTACCAGTAATTTTTATAATGCCATTTAATGGGTCAAACAAGTCATTTCCTAAAAACTGTTCTGAACATAGGGTTTTTGGGGTTGCATACAAAAAAATGTGATTTCTTCTAATTTGTATGGTGAAAACTTCTAAAACTTTGTAGAAAGATTCATTTTGAGGTGTTCTTACTATATCTAAGGTTTCAGAGATTTTGAATAAGGTTTGATATATTTTTGGTGATGCCCTAGGCTGCCCTAGTTGTTAAAATTGCATGTTTTGGGTGAATTTGAGAGGTTCAAGGATGGAAAAGTGTGAAATCTTTTGGGGAAGCAATTTTTGATGATTGTTTGAGTTTGTGCAGACATATTCCAATATTATTGAAGGTGTGAAAAGTTGGTATGAGGTTTAGAAAACATACTTTCTACAAACTCTCATTGAATGGAGCTTTCTTCAAGCCTTGAGTATGGGTTTTGTATTTGTTGCTTTAATAGATGATTTTTCTTGAGAAAGATGATTGAGTTGATAGTTTTATGAGTTGATTCAATGTTTCCTCTAGTTATTTTTGGTTTTGGAGTTGATTTGAGGGTACATGCTTTGTTATATTGGCCTCTTTGGAGCCTTATTTCTCAAGAATGAGTAGTTGAAATTGTCTCAAAGAAAGAGTATTCTATTTCATGAACTAGGTTGGATGTTGTGAATCTTTGTCTCTGCATCAAACTGTTCTAGAGAGATTTTGTATGACTGAGTGCAAGCAACTAGTTGTTCCAATTACACAGGGAACGAAGCTATCTGTTGAGGATTGTCCAAAATCTCCTATTGAGATGGAGGACATGACCAGTGTGCCTTATGCAAGTGCAGTTGGAAGTCTCATGTATGCAATGATTTGTACAAGGCCAGACATTGCCCAAGCAGTGGGAGTTCTTAGTCAGTTTATGGCTAATCCTGGAAGGACACATTGGGATGCTGTGAAGAGAGTGTTTAGATATCTAAAGGGCACTTCAGACTATGCTTTGTGTTACCATGGGAACGTGGTTGAATCATAGAGAACTCTCAACATTCAAGGTTATGTGGATTCTGATTGGGCAGGGGACATTAACAACAGAAGATCCACTAGTGGATATGTTTTCATGATGAATGGTGGTGTAGTGAGTTGGATGAGAAAGCGGCAGGCTGTAGTCGCTTTGTCCACTATAGAGGCTGAATACATGGTAGCTACATATGCCTGTAAAGAAGCAATCTGGATAAAACGTTTGTGTTCTAACATTGGTTTTGATGCAGGAAAAATTACAATTTACTGTGATAGTAAGAGTGCTATATGTTTGGCAAAGAATCCTACTTTCCATGCCAGGACGAAACATATAGATGTACAGTATCACTTTGTACAAGATATGGTGGAGGATGGAAAGGTCTCTTTGGAGAAACTAGATACTCTGAAGAATGTTGCAGATGCATTGATGAACCCAATAAGCACAGATAAGTTCAGATGGTGTGCCAGTTCGATGGGTCTCTTGGCCCATGAATTTCAGTAGTTTTTTGTTATGCTCTAGAGTTGTCAGTAAGGTTTTCATCAAGTGGGAGATTGTTGGAATATGTGCCTCAATCCATACTGACATGGAACTCTTGAAGGGAAAAGTCACTGTGACATTGTTCATGTTTGGCCGACTAACTATTCTAAATCTGCTTAATAAGTTCATGTTGCCAAGACAGAGTTGATGTCTTGCCGACAATATCTATCCCTGTGATTTTTTGTGTTCAGTGTGACCTTTTGTCGAATGAAGACCTCTAGGCGACAGTTTGATCTTATCGGGCTAACTCACAGGTGTCGGAGAGAAGTCCCACTGAATGGTGAAAGTATCACCGATAGCATATGGATATCAGGCTAACACAAGGATCTCGGGGAAACCTCTCAGCGACTACGTGATGTCTCACTGACGGTGGTTGATTTCGTTATGATCCTTGCTCGGTGAAAGGTCTTAGCGAAAGGCATAAGTCTTGCCGACTCGGTAAGACTTGGTGATGCTCGATGAAAGGTCTTAGCGAAGAATAAATGTCTTGCCGACTCAGCAAGACATGGGCGCTTGGTATGTGGTCTCGGCGAAAGACATAAGTCTTGCCAATAGAAAATGATCATCGATGTAACATAAAGTGGTCGGAGGAAGGTCTTGGCGAGAATGAAGTGTCTTGCCGATAGTATAACTCTTCAATGTGACTTTGGATGTCGATATATGGTCTCACCGAAGAGCGATAGTCTCACCGAATGGAAAAATCACATCGACATGACTTGAAGACTTTGGCATGAGGTCTTGGTGATCTGCAGAAGTCTTGTCGATGGAAAAGTAGAGATTGATATGACTTATGGCATTCGGTATGAGTCTTGTCGAATGAGAAACCTCTTGCCGGCTGTTGGGGACTGAAGCCGATATCGATAGTGAATACTTTGTGGCATCGGGGAGACACTGTTAGTGTCTCACTGATATGCCAATAAAGTTTGATCACCTTTGACTTGTTTGACCATCCTATGTGGAGCCTCGTGGACCAATCACATGAAGTGTTTTTCAAACAGTTGGCAGTTAGATTTTTGCAACTGTTGCGACGCTGGAGCTGAACAACATGCAGGGAAAAATCAATTGCTCAAAAGGAAAATGTCTATGATTGGAAATGGTGGATAAGGATGAACAAAAGGAAAAAATTAGAATGTGATAAGATTTAAAGGATCGATTCTGATTTGAAAAAAAAAAGAGAATGAGAATGAGGAGTGAGATCGGATTGTTGAGAGCATTTTTGTAATTGGATGAACAGTGAATGAAGCTACTGTGAACTAATACCAGAGAGTTGTATCTCTGATTGTATGTAATTGTTGTTACTGTAATACAAAGAGATTCAGCTTGGTGTGGTGGGTTTTTTCCCGAAAGGGTTTCCCACGTAAATCTATTGTTCATTGTCTTTGAGTATCTTCTCTGTTTCTATAAATCTTTCATGTGTATCTTAATTGGACTGTAATTAGAAAATTAAAAGTACTGTATGCATTCTCCCCTGTCGTTTTGACGTTAGGAAAGTTTCTTCTGCACCGTTTGCTTTCCTTACAGTATGCATGATTTTTTTGGTGTGTCACATGACGCTATCAAGATGCAAATAGAAGAAATGCTAGCATGGAAGAGATGAATGTTAGTATGAAGAATGGAAAAGAAAGAGTGAAGTCAAATAGGAAATGATAAAGGAAAAACTTTCATGCTTTTATGTTTATCATCATCGAGCGTCAAAATTGTCAGAAATAGAGGAAAAACACCATGGTATGACATAGAAAAAGGTGTACAAGATGACCATTTGTGAGAGACAAGCAGTCGAAAGATAATTCCAAAGGACAAGGAATGCCTTGACTCATACTAAGGGCCCAATTGTCACAGTATTTTTCCCAAGAAAAAACACAAACAAAAAGCAAAGAAAAGAGGTCATGATCCATCATTGCCCCTCTAAATCCTTGATAGGACATCCTTGAGGTAGCTAGTAACATGACCAAAAAACCAATCAAAAAGATAAGGCAAACTCTGACCAACAAAGTGTTTTCCAAAGAGATAATGTTTGATGATAGGATTGACAAAATTGATTGACTTAGTAGGCTTGACTTTAGGAAAGACACATCTTGATTAAGATAGATGACCGAGATGGTTGATTGATTGATTATTTTACCGATGTTGATTGATAGGTTGAAAAGGTTGATTGATTGATTTGATTGATGATGCCAAGTTTCAGGAAATACACATCTTGATGAGGTAAGATTAATTGACCAAGACAATAAATTGATTGACCAAATGAAAAACTTGAGTTGATTTGATAAGGTTTGATTGATATGATTGACCGATGTGATGATGCCTAGTTTCAGGAAAGACATATCCTGTATAAGGCAAGGAACACATTTGATAAATTTGATCAGTTGACCATTTTGATGAACACTTAGCTATAGGAAAGATATATCTTTCTTAAGGAAAGTGGTAAGGTTGACCAATGACAATCTAAATTTAGGAAGGATGCATCCTAAGGGAAGACAAGTGATAAGATCAAATGAGATGAATGACATAATTCCCCATTCCAACATAAGACCAATGACTAGTGATGAAGATTTGGCAATTGATCGATTGGAGATTAAGGATTTGTTGGATATGTTTTTCTGTTGATTCATGATTTGGGTTGGATAGTGATTTCTTGATGACAAAGGACATGACCAAACTCGACATACCCTAAAGGACTAACCTAGGGCCTCAGGGGGCTCATTGATTGATGGCCTTGCCTATGTTATACATCCAGAGACCTCGTAGTTTGGCATGACTTGACCTTGATGTACTTGACAAAGGACTAAATCATGATTTGACCTTTATTCAAAAAAAACCAAAAAGAACAGATGAAATGTATCAGTGGCCCATCGAGTGAGGGCCTTGCCTATGTATCAAATACTCAGAGACAATGTAGTTCAACCATACAAACACAAACTAACTCTAACTCTAACTCTGATTCTATTTTTGGAAGTTTTGATGTTTTATGATTTTTTTTGGATTTTTTGGATTTTTTATTTTTTTGGATTTTGATGTTTTATGATTTTTTTGGATTTTGGTGTTCCGATACCTCGAATAGTCACTTTTACTGGTTCAAAACCTAACCCGCAATTCTTTGGTAATTTAGGAGGTATTAAGGGTTCCAACATTCCTTGTTTATTTAGAACAAGGTCATTGTGTCCATCGTATCCTTGTTGCTTCATCAAGAGGAACCCTTTTGGATACTGTTCAACTGGAAACTACTTAAGTTCTATTTCTTCCTCTTCTTTATATAGCCATGTATAAATGTGGTCATCTAAACATTCTTTGGCTAACTCCCCCCATTTAGTGAAAGTGGTAGGGGGATTATGGATGATAACCTTAGGATGTACGAGATGCAGCTTGCCATAAGACTTCGGTGATTCAGGTAACTTTCTAATGTAAAAGAGACTTTTCATGTTGTATTCTCTACATTCTTTATCTTGAATCTAGACCTTGGGTTTGGATGGTGGGGTGAATGGAGTGGATTATTTGACAAGGTCAGAAGGATCAATGTAGTGGGATGAGGTGGAAGATGGGGCCTCTCAATTTATGGGCACTTGGTGCTCAACAATTCCTTTTAGGTTAGTGCAATACTAAAAGGGATAAGGATCACCAGGATAGTAATCTCGATGCCATTATGTGGAAACTTGAAGCATTGGTGGTATGTAGATGGTATGGCCCTCATGGCATGGATCCATGGGTGACCAAGGAGAAGGTTGTAGTGTAAATCTAGATCCAAGACATGAAACACTATGTTTTGTATAGTTGGACCAACTCTTACGAGAAGTGAAATTACTCCTTCAGATGAGTGTTTAGCATCATCATAAGCTTTGATAACAATTTTCTTGGTTTGATCTATGTAATTCTCAAAGTATCCCAATGCTTTTACCAATTTCAGAGAGCAAATGTTCATACTTGCTCCACCATCTACTAGGACTCATCTGATCTTATGTTTATTAATGCAGACTTCAAGGTGTAGGGAATCATTATGATCAGACCTTTGTGCGAAAATTCTTGCTTAGAGAAGTTGACATGATGATGCATAGCTAGGTATCCAACCATGGCCTAAAATTTATTGATATCTAGATTGGCGAGTATGGATGCTTCTTGCAAGGATTTTTCAAGGATAGCTCTATGTTGAGGGGATATGCAAAGGATTTCCATAATAAAAATATGTCTGGGAGTCTTCCCTAACTGCTCTAGGAGATTGAACTGAATTTTTGGTTGTTTGGAAGGAGGTCCTAGAAGAGTTATCTTGGCTCTGCGAGTGGTGAAAGCACATTCTAAGTTTTTTCTTTTTTATGGTAATGGTGGCAATGCGATCGTCAAAGGCTCTTAGGTTAAGGATAATAGTGCTATAATCATGTTTGACGCTGGTATAATTGGAAATATTGTTATTCCCTAAACTAGAGGCTTTTCCTTTGTCATGATCTTGCAAGGGATTTTAAAATATGGTGTGATCAAAATTTTTATTGCCTTGTGAATTGTCTACTGAAATGATTCCTTGTTCAATGAGGTCTTGAATGAAAATTTTGAGGGTCCAACATGAAGATGTCTTATGTCCCTTTCCATGGTGATATTCACAATATTCGTTTTCTTTCCACCAGTCGGGTTTGATCAATGAGGGTTCATAGCTTTTGATGTCTGGTAGTTGGATGACATTGGATTGAAAGAGTGTCTTTAGGAATGATTCAATGGGTTCACCCAATTGGGTGTATGTTCTCTTAGCATGTGGAGGACCTCTGTGTTGTTGGTTGTTTTGGACTGTGTTCAATGTTTGACCTTGTGTTTGGGTATTTGATGTGTTTGATATGCTTGATGTGGATGGACCTTTGAGGTGAATGGTAGGACCTTTGTTTATCACTTTAGCATCGATGACTCCATCATTAGTGGCATCCTTGTTTCGGGACCAAAACTTTCTTTTGTCATTATTAGGCTTTGTTGTCTCTTTATGTACTTTGACTAGTCCCTTTGTGACAAGAACTTTTTCAATAAGGACACATATTTCAAGGGTTTCGTGAAAATTTGTGCAACATTGAATTTGAAGACTAGACATCATTTTCACATTATTTTTCTCCACAAACATGGTGACTAGTTGTTTCTCAGGGATGTGACAAGGAAGCTTGCTAGCTATACTTCACCATCTTTGGTAAAATGAGGTAAGTGACTCCCCTTCTTGTTTAGTGGAGCATAATGTTGTGAGGGTTATGTCACTTTCAATGTTAAATACAAAGTGATTAATGAATTTATTAGCCAATTTCCCCCCATGTTCTTATCCCTGGAGGAAGGTGTGCAAAAAAATATAGGGATGAACCCATGAGACTTCATGGGAATATTCTCATTAAATAGGTAGGATCATATGCAATTTCCATACATGATATATTAAATTCTTGTATGGGTTCCACTGGATTTCCTTTCCCTTTGTATTTGGGTAAACTTGGTGCTGTGAAGTGAGGGGCAAAGGGCAGGATGTATAGATTTCTGTCAAATGGATAGGGGAAAAATTCCACCATGGAATAAATTTTCTTGTTGGTACCCAATTGCATGTTTGTCATTTTTTGTTGTATGGCTTGTATTTGTTGTATCAAGGTGTCCGCAAGAGGCGGTGTGGTGTTGGTTTCATTTTGCATCATGGCATTGGTGTTGAGATCATATGTTGGATTTGAATTTAGATTAGCATTTTGTGACATTGGACTTTGGTTACCTTGTTGATGTGTAAATGTTGCACTGGTATTGGTTGGGTTTGGAGTGAAATTGGTATTTAGATTGGTCCCAAAAGTCATGTTTGTATTTGGTATGGAATTTTGAAATTGCAGTGTAGGCCCTTGATTTGTTCCTTGGATTTGAAATGTTGGTCCTTGATTGGTGTTTTGGAAATATGGTGTAGGTCCTTGATTGGTGTTTGTAGGTTCTTGATTGGAATTTGAGAATGATGGGTAAGTCCTTGATTAATGTTTGAAAGTGTAGGTCCTTGGTTGGTGTTTTGATTTGTCACTTTTTGTGGGGCAATGTGAATTCTCCTAGATTTGTTTGGTTGATTTTGACTTGATGGGGTAGTGTGTTGAAATTGAAATGTGGGAACTTGGTTCATGTTTTGGAGTGTAGGCATGTGACCTTGGTCCGTGTTTTGAAATATAGGTGTAGGACCTTGAGACGTAGGACCTTTTTTGGTATTTTGAAAAAGAGGATTTGTGAAGGTCTTACCCATGGAATTTGATGAGCTACCAAATGTAAAAAAATTTCCTTGTGTTGTGGCATGATTTATCTTGTTTGCAAATGTGGAGATACTATGGATATGTGTAGTAGTGGTGGCCATGTGTGTTGTTGTCCCAAGTGTTAATGTAGTAGACATTTGTTGTGAAGATGGTATCCTTAATGCGAATGGGTTTTGAGTTTCTCCCTCCACAATTGTGGAGACGTCAAAGCCTTGAGAAAGTTTAGTACCCTTTTTGGCTAGTGCATAAAAGTGTCTATTAGGATCAACGCCAACAAGCTAATAAATAAGGCACAAAGTCCTTGGATCTTGGTAGGCTTTTTCAATCTCTTTGGGAGTCATTTTCTTGTTGAATTAATCTAAGCCTAGATTTTCAAGTGTGTCGATTGGGTCTCTTTGTGGTGTAGATTGATTTGAGTTTAATCCAAAATTGGTGTCATGATGTAGAGTAGAAAAGGGATCATTTGAGGAATCCATGTACTTTATTTTAGTTTGTGACCTTGTTTCAACCTTGTAATACTTACAAGTTTGGAAGGTAATGCAAGGTGATATGAAACTACACTATGTTTTTGTGATTTTTTGGGTATAAGGATGCAAGGTGATCATGCAAGGGTAATGACCTTAAGAAAAAAGGATGGGATGAAAATGAAGCTAAATGAAACTAATGGATGCCAAATGGTACCAAAGGGAGACTAATATATGGTCAAAGATAATGATAATTCAGGCTAGATGATACTAAATCTAAGATAAGGATAAGCTATATTTTTGTTTTTTTTTGGGATATAAGGATGCAAAGTGAAGATTGAATCTAAATCTAAGATTAAGGAATGATAGGATGATAGTGATGCTATGGTCAAATGGGTATGATGTGAAGCAAAATGAGACTAGCAAGATGACACTAAGGATATGAACGTTAAGATTTAAGAAAAAGGATGATAATCAAACTATTACTGGTCCAAGATAACAAACCCAAATTTCATTGACCTTTGTGACGATGGATTTGACAAGGTGAGTCTAAACTAGGACACAAGTTTGAGACTCAAGTTTTGAACAAGATGATAATGAAAAAGGTTGAAAAATTAAAGGATGAAGGTCAATGACAAGTTGGATAAGCAACCATGGACTATCCAAAGGCTTGATAATCTTCCTATTTCTGAAATCTAAAAGGTATGTGCAACCTAAGGTCTAAGCTTAATTATGCAAGGAAAAGGTGAACTAAGGTGCAATCTAAAATGTAATGCAATCCTAAATGTGGATAATGGAATGGATTGGTAAAACCCTCCAAGTCTAAGGTTTGGATAATAAGTTCACTATAAAGATGAATTGGATCAGTTTTAGACAAGGATTTTGTGAAATTGTGGTTATCAAGCAATTGTGTCACTGTTTTTCTCAGATGTGTCATTTCAGTTGTGGGTTTCTAATTATCAGTTGTGGTTCACTATATCAATTGTGGCTCTATTTTATCAATTGCGATGCACAATAGTAGTTGCAACTCTGTGTTAAGCAGTTGCGGTTCAATATGTCAATTGTAATTTTTTGGTGATCAATTGTGACACATAATGTAGTTGCGGGCATGTTTTATTAGTTGTGGTTCATAGTGTTTGTTTGGAAAATTGAAGGTTTTCTAATGGGTTTTTGACTAATTTTGATGAGATTTTGTGAAATAAAGTTTGGAAAACATAGAAAAAAGTCAACGAACACTTATTTGGTTTGGTTTGAGTGTGAAAATGTTTGATTTCAATGTGAATAAAGAAACTCATAGAAAATCACAACCTAGGTTGGGAAAGATACTACCCGTTGGATCTCTACTTGGATTGCTCCAAACACTGAAATAAAGCAGACAACTATAGATCTTGGTGGTGTTGGCTCCCCCTTACATGGCACAGGCTCACCAAAATATCTTATCCCATAAGATCCAAAAACCTTGAGGGATTCCCTGTCTCTATAATGAATTGTGGAATGTAGGGCTACTTCAGAATGATTGTTCCTACACTAGCAAGTAAAAGGGTTTTTTGGCCACTAAACAATTGGTTCTTAATCTGTGTTTCAGGGAAATATTGGTGCCTATACATGCAACAATATTATCTCAATTAAGAGGCCTCCTAATCCCTTCCCAAGAAAGTATTTTGACATGTCACGTAGACACTAGGGGTAGCACTTGTCGGCATAGGACATCCTCACCAGGTGATCGAAGACTTTCCCAACGATCACGACAATTTATATAGTGGACTAAAATAGTGTTGCTTGGGTCGTTCCCTCTCACAAGATAGGAGGCAGACCCTCTAAAGGTAACAAAAGAAAGGAAGTACATTGTTTTTTATCTCCCAGATAGCACAAAGCACAAGGAGAGAGCATACACAATGCCTTTTCCTCACACTCACATGGGGGTTTATTTTAAAAATAAAATTCCAAATTGAAATGTGTGGGTAGTTGTACAAAATACCAAAGGAATGCTTTTGATTCTCAAGATCACCAATTGGCATGAGAGAAGAGCATACACATCCAATAGCAAAATGAAAACCACAAGACTCGACAAACACACGTTAATTTTAACCTTGCTTATGATGACAAACAAACACTTGTGTTCCTTTTAGATTAATGACATGTGATGCAAGTTCATTTTAGATCGCATGAGTGAAATATACATTTTGTTGTTCATTTTAACCCTTTATGAATGATAATGCGTGTTCATTTTAACCTTATGAATGTGATGCAAGTTTGTAGTTGTTGAAAGCAAACAAACAAAATTGAAAGCTTAAATGAAAATAGGATGAGCTCAATTGTTTCTAAAGAAATAATTTGTAAAACTCTTCAAGTTCAATGCCACACACTAAAAACAAAAATTTAGAAACCAAAAACCCTATTCTAATGAAAACCCAAAAGGAAAATTCAAATAAAATAGAAAAATAGAAAATTATACCTGACCAGGCAGATGCGTTGTTCAGGTTCATAGTTGTGGCACTTTACTGTGGCTCACTCTAGATCAGTTGCGTTTGTATAGTTGTATCTCGGGATCTTGCAGTTGCGTCATGATTTTGAATTTGAAACTCTCACCTTTAGATGTGCCATTACTCGTCACAGTTGTATTGTTATTTTGAATCTCAAACTCCCGCCTTCAATTATGTTGTTTTTATCAGTTGCATTGTTTCTCTTCAGTTGCATCACTACGTGTCTCAGTTGTGGTGTTCCGTACCTTTAACCTATCAAAAAAAAGAAAATTCATACAAAAACCTACAAAAACTTGTCCTTCACGTCGGGTTCACTAATGTAAGATGGGAAAAATCCATCAGCATAGATTAAGTGACAACCACAACACTATCTAAGCTAAAATCCAATATAAAACAAGAGAGAACAAACAAAATGAGGAATATAATGAAAATATTCAAACAAGAACACTGCCCCTATTGAAGTTGAATCACCTCCCTTGTCTCTCCTCAAACAGCCTTTGCAAGTTTCCCTCAGATCATTGTAAGTGTGTGCAAATACTTGCAAACAATAAGCATGAAAGTCAGAGATAAGTGGTTGTTAAATCAAAAATGGAGGAGAAGAGCTTCTTTTATAGACAACCATTTGAACAGACAAACGAGATCAAACTTCTAGAAAGATTCCAAGATCGAAAGTTTAGAATACATGCACCACATAGTAGTGGGCCAATGATGGTTACAAAATGGACGGTCACGATTGAAAAGAGCCCAAAGATAATTGATAGTTGAGATTTGAAAAGGAGATAATGGAGGGAGGAAATAGAAGAATTAAAAATTAAAATCATTTAACTCATAAGAAGGAATCTTTGGCCAAGTGGAGCATAAATAATTTATTCAAATTATTTATTTGTGGAAAAAGAAAGTGGGTATTTACTTAAATTGATTTATGCAACCATTTTAATTAAATAAGAAGAAATGGAGGAGAATTAAATAATTAGCTTAGATTAATTATTTAATGAGGAAGAAATGACAAATTAAATAATTTCAATAATTATTTAATCATAGAATAATGGAAAGACTAATGAATAGATAAATAATTAATAATAATAATTTGACTATAGACGAATAATAAAAGATAAATAATTAAATAAATGATAGTTTATTTAATTATTGAAGAAAAGGGTGTTAGCGATGCAATTAAATTTATTTAATTGATCATAGAAGGATGAAGGTAAAGAAAATGAATGAATTAATAGAGGAACATGGTCAATAATTAAATAATTAAAATTATTTGATTTTGTGGGAGGGAAGACGAAGACAGAGGAAATGATGCTCATAGACCAAGACATTTTTCAGTGTCTACATGCTCTGATGACCTTTTTTCTCCCCAATGGAACACCAATGGACACCTTTTCTTCTCCATTTTTGGGCGATCCATCCAAAACCTTTCATATTCCATTATGGATGCCTAGGAAAGATGCTTTATCTATATTTGATGTGTAACATCCACAAAAATTAAATCCTCTCTTTAAAATATAATTACAACATACCAAAATTTAATAATTTTCTCTCATATCCCCTAGAACACATTCCAAGGAACGTGGAGACATACAAATGACATAGGATTACAAGGTTAATTTAAACTTATTCTAACTTTCTCCCACTTGACATTATACACTTTATTTACATCCAAGAGATACAAAACATAAAATCAAGTACAGGGATAAAGGCCCATGGCCTTCCCACACCAAGAGAACTTAACCGTGGTCACTGGCTTCATAAGAGAATCTGTAACATTATCCAAAGTGTCAACCTTTTTCTATCAAGACCTTACCATTCTCAACATCTCTCACACAAAGTGATACTGAACATCAACATGATTAATACGAGCATGATACATAGGTTTTTTGGTCAAACAAATAGCACTTTAACTGTCATGTCCAATCCTCACTATCCTGCAATCTAAACCAATGCCATTACCAAGCCTCTGTAACCATACCGCCACCTTAGAGGCATGCGTAGAAACCATATACTCTACTTCAATGGTGGAAAATGTAATTGTAAGATGCCTCTTACTCATCCAATTCACGACACCTCTAAATAAAGTAAATACATAGCCACTGGTGGACCTTCGACTATCCAACTCACCTACCCAATCTGCATCAACCCCTGTATTTCCAATGACTTGTCCACATCATTAGTAACATGATAAACCAAATAGTAATCAAAAGTACCTCACAAATATCTAAACACCCTCTTAACAAAAGTTTAATGCTCTCTACCAATATTAGACATAAACCTACTTAGAACTTCCACTACTTGGGCTATATCTAGTCTACTAAAAACTATTGCATACATCAAACTACCAACAACACTAGCATAAGAAACCATAGACATATCCTCAAAATCATCATTAGAATTAGGACATATATCTAAGATCAACATAGTACCAACCAAAAATGGAATACTAACTGGATTACAATCATGCATATTAAACCGCTACAAAATGGTATCAACATACATACTTTGACTTAAGCAAAGCTTTATGTGAACCCAAACTCTGTTGATCTCCATTCCAAGTATATATTTTGCAGCCACCAAGTCCTTCATATCAAATGTGCCAAAAAAAATTGTATTGAGCTCACTAATCATCACCTTGTTTTTTTTTGGAAAAAGCGGACAAGCCACTATAATATATTATTTAAATTTATATTTTACATATCTAGATTCAAAGGGAATATTGGTAAGGAAAGAATCCGGAAGAAAACCTCTGGTTATCGCCCTGAAAGAAAAAAATACATAATTTGAGTGTAAAACCCAAAAAAAGTCAACTACTCTTGCAAATCACATTGCAAGCTTTCTACAACTTGTTAACATAATTAACAATTACCTTTTGATATTGCACTATTCTCTATCTGCAAAATATACTATCCCCTTAGTACCACCAAGATTAGCATTCATCTTTACAATTTATCAAAAAATTCATGTTTCCCACCCCATTCTTCAATATTTTATGCCATTCGGTTCCAAAAACTTTCTATGTCAGTCGATGAAAATCCATACACCATCGAGCAAAAGACATGTTCAACAATTCGCACCAAATACTTTTCGAACAAAACCTTATACTATTGACCAAATGATCCTTGTCGCATTTATATAACAACCAAAATTTTGTTTTTCTATAAACCCCTTACTCTTCCATAACATCTAGATATCTACCTACCCTTTGATTTTCAACAACTATCTGATCATTTCCTTCTGCTAACACAACATTTGACATTATATTTGGATTTATCTCCCCTACCTTTTCCTGAGGCACTACTTCCTCCAACATAGGCATAGGAGGAAACAACGGTGGATCATGCACATGAACAAGGAAGACCATGGAAGCCTGTACAATCTCCTTCACTTTCTCAGACAACTCTTCCTCAAATTCAGCCATATACCTTCTCAGAACATTAAACATGATAGTGGAGTCTTGCTGCGAAAGGGACTTATTTATTGCAACAAAAAGTTTTATAAATGCATTGCGACTCAATAAGAAATGCCTTGGAAATATACCACCTATATATCCCTGACCCTTCCACATATCATATTTTTGGAAAGCTTTGAAAATAACACCCTCTAGTAGAAACTCTTCATTGACGAATTTAGCAGCAATTAATTCAAGAAAACAAACATCCTGAAGTAAATCCAACAGATTTGAAAGGAAAACAAAGAGAAATTGAGAAGGATAAATTACCCTTTTCACTTCTGGTTGTAGAATCGCTTTTCCAATAATCTGATTAGCATATTTGATGTAAGTTGAACAATGACCTTTGAATACCAAGAGAAGTTCATCATCCCCAATCTCTTCTGCTATTGGAATTTCCCAATATTTTACTGGAATGAAGACTATAATTTTTGGGATAAAATTCCATCTGTCGCCTATTGCAATTTTCATAGGCTAACTTTGGCACTCTAAGCTCACTGGTACTAGAACTTTCCTCAGAACTCATACCCACTCTTTTCAAAATTCGAAGACATAATATAGAAAATGTATCACACTCATCGACCAATTTCATGCCCATCTCTAAACCAACAATAGATTTGAGGAACTTTACAAGCATATTTTTTAATTATTGTACCCTCCTTTCATATTTATGATTGCTTGCCAAATTTAGTAGATGTCAAGAATGAATTTTGGAAAAAACTAATTTAGGATCCATAGTTATCAATAGATTTCGAAAGATTAACTGAATGATAAACTTATCCATGCCCCCATTATATTTTCGTAAAATTTTCATCTGTAAGTACCAACCTTGAGATCCATGTTCACACACTTCATATGCAATTGAATTGACAGCTATCTCTTGAATTTTACACAAAATATTAATTTCATAAATGTTGATGGTTTCAAATGGAAATGGTACACAATTTCTGATTACCATAAGGAAGAAATGCAGAGCATATTATGTATGCCTCCTTGATCACACAACAATTACTTGTACCAGTTGATATATTCTGATATACCTGAGATTACACACAAAGTTTAACTTGATGATACCAATAACCAATATGTCATTAACATACAAGACACTAATTAGAATTTGATCATCAATAACCTTAATGTACACACAATGATCCTCCTCACTCTTAAGAAAACCCAACTTCAATCTAAAAGCATCAAACTTTTGGCACCACATCCTGGATGACTATTTCAAACCATACAAAGATCTCTTCAACCTACAAACCAATTATTTTTTTCCTTTCACAACAAAACCATCAAGTTGTCACATATAAATTTCCTCCTCAAGATCCCCATGTAAGAAAGGATTTTTAACATCTATTTTCTCTATCTCAAAATGACAAGTAAGAGCAATAGATAACATGAAACTAATAAAATTCAATTTAACAAAAAGAGAGAAAATCATCAATTCCCTCTCTCTAGGAGTAGCCCTTAGCCGCTAATCTAGCTTTGTACTACTCTAACTAGCCATCTGCTCCAAATTTATTTTTAAATACCCACTTGCATCCAATGGGATTCCTTCCTTTGGTAAAACTAACAAGATCTCAAGTGTCACAACTATCCAAAGCCATCATCTCCTCCTGCATGCCCTACAACCAAGACTCACTTTCCTCTGAAGAGAGAGCCTCCCTATAGGATCTAGGTTCACCGTCAATACTCAACAAAGAAAATACACAACGGTAATTTGATGGGCTATACTTGTCAACTATATTTTGTTATCTTGTGGACCTCCTCAAGGTATGAGTAATGGGCTCTACCTATTATTCTTATGTATGTTCATCCTGCGCATCCTCTAAACTATCTAAACCCTCTTCTTCTTCTCCATCCTCAGATCCATTTTATTTTTCTTCCACACGTGCATCTTTTTGCTTCTCAATCTTTGTCTCAATGTGCACTATCTTTATCTTATCTTTCCCCTTCTCCTGAGTAAGCTCTAAAATCCTTGAAAAACACATCTCTAGAAAAGATTATTTTACGAGTTAGAGGATTCCAAAGCTTATAACCTTTTACATTCTCATTGTAACCAACGAAGATGCATTTTTGAGCTTTTGGATCTAGTTTAGATTGCTTCTCTTGAGGCACATGAACAAAATCTTCACAACCAAAGACCCTTAAGTGTGAAACATAAGGTTTTCTACCTATCCAGACTTCATAAGGATTTTTATCAACACGATTTGAACAAGGAGATCTATTAATAAAATAACAAGTAGTACCAACTGCTTCTACCCAAAAGCATCTATCAAGCTTAGTACAACTCAACATGCTCCTAGCTCTTTCCATCAAGGTTCAGTTCATTCTTTCTACTACCCTTTTTTTGGGAGTGTAAGGAGTAGTCTTTTTCCAAACAATACCTACTTGCTTACAAAACTCATCAAATTCCCTGGAACAATATTCACCCCCATTGTTAGATCTCAACACTTTTATCTTATAATCTGATTGCTTCTCAACTAAGGCCTTAAATTCCTTAAACTTATTGAAAACTTCATATTTAGAATGCTTAAAATAAATCCATGTGTATCTTGAGACATCATCAATGAAAGAGACATAATATCGATATTTACCCAAAGAGTCAACATCCATTTATCCGCACACATTCAAATGAATGATTCTCTAATAATCTCTTTGCCTTATTAGTTCCATGCTCAAAAAAATAATTTTTACCAACAAAATTATCAATAATACCGTCAACCAACTTTTTATTAAGAATGGTCTTAAGACCTTTTTTAGCAATGTGACCCAATGTATGGTGCCACAACATACATGCATTTTCAGTGCTAGTTACATTAGGAGAGTTACATAAAGTAGAGGAATTTAGCCTAAACAAAGTCCCTATTTGAGATCCTTTAGCTATTACCAAACTCTCTCTTACCAACTTGCAACCAGACTTGTCAAATGTCACATGCATTCCAAAATCATTCAACTTGGATATTGAAAGTAAATTTCTCACAAGTCTTGGAATATGTAAGACATCATCAAGGGATTTAATCCTTCCATCACTAAAACAAAAATTTACTTTTCCCTTACCAATAATCTTCTTAGTGTTGTTATCACCAAGGAAAAAATTTCCCCCATCATATGCTTTTTAAGAAGTAAACCACTCCTTGTGAAAAGTCATGTGGTAGGAGCAACCTGAATCGATAAGCCAAGCATCATCACTAATAGAATTAGCTGAAATAAAAAAAGCATCAAAATCATTATCAAAGGAATTTTTTCGTGGAGGAAACAAAATTATTTTTCTTGTTCTTACACTCCTTTGCATGCCCTCTTTTGCCACAATTCCAACACTTTTCTCTTTTTTGGGGTCTTAGAACATCCTTTAGACTTAATCCCTTTTTTTATCCCCTTTAGGCCTTTTCTCTTTGAACCTTCCTCACACATGCAAGGCATCTTGGGAGACAAAATTCATAGACTTTCTCCTCATCTCCTCTAATAGAAGTATGGAAATCATGTGTCCATATTTGGCTCTACATTATCACTACTTATGGAAACAATTAGATTTTCCCAAGATTTAGGTAAAAAACAAAGAAACAAGATACATTTGTCTTTATCTTCTAATTTAACATCTACTAATGCAAGTTGAATTATAATCAGATTAAAAGAATTTAAATGGTCTACAATAGAATCACCATATTTCTTTTTTAATGAATATAATCCTCTTTTGAGATACAACTTGTATGGAAAAAATTTAGTTTGATAAATATCACCTATCCTCTTCCACAACCTAAATGTGGTATCTTTTGTGGAGACATTCAAGAGGATGAAATTTGTGAGACACAACCATATGGTTCCTCATGCCTTCTTGTCTAACTTTGTCCAATCTTCATCAGACATTGTAGTTGGTTTACTTTCTTGTAAAACTGACAACCATTGATCTCTCTCTTCAAGGAGATCCTCCATCTTTAGTTTCCAAATCTCGTAGCCTGTATCATTGAATTTCTCAATATCCTAGCGAGAGGTAGAATCCATGGTAAACAATATTCTTAGAAAAAATTTAATATACCACAAAACAAAAGCTCCCACTGCAGCCAAAATACCTCCAAAACTTAAGAGAAAGGCATCGCCTTCTCAACAGAATCGTTAGCTCTGATACCAAATGTTGAAAAAAGGTGAAGGAAAGCTACAATATGAACTTATGCAAGTGAATTCAGATCTCAAAATTAGATTACCAAATTAGATTTAAACATGTGATTGCAACATATATCACAATATAAAAGTCAGAAAACAAAATTTGACACCAAAATTATGTGGAGAAACCCTTTTAGGAAAAAAATCCACATGAGAAAAGAGAGAAAGTATATTTTTAATCTTTAAATGAGAGTACACAATAATACACTTCATTACTGATCTCAGATCAACCCAACAACACTCTGTTACCTGCAAGAACTCAATATATAAAACTACCTTCCCATGGCTTCAATTTATAGAAATTGTGGGAGGTAAAACTGTGAATTGTAAACCAAAACAAGAGGTACAAAATCACCTACAAAAACCCATGCCCCTCTTCTTGGACAGCCACAAGACATAATAAAATATTAATGGAAATTTAAGACTCCCACATGGGCACCTAGCCCATAGCCTATCCAAATCCTTTTTGAATGCTTCAATGACCTTTTTTCTCCTTAATGAAACACCAACAAATGCCTTTTCTTCTCCAATCTTGGGTTCCCCATAAAAAACCTTTCATATTCCACTATGGATGTCTAAGAAAGATGTCTTATCTGTATATGATGTGACCAAAATTGAATCCTCTATTTAAAATATAATTACAATATATGTCAAATTTTAATAATTTTCTCTCATGTCCCCTAGAACACATTCCAAGGAACGTGGAGGCATACAAATGGCATAGGATTAGAAGGCTACTTTCACCTTATCCTGACAACTTCAATTTTATTGTAGATAGATCTAGTCAACCATTATGTACACCTCCATCAACTTCAAATAATGTGAATATAAAAGATATTGGACAAACTCTTTAAATTGTGTAGATAGAGAGATGGGAGATTCATGAGGTTTTGGGGATGGAGGTTTGTATTGATATAAAGGAGATGGAGGTGGATGAATGAAATGGGGAGATTGCATAACTCTATTTTGGTGGTGGGGATTTAGTCTTCTTTGCAAATAGTCCTTGGAATTTCTTTGGAGTAAATGGTTTAGGCTTAGATGGAGGATTATGATTAGATGGGGGATTAGGATTATGGCTTGGATGATTAGGATTATGCAAAGGGTTGGAATTATGTCTTGGAGGATTAGGATAATGGATAGGGAAGTTAGTATTATAGAGAGGATGAATAAAATTATGGCTTGTGAGATTGGGATTAAATGGGGGATTAGGATTATGGCATGGATGGTTGGGATTAAATGAATTTAGATTGTACGTGGAGGTGATAGGGTTATTGTAAAAAGATGGAGATTGGGATATGAATAAAAGAAGAGATGGAGTTATGGATATTGGATGAGAGGTGGATGTAGATGAGGGAAAAAAGGGGGATATGGATAGGAGATAGGATGGATTTATATTTTCAAAGGTAGGTTAGGAAATAGGAGATGGATTGGAATTGGATAGGGGTGGGAAGGATGGAATTTTGATGCCAATACTAAGGAAGTATCTAAGCATGGAATTTTTATCAATGTTAAAGTGGTAGGAAATGATGAAATCAATAGTGGTGGATAGGGAGAGATCATTTTGGTCCACAAGACTCTTATTATCATCATGGGGATCATATTGAAGTGTTAGGACCTAAGGATGATGATTGAGCATGAAATTGGATTTGGATGGAAGAGTTGGATTGGAGAGGTTTAAAGTGAATATATGGATGAATAATTAAGTTGACTAGGAGATTGGATTGGAAATATTTGAATGGGTGAGAGATGAGGTTGGAGAAGTTTAGATCATTTGGATGGGTAAAGGATTATATTGGAAGGAGGGTAGATGCATTTGGATGATTCAGATGGATGAGGAATTGAATAAATGGATTTAGATGAAAATATTGGAAGATTGGTTGGATTTGAATGAAGGTTTTGCTTACTTGAATAGGAGATAGATTTGTAAACAAGAAAAAAAAATGGATAGGAAGAATTGGATTGATAGCCATGCACTGGTTTTAGACAAGAAAACACACCAAGAAATTGCACAAGCCTATTATTATTCAAGTGGAAGTGTTATTAGTCATGGACTCACAATGGCCACTTTTATCTCCACTCAATAAGAATGGTGGCATTCATTCCATTAATAACATCTACCACATGAATGGATAGATAGGGAATGCAAGGTCATGTACCACCTTACACCCCTTACTTTGGAGGACTAGCCTTACCCACATGAGGTAAATGTGAGCATTTCCCCCCAACAACAATGCACCACAAGGAATAATGGTCAAAAGATCTTAAGCTAGGATGAATAAGGCTAATATGGAGTCATCTAAATACCTCAAGAATACATGAGGTTGAATCTATAAATGAAAGGGGAAAAAATGTCAAGTGGTCAAGAGGAGAGGGTAACCCACCCTCCACCTTCACTTCTCCAAAGTATAAAGTTCTTGGAGGCTTAGCCTACATAGATTGATAAGATTCTACTTCTAAAAGGGTTGTCTTTTGATTCACCTAACGCTCCTTAAACTCCACCAAAACATGAGAGTTGAGGTTGTCCACTAAGGTGATCAAGTCTCTAAGAAAACCCCATAGAAGAAATGATCCAAGTGTTTTTGGTCACCCAAGATTGCATGAAAAATAAGGGGTGATCCCACAATAGTGGTTTACACTTTTTGGGACATCTTGATTTTTGCTAAAATCACATATTTTTAGAAAATATAATGATTTAAGCATTGAAAATTTTCATTTAAATGATTCCAATTGAAGAGGGTTGATCAAACCACCTTAAATCAAATCCCCTTGGATATAACCCCGCTAATTTTAAACCATACCTATAACAAAGTCTCCTTTACACCTATCAAAATGTTGATAAAAAACCACTTTTGATTTACCTTTTGGGGATCAAATTAATTCATTTAATTTTTATTTTTTTTATGTAGTCCTTATTATAAGCTTCACAAAAAGTATAATTTTAAATACATTTAATTTAACTATTATATTATTTTTTTATTTTTTGTGAATGTAGGTTTTTCACTGAAAATCAAGATCTTTATTCTGCACATGGAAAAATAGTAGATTAACAAAAAAAAAATCTGAAAAATATTTGTGCACTTGATATTGATTTCCTTGATCCAAAAATAAAATAAAATTAATTTCGATATATACAAAGAAAGTTATGTGTTAGCAAGTATACCTATGTTTGAATTATAAATGGTCTGACTTCAAAACTTAATTAAGAAAAAAATATTCAATAAAACACTATGAAACCAATTACATGCACTAGATATTGTAGTTACGAATCTAAATTCGAAATAGTTAGAATTTTATCCTTCATAGAAAAAAAGTTGTGTTAGCAAGTACACGTCACTCTTCAAAAATGGTGTTTATTGTTAAAAACTAGTTTTCAAAGGAGATGGAAAAAGAAATGCAATTTGATTCCAATTTTTTTTTTAAATGTATATTTAGAATCTACAGACAAAATGCTACAAATCACTAGTTTTTCATCATCTTCAAATTCCTCATGGTTTAGCAACTATAGGTGCCTGAATGTGAAGATTTAGTTAAAAAAGTCAGTTTAATGTCCAGCTTGGCCAAAACTTGTAAACTAGTATTGTGGGATCACCCTAAGGGGAGAGAATACACACATTGGGTTCTTTGGGATAATGATAAAATGAAAAGAAAAAATAGTAAGTGATGTTTTTTATCCTAGAGATCACACAATGGCACAAGAGGAGAGCATAAACACCACTCACTCGAAGACATGACAAACAATGTTCATTAACCCAAAGAAAATGAATGTGTTTGAAAATGAAAGTGACTAAACAATGATTTTGATTCCAAGATTGAACTAACCACAAGGGAAGAGCATACACACACTTCAAGTCATAATTAAGATCACCAAATAAAATGAACACAAGGGTTTAGATGATATCTTTGACCAATGAACCTACAACAATCTTGTTAGTAATTTGATATAATTTGACCTTTGACAAGCAGTGCTAATATTGATGATATAAACCTAAATTTTTACTATATCTTCCTAAGATCATCCAAAAAATTCAATTAAAAATTTGTAGAACAATTTGTAGTTATTTGAAGAATATGATGAAATCTTTTAAAACCTAGAGTTTTTCCTTCAACTTTGTCCATAAAAGTTAGCTTCAATTTTTTTTGCATAATGATGAGCACACAATTATATTGAGAGGGGGGGTGAATCAGTATAATGCAACTTTTACCAATTTAAAACTTTATCAACCACAATAACACCATTTACTCAACATCAATAATAATGCGCATGAGAAGAACACAATGACACATGATATTTACGCGGAAACCCTTACGGGAGAAAACCAAAACAAAATATTGCTTTTATGTAAATATTTTACAATATTTGTAGGTACCAACCTATAGGAGACACCAATTCCTATAATTTTTAGGCACCAACCTACTGGAGGCACCAACCCCCACAACTAAACACCAACTTAGTGAGGCACACCAATCTCTCCTTAAGGAAGCACCAACTTCCAAAAAAAAAATAGGTTCCACCTTCTTGGATGTTGCACCTTCAATGGATGATGGGAAATTGGATCTCTTGTTCGATACCAATCTTTCCTCTTGGATTTATCTTCCTTGAATGATCTCCAAATCTATCTTATTCATATTAGTGATTTACTTCATAATGATATCATTTATCTCCTTCACCAAATCTACATTATATTCTTCTTCTCAAATCTTCATTTATTCTCTTTCACCAGTCTATTCTTAGATGATGCACCATATATGCTCTCTTTCAAATCTGCATATACCATATTCATGTCTACTACTATAGTTAGAATTTAGCTCTTTAATCAGACTGACTTATCATTGTATTTCCTTACTTCTGCTTTTCTTTTATATCTACTTTAATGATCTTATATCTGCATTTCACTTCTTTTATCCTTCAAAAATGTGTAGGTGTATGATTTTTCTCTTATTTCATACATGAATTTCTTACTCTATTCCCACACTCTTTTCTCACATACTCATCTCTCACTCATCTTTTCATATTTGTATGTTCCTTTGAAAAGAGACACCACTTCATAAAGAAATGCACCCTTCCTTTACCAATCACCACCTTTCTTAAGTCATTCTTTTAATATGATGAAATTACTTTTATTTACATAAGTGTTGCCTTGAGCACTTTCTAGTCTTTAATAGTTGCTGCCACTTTATATATTTAATCAATTGATCTGTAATTAGAGGTTTACAAATTAACTTGTAAATTAAATCTAATTACAATAATTTCCTGATCTAATGTAGAATTGCATGATTATATTGTTTAACTGTTGAAAATACAAACTAGGTTCACTTTTACACAATTTAATGAAATTAACTAATTACTAAACTCAAGTAATTAGAATTCAAATGATAATTGAAAATACTGAAATAACTAGAGAGAAGAATGAGATAGAAGAAAAAAGGATCAGAATGTGCAAATTGATAACGGAGTTTGTCCAATGTGGACTACGTCTTTGGGTCTGATTCTCAATGTTGGGACCGCTTTATTGATAATTCCAAGAAAAACTATGCTTTGTTACAATACCCAAGCCTTCAGAACCTGCATACAATTTCCTCACAATCCCTCTTTACAATTTTTGGTGTATGCAAACACCTTGTAATTTTCTCTCAAGAAGTTCAAACTCTCCAAATATCCCTTACAAAACACTTGAATTCTTTCTCCAAGTCCCACTTAGCTTTACAAAGCCAAACTCACCCCCTTTTATATGATTACATTTGCCTATTATGGTAGAAACCACAATATTTTACAAATCTTCTATTTACACCCATAATCCCCAAAATATTTTTCCCGGATGGCCCTTGGGCTTTACAAAAAAAATGATAATTCATGATTAATGGTTTACATTAATCTAATATCTTGGGAATTTTATCTAAAACCCATATTATCCTTCTAACGGGTTTATTCTCCTATTTATTAGGGAGTATTTTGTTTCTTAACCCCTAAGTAATAGGGGAGGAGATATATTTTTAAATCTTAAAATAAAATCTTTATCCATAAAATAGGGATCACCACCTTTACTTTGGATTTTTATCGCATTTATGGGGCTCACGGATTTAAGCATGGGATTCCCTTTTATTTAGGGAGGACCTACATTTCAAGGGGAAGCGTTCCTTTTGGGGAGGGGCCCATCCCATGCATTTTATATTTATTTATTTTCATTTTTATATATATTATTCTATATATTTTTTATATATATTTTTTTAAATGGAGATATAGGGTGGAGTGTGCCAAGTGGGATTTGCTCGCTGATGTGTCTGTTGACTAGGCTGATGACGAGGCATTGATTGGTCAACATATGTTGCCAACTTTGACTACTTGTATCTTGTGCAAATGGACTCCATTTTCGACGAAACAAGTTGCATTGGAAAGCTCTCAATGAGCTCTTCACGATGACACCCCATTTGACCACCTTTTAAGACTTCAAATTTTTGCTCTTTTTCTAAGCCCTTTGATTTGCCGGCTGACCAAAACTTTGACTGCTGGCAACTTTTGCATACAAACTCCTTTTGATCTTGTTCGAGTTGCGTTGGGTTTATGTTGGTGGGCTCTACACAATGATGTTGGTTCTGAGAGATTTTGAGACTGTGAAAATTTTAGGTTCTTCTGGATCCTCCTAGATCATTCCTCCCCATTGAGAAGCTTTTGGACCTCCAAAAGGTCTATCTATGTACAAATTGAGCTAGGGTAATGTTGCCCCACTTGCCCAGTATCATTTGTCCTTCCTTTCTAGAACCTGCACATCTGACTCATCATAACAACAATCAAAATTGCACTGATATTGTTAAGTACATTAGCCATATACACATCCACATTTAGTGTTGCCGCTACCAACCATACATTGTTGAAAAGTAGAAGGTTGAATAAAAAAACTGAACTTGTAGATGTGAAAAAAAATGTACCAACATCAAACTTGTCTTTCGTAACTAGAACAACCTTAGAATTAGATATGCTTTTATGTAATGACACTTCTTGTGGAACAGACATAAGTGCCAAATTATTGCTTGCATTAACTACCCTTTTCAAATGTCCCATTGTCACAAAAGACTTATCAATCTTAATTAGATGAAAATGCACAATGTATTCAATTCCTTCCTTAAACAAGTGATATTGATTATGTTCCCTATAGAAGATTGCTTTTCTATCATATAAGTACATGCTACCCAACACAATTCCACAAATATCAAGTGGAACCACATCAAATTCAACCTTATCTATAAACTTATATGTTATTGCAAATCTTAAATTGCATTGCTTAGTTACTTGCAATTTGTTATCATTGCACACCCAAGCTAATGGATAAGGTTCTTATGTGGCTTTGTTTTCAATCCCAACTGCTTAATGACTTCTTCTAAAATTAGATTAACTTGGGACCCACTATCTATCAGTGTATCAATCTTAGTGTTCTTAGAAATCACCCTTATATGAAACAATTCACATCTTTTGTTATCTTCAGGAACAACATGACTTTTAGAAGTAGAAGCACATGAAACATTAGTGGCATAACCATTACCAACAAAAGCTTTACCTTTCAAACCCACAATTGAAATCTTTGATTCATCACCAGATTCCATACCAAGGTCTTGCACAATAGCTATGGACTTCTGCTTACCCTTTTGATCCTTGAACCACTTAGGCTTATGATCAAGATGCAATTTCCAATACTTCACATCTTTGTGCCCTTGCTTCTTGTAGTGTGAGCAATAAGGCTTCTCGTCCTCCTTTATAGTAGTGGTTCACTAGGATTTCTCTTTCCCTTTCTTGCTTCCTTTTTGCTTACTTGAGTCCAACAACAGATTGTCTTGGCTATTCCTCGAGCTTGTTTCCAAAGCTAGCAAACTAACTTTATCAAGGTTAGTTGGATTAAACATAAGTATTGTATAATGCAAATTCTCACGCAATCCACCTTTGTACTCTAACAAAGTTTCTTGTGTATATAATGGAATGCCCAACATTATAGCTCTTTTCCTAAACTCCTGTGTTTAATCTTGTACACTTTGTCCTTTCTCTTGCTTTAATGATTGCCAATTCATTACTACTTTTTGCATATGACCTAATGGATAGAATTGTTTCTTCAATGTAGCTGTTGATGGCGATTTTGGCACCACAACAATGCAAGCAGAATATTGCTATCCTGCTTCTCCTAAACGAGAAAGGCAACACATGGATGCCTTAGCTCCCAAGGTCTTGGTAGTTGGGTCTCAACTGTGCTGATGTTTCTTAGTGGCCAATGCAACAGTAATATTCAAGGGGCCTGCTGGTGTTGAGCTTCTGGACTATTTTTAGATCAAGCATGAAAATAAAATCTACTTTAATAGGGGTTTTAAAGAAACAATAAAAGATAGATCAGGGTTTGAAACAGAAAAGAACAATAGTTTATCCAATCTTGACCAAACTTGTTAACTTCAAGGAATTATAAACTTAAACTGCAGAACAAGATAAGCTTGTGATTGACACACATCTTTCATTCACAGTGCTGATTCACATAACAAATTTTAATCATCATTTAAACAAAACACAAATGATCTTTCATTCCTTCAAGACTTCAAAAATCAAATGATCAAATTAAGACAAATATCACTCAGGAACACAACTTGAAGTTGATTAAACTCTAATTGTTTTTACTATTATTAAAATAGATAAACAATATTTACAAAACTGGCACAATCACCAGTGTACAGAGAACCTGATTCTTCAGATTATTTCCAACTACACTAAGAGAACTTCAAAAATGCATTACAATCTATACTAAAATCTTACTGCTAACCAGGAAGACAAAGAGAAGCTCTTATTACTATGAATCAAGATACAACTCTCTCTCTCCTTCTGCTAACTAACTCATTCCTAACAGTTCTAACTTTCTTCTAAATCCTTCTAACAAAGTTCTATTTTATTTCCCAAAAGTTCTTTTGATCTCTAGAAGTTCTAATCCTTTTTTACTATCTAACCTTTACAAAGAGGCAAGCATGCCTTATATACAGAATGTACCAACTTGAATGTGTTGTCCCCTGTACTAGGGTTTACAAAATATCTACACTCGGGAGAGTTGGCTCTTAGATCTTTCTGAGGAAAGTAAAAACTGCATTTAATGTGAATTCTTGTTGTCCAAGCTGATAAAAGGCTCCTGGAAAATATTTGTAGATCTTTTGTTGTGGCATCATTAATTCTTTCATCTCCGTGTCCAGCTTCGAACTCTATTGGGGCCATCTTGAATGCACTAGGATATCCCGCCATTAATACTAACTGCCTCTTTTTTTAGTGGTCGTTGCAGCTGTCCTTCTGAGTCATAGCTTTCTTTATTCAATCGATCTCCCTTTTGTTCTAGACCTTTTGCGTGTTAACCACCTGTTGGAAGCACCGTCAGACCTCCTTGCAAATCTGAAACACCATCCGAGCCTATCCATTGCCACCTGTTCTCAGAAGAAACTCATTCAGTCGCACTCTGTTAGTCCCCTCCACAAAGGCGGTCAATCAGTCAAAGGTCGCCCTCAGCTCCTTATGATTGGGTGAGTAGCTGCCATGCAAGATTCTGAGCAGTCAAGAGTGATCTAACCTAAATCGCAGGTCGGTGAGACACCATCGGTGTCTCCCCGATGTGATTTCATCTTACAACAGGCATCGACATAGCAAGGGTCAATCAGTGAGATGTCTCAGCGGGCTCAGTAGTCACATCGAGCTTACAAAACCAATCGGCAAGACTACATGAACTCAGCAAGACCATATGAACTCAATAAGACCACATGCCGAAGTCCCTCTTCTTTGGGCGAGCACATTTTGTATCGGGGAGACTTTATTAGAATCAAAGAGACATTACCCCGAATTTCTCCTCTCTCACCGAGCCCTTCCTGCCATCGACGAGACCATCACTTTTTGTCGTGATCTCATAACGAAAACCTTCATTCGCTTGAAGTCTCCACGAGTTCCTTTTCCTTCTCGGCGGGGCTCACTTCGTTCTTTCGGTATGACCTTCGTCCATCGCCAAGACCTTGTGGCGAAAGCATGTCCCTTTGCCGATGTCGCTTCGTTCTTTGTCAGCGAGATCTATTTTCTTTGCTGGGACCCTATATCAACATCACAACATTCTGCCGATCCTTTTACTTCGGGGAAACCTCGTTGCTGTCATACCGATACGCTTTCTTTGCTCCACATGCGTTGGTGTGACTTTCCTTCTTCGGCGAGACCCTTTGGTGAAGGAGTAATCCTTTGCCGAGCTTCATTTCTCTTTTGGTGTGGTCCCCGTTCTCTATCGGCAAGACATCTCGAGGTCGCCGAGACTTCACAGCGAGCTTGACCGCTTATACCAATGCCTTCTTATTTCGCCATGACTTCTTAGTTTCATAGAGACCTTCCACCGATATCTCCCTGCTTCGACGAGAACCTATCTGAGTTCGATGAGGTCTCACTTGATCAACAAGAGTTTCCCACGTAGGTAAGACATCATAGCGAAGGCACCTTATTCTCTTAGAGTCTTACCGACTTTCTTTCATTCTTTCTGAGCCCCGCCTTGCTTCGGTGAAATTCTCCTCCTTTGGCAATACCTCATCTCTTTGGCCAGACTTTATGTTGAAGGATCACCTTTGGAAATCTTTCGCTTCGCTGAGACCCCTCGTTAGTCATGTCGACATGGATTCTTTTGCCTCTCATGCGTCGCCGTAACGTTCTCTGGTCGGGGAGATGTCCTGCAGACCTATAATGTCTCGGCGAAAGCCTACTAGTTCATGCCTTTTGTTTCGGTGAGATCTCTATTCTTTCGCCTAAGACCACTGATAGACTCCCCCTTGCCATGTTGGCGTGACATTCCCTCTTCGCTAAGACTTCCTGGCGATGCTACCTTGCTTCACCGATACGTGGGCCCTGCCTTGTCGGTGAGACCTAAGGAAGTCGCCAAGACTTCCTCCCAAAGCGAAATCTCTTACCGAGGGATATGCCAATGATGCTGGTTGGTGAGACATAATGCCCTCGCCGAGACCTCTTGGCGGGGAGAAAACCCTACGCCGATATGCATTCTTTTGACAGTGGTCGACAAGACTGCAGGATTTCGCCAAGACCACCCCCTGACAAATATCATCCTGTATGTCATTTAATCCTGCATTCAATATAGAAGATCATACAAAGAGAAGCTAATTAATCAAAAAAATCACTGAAACGAATCATATTAACTTAGAGTTACTCCATACTTGTTCACATTCCACCAAATTCTGTGGAAATCCGCGCGGGAAGGAATTTTGCGAAGGAGAAGACATTCCAAAAAACCCGAGACAAACAGGGAACAACAAATTTCAGGAAAATTTGGGGGAGAAAGAAATCTGCGAAAATTCGGGCCACGCAGATTTTCGCGAAGACTGAAAATCCGCGAATCCACAATGCTCAGCTGAAGTTCAAGCGAGACCCGGGAAAATCCGAATGGGGTGGAAAATCCCAGACTCAAGAGAAAACCCAAATTCCAACTAAGGTAGAACCAAAATTAGATCAAACCGAACAAAAGATAAAAGACAGAGAAACAAAAGAACTCCCAAAAGTGAAAGCAAATCACAGAGGCAAAGAAAACAAAAGAGAAGGGCGACCCCTTTTGATCCAGATCAAAATGGGGGGAGTTATGCAAGGCATAACAGCAGCTATAAACTCAAACCAAGAAGAAATAATTTTTCCATAACGAATTAGATCCTCCTGTGTTCTACTCTCCCACCAAATTAAAGTTGTGCCTCTTAGGTGAAGAGTAGCTAATTGAATTTTCTGAGAATCCTCAGTAAATTTCTAAACTCTACAATAGACTTCAATTTGCTTAATCCAATTATCTAGTTTATCTGCATCTAGTTCTCCATTATAGACTGGAAAATCAAATTTAACATCTAGTTTTCACAAAGGTGCATTAGCTTGCACAGGCTGTTTCTTTTTAGAATCATTAGACGAAGAAGAAGAAGAGGATGAAGAAGATGAAGAGGATGGGGATGTTGGGAAAATTTTGTCATCTCAGAGAAACCTCCAAGAATAGTAGTGCCTTTGGTAACTTTAATTTCATATAGATTGCCTCAAAAACATGTACAACTATGTCACAATGCGGAATCAGACACAGTTCATTTCCCACATTAATCCTTCTGAGAGAAGCACATGTAAATTCAATTTCAACAACTTGCATAAACAGATTCAACAAACAAAACCATTAAACATGAAAGATAGTACAAAAGATTACAACACACAGATTTACGTGGGGAAAACCCTTTCGGGTAAAAAACCCCACACTCCAAAAGATCTGAGCCATTGTATTATTCAACAACAAGTAGAGTTACAATACAATCTCAAACTCTTATCCCTTTTCATAGAGATTACACCTTGTTTCATTCTAGAGACAAACTCGCAGCAACCCTGTTTTGTTTCCCTCTCTCCTTTTTACATTCCCTGCTCAACCTCTCAGTCCATACAACCTTTGCATTGTTACAATACTTTCATGCAGTATACAGTGCAGATTAACATGAGAGATCAACTAAGACACTTAATCTGGAGAGATTTCGGTAGCATAATCCTGCCTCAATCTTCATCTCTCACATCGTACTGCAAAATGTCCAATGTATATACATTTGTCTTCAGTAGATAGGAAAATGGTTCATCTTTTTTAGATCAGTTCGTATTCCAACAGCCAGACCAACTGTCAACCGCTCTAACTTCTCCATTCACTCATGATCCTCCAATGAACATCATACACATTAGCGGTCAGCCAAGTTAGCGTCCTTCCAACCACGGTCCGCCTTCAAGTCTATCGGCCACAATTTAGCAAAACACACCGATCATCAAAGTCTCCCTGATGTCATTAAGCTCATACACCTTTCGAACCATCTTGTCGGCCAGACACACTCTATCGCTAAGAGTTCACACCGATATCCATCACGTGTAGCTCTATCGGCAAGACCATTGCTATCAGCAAGAGCTCTTATCGAACATAGACCCATCGGCCAGACATGTTCTATCGCTAAGACTCTTATAGAGCCTTCATGTCACCCTGACCAAAAACCATCGGTCAGAGTCATACCAATATTCATGACGAGTAAATCCATTGAGTACATGGGCCCACATGCCATTTGTCCACATCATCACCACCTATTGGCCTTCAACACAATCCACCATCCTATCGGGTCCCACATCTATCGGCAATTGGAAACCAACCATCGCTTTCCAACTGTTAATTCTCCTTCATATTCCGCTTGCTGTGGTGAGGGTTCCACCAAGACATGCATCCACTGCTTGTGCAATTCCAGAGCACCAAAAAGGAATCTACAATATTCTCAACAAGTTTCCCAGAAAAGACTTAAATATTAACTCCCAACACTCCAAGTGGTCCCCACATCTGTCGGCATCCAAGTCGCTATATCGCTGGAGAACCAAACTCCAGAACCTCATGTCAGAGGTTACAAAGTTCCCAGAACCCACGACTTGCCGACAAAGGGATCTCTCTGTCGCTCAAAACCTAAACTTCCAAACCTCAAGTTAGAGGTTACAAAGTTATCGAAACCCACGACGAGCCGACAACAAAGGAAGTAGCCTTCCCTCCACAGTCACTAATTCGAGAGGTTATGAAACTTTGGAACCTTGCGACTTCAGTTAGATAAACTTGAAAACCAACGACTTAACTAAGGCCAATGAAGGAGGAAAGCATAACTACTCTAGGAAGCAATCAAGCCAGGAAATTTGAGTCACAATTCTCAACAGGGGATGGAGGTTCAGGAGGGTCACCACCACCTCCTACTCCTTTACCTTTGTCTTCTTGCAATGAGGATTTAGCTTCCTCCTTTCTAGCCTTTCATTCCTTTTTCCTCATTCATTATTGTCTCTCTTGAAAAAGAACTTCCACCATTGACTTCATTTCTAGGAAAGCTTTTCGAAATCCCCTCTCATCAAGTTCTGGAAATTCATGTTCAGTTACCATCTTTGACATCTTCGATGGAAAGGTCCTTCATTTCCCGATCTTTGGATTGAACTCTTCCAGTGAACCTTCTCCTTGTTTCAACTTTAACCTGGTTAACATTCACTCTACAATTTCCTACAAAACGGGCTCTGATACCAACTTGATCTATAATTAGAGGTTTACAAATTAACTTGTAAATTAAATCTAGTTACAATAATTTCCCGATCTAATGCAGAATTGCGTGATTATGTTGTTTAACCATTGAAAATACAAACTAGGTTCACTTCTACATAATTTAATGAAATTAACTAATTACTAAACTCAAGTAATTATAATTCAAATGATAATTGAAAATACTGAAATAACTAGAGAGAATTTAAGATAGAAGAGAGAAGAATGAGACAAAAGACAGAAGGATTAGAATGCAAAGATTGATAACGGAGTTTGTCCAATGTGGACTACATCTTTGGGTCTGCTTCTCAATGTTGGGACCGCTTTATTGATAATGCCAAGAAAAACTATGCTTTGTTACAATACCCAAGCCTTCAGAACCTGCATACAATTTCCTCACAATCCCTCTTTACAATTTTTGGTGTATGCAAACACCTTGTAATTTTCTCTCAAGAAGTTCAAACTCTCCAAATATCCCTTACAAAACACTTGAATTCTTTCTCCAAGTCCCACTTAGCTTTACAAAGCCAAACTCACCCCCTTTTATACAATTACATTTGCCTATTATGGTAGAAACCATAATATTTTACAAATATTCTATTTGCACCCAGAATCCCCAAAATATTTTTCCTGGATGGCCCTTGGGCTTTACAAAAAAAATGATAATCCATGTTAAATGGTTTACATTAATCTAATATCTTGGGAATTTTATCTAAAACCCATATTATCTTTCTAACGGGTTTATTCTCCTATTTATTAGGGAGTATTTTGTTTCTTAACCCCTAAGTAATAGGGGAGGAGATATATTTTTAAATCTTAAAATAAAATATTTATCCCATAAAATAGGGATCACTACCTTTACTTTGGCTTTTTATCCCATTTATGGGGCTCACGGGTTTAAGCATGGGATTCCCTTTTATTTAGGGAGGACCCACATTTCAAGGGGAAGCACTCCTTTTGGGGAGGGGCCCATCCCATGCATTTTATATTTATTTATTTTCATTTTTATATATATTTTTAAAATGGAGATATTGGGTGGAGTGTGCCACATGGGATTTGCTGGCTGATGTGTTTGTTGACTAGGTTGATGACAAGGCATTGACTGGTCAACATATGTTGCCAACTTTGACCACTTGTATCTTGTGCAAATGGACTCCATTTTTGATGAAACGAGTTCTGTTGGAAAGTTCTCGATGAACTCTTCACGACGACACCCCATTTGACCACCTTTGACAACTTCTAATTTTTGCCCTTTTTTTGAGCCCTCTGATTTGTCGGTTGACTAGAACTTTGACTACTCGCAAATTTTGCATACGAACTCCTTTTGAGCCCGTTCGAGTTGCATCGGGTTCGTGTCGATGGGCTCTACACAATGCTGCTAATTCTGAGATATTTTGAGACTGTGAAAATTTTAGATTCTTCTGGATCCTCCTGGATCATCAATGTTGTTATTTTCCTTAACAAATATGAGTGTTGCCTTTTACTAATTAATGGTTCTACCTTTTTTATTTTAATCATTGTCCCATTTTGAATTGTTTCCATTGGAATATTGTTTTCTTTCTTTAAGATGAATTATAGCTATTTGAAAAACTTTTAATTTTAGCTTAATCTTTTTTTTGTCTTTTTCTTAATTTAACTTATGTGACTTTTTCTTTTCCTTATCAAAGTAATTTATTAATGATTCCCTCATCTTTAATTCATTCACACATCTTTAATATATTAACAACCCATAAATGATGTGTTATTTATATATACTTGGACTATTTAAAATATATTCAAATATATGTTGTCCTCTTAAATCCTTTGCATCCCTCATATATTACTCTTAGGCAAACATATATTTATATGATTTTCTTTGAACATTTTCTTTCACATAGATCAACGATCAAAAAATAATTAGTCGATAGGCTATCTATTGTGTGAGGTTTTTGCCTGAAACAAGTCTCACGCCATCAAACCACCATGGTTTCCTGTTAAACTTTTGGTGTATTGACGGTAACCTTAATCAGTTATCTGACATGGTGGAACCCACTTGCCAATGCTGGAAATCTTCATGATTGATCTAAAATGCTCGAACAAACTTTCCAACGCCATAAATGGAAATATTTGTGCTGGAGGATGGAGTGAATGTTGAATACGGGATCTGAAATGCTCAAACCAACTAGTCAATTCCATAAATGGCAATCTTCGTGCTGGAGGATTGAGTGAATGTTGAATACAAAAAACATCCACTTGGTTAAAAACCTATTGCCATCTGAAATGCCATCAACTTCCATCGTCTGCATTTATTAATACTAGAAAATATCCCCTAAAATATATGTTGGGTCACCGCTACATTCCCTTACAAAAAGAACAAACACTGCTTTCATTGAAACTATTACTGAAAGCATAAAAAATGAATTTGAGCAGAGGCCAGAGTACATACCAGGAAAAGCGATCTAACAAATCTAAGTGGAGGTTAGAGCACATACCAAGAAAAGCGATTTCAACAGTGCATGGTAATCTCCCTGCTTCCCACCACAGCTCATTCCATTTGGTACTTTCTCTAAATGTTTATTCATTGAATGCATTCCATGATTTTTGTTTTGGTTTACCGCCGCTTTCACTTCCTCTAAAACAATTTTCCACCATAATTGTATCCAACTTCCCTATTCATGCCTCCTTCTACATGCACCTTCATCTATATTCACGCCTCCTCTCCTCCATACATGCAACCTCCTTCCAAGGTCGATACAACCTCCTTATTTCTTCTAAAACATGCCAACCACTTATGTTGAATGTTAGCAATGCATACCCGTTGTTGTTGGTTTTCACTCCTCCAAACTCTTACTCATTGGTATTGACCTAAATGAAAATTACAACCAAGATCTTGAACATCCAATAGAAAAGGTATATGACAAGTCTAACAAGAAAGCTTAAAAATAAATACAAGAAACCTGCTACACTAGCATCTCCCGCACCAGTCCTCTCTCATGTATTTCTGGTTCCTTGACCAAACTCGTGGTAAATCAATACTTGTTTTTTCTTACAAAGTCTTACCATTCATTCCAAGAAAACCAAACCAGATCGTAGAAGCTCATCTGTGTAGATAAAGCAAGTGAATAATTTGAAATCTTTGGAAAAGAGGTGGGTAATCAACAAGATTTAAACAACACCCACTCATATATAAATTATATAAACATATATGTAAATTTTAATAATATTATTATTTGACTTTTAAATAATATAGATAAATAATCATAAGTTATAATAAATATAATTATCTTTTTAATGATAATATTAACAATAATTATTATTCATAAGTGGAATTAAAAAAATTGATAAATTACCACTGAAAAACACATATTATTGCAGCATAGGTTATAAGATACAACTCAACACCATCAATCAATGGCAATGGAGATTATTGACATCTCCAATAGTTTCAGTGGCCCTATGTTGTCGACCAACTCGACACTGTCAATCAATGCCAATGTAAATTCTACAAACCAGATACAAGATTTTGCAAATGACATTACAGGTAGTTGCCTTGAATTGCTACAAGTGAAGGCCACTATTCAAAACATGCAAAGTGTCTAGGATTTGGACATTCAGTCAATGGAAGTAACAATACCTAAGTTCCATTCAACTTGTGAGAAGTTGAGTTCCTTTTGTACTTTCCTTCGTGCAATGAAAGTAGATGAGTTATACAAACAAGGTGGTTCTATCTACATTAAAGAAGCATTCCAGAATTACTTGAATGATGTCTAAGATACGTTCTCCCTATAAATGTCTATATAGTATGTGATATAACCATGTAACTTCAGCTTTTACCAACTTATGGATAGTTGGATATTTTCTAAATCCCTAAAAGAAATGTAAGCTCCAATATACTATGAAATAGGAACTTTGCTTCGCGATAAAAAGATGCAATATGTCACACCTACTACAATACCATGTAACACATTTTTTGCTTCAAAAATATATACACATACTTTGTTCTCTTGTTATCATATTACATCTTGGTTCTTGACTTTTTCTTTTGATTTGTATCTCTTTACTTGAGCCATATGTCTAAATTCCAAAAATAAATGGCATCTTCAATTGCATATAATGTGTTGCAAACCTTTCCTCATTTCACTTCAACTAAGCATAGTCTAACAATTGTGTTCACAACAATTCATTTATAGCACTTTTTAAATATATATCACCAACAAACGTTGTCTTTCCTTCATTAATTGTCTCGTTCCTGCAACTACAATCCTTACAATTTGTTCACTTAGTAGAACAATAATAGTGTACTCACTTCCTCAAACCCACAATCTTTACAATAAAGTACTACTTTAAACAAAGTCCATTCTTTTAACATATTTCACATTTCTAGTATACCATATTAACATACATAATAAACGTATCCTCAACCAAGACACAATCCACATAAAATTTGTGCTCTCCAATAATAGGTTAAACGTGTTAGGCTTCTTTACTTAGTAGAATGAGTATAGAGTATAGTTAGATTTCCTAATTCCATTGCACCCCAAAATGATTAACACGTTTGTGAACCAAGTAGCTCTCTTTAATTTTATTGTATGTTCCTTCGTTGTTTATCCATCACTAATAACGCACTAGTGTTATATTCGTTTGTTCGAAAGAATGTATCCTCTTGTACCTTTAGAATAGAATACATATTCAAACATCTATAGTGCTTCCAATTTACATAGGCTACTTAATAATGTGAACTAATTTTTTCACTCATTACACTTTCTCTTTTTTTTTCCTTACAAATGCAGCAAGCTAACTTCCAAAGGCCACTATTTTGATATACAAACCTATTCAAAAACACATCTACATGTATTATTCTAAATTCACTTTTAATCTATGTAACTTCTATACACACTTTTATTTAAACTATTGCTTGCATGGTCAAATTCAACAACATTGTGGCTTTTCCAAATATTATCAAATTAGTTAGCTATATTTTGTTGCCTATACAACATATTAATTTCGTACTTCACAAAGTATGCTTTTTATACATCATTTAAAGTAAGTAATAGCTGCCACCTACAGTTTACTTTTGCAATGACTAGTTCACTCTCTTGTCACAATGTATTCTTTGACTGAGAACACAATAAAGATGATTCATGATGGAAACATAGACCTGCAACCCCATCTACAAGCAATAGATATTTCAATGTTTGGACATGGGCCCGAACCAACCAATTGTTATATACTACAGCTCTTTGATGGGGTTCATAAGTAGAAGGCTACACTTCCAAAATAGTACAACCACCACATAGATTCTGAAGAACTACAGAAGGGCTTTATACTTAAACTCATTAAATAATGTTTCCCTGTTCTTTGCAATTCAAGGTGAGCCATTATATTTCAGTGATTTGCTACAATATGCAAAATCAAAACTTATAGATGATCATTCTTGAACTCCATTATGCCACATCTCGTCCTATTGATAATACTTCTTTATTGTACACTTATAGGTGGATTGTCATATTAGAATTAGAAATCACATGTTTGTAGCAAGATATCATTGGCCATCCTGCCAACCTCTTTGAACAACAAACCCAACAAGTACAAGCCACATCGACAAGCCTTGATGATAGTGTTATCGTACCGTAACCACCTCTCTTGACAAAATGTTCCTTGACTAAGAATGTAATCAAGATGAAGAATGATGGAAACCTAAACTTGCAACCCCATCTAAAAGCATTAGAAATTGCACCATTTGGCCATGGCCTCAAACTGGTTGATCGATATAGAGTGGAGCTCTCTGATGGAGTACATAAGTAGAAGGCTACACTTCCAACAAAGTAAAACCAGTGCATATCTTGTAAAGAACTCCAAAAGGGATCTATACTCAAACTGATAGGATACAATTGCCCTGTTCTTTGCAATTCAAGGTGAGCCATGAAATTTGCATGCTCTTCTACAAATTTCCAAATAACAACTTGTAGCTTAGCATCTTTTATCCACTATGTCACATTTTTTCATACTCAAAATACTTACTCATATTATCTTTATAGGTGGATAGTCATCTCCAAATTAGAAATCACATGTTTGCAACATGACATCATTGGTCAACCTGCCTACCTGTTTGAAGAGAAATCCCATAAAGAAAATTATACAACCTCAACTGCTCCATCTATGAGCATGAGTAACACTACTATGGTAACAAATCCACCTACTCAAAAGGAACTTTTTGGGTTATGCCCGTCCCTACAAAAGAAAGACCTTTCATCCAATATTATGCCTATTAGAAATTTGAATCCATTTCAGACAAGGTGGCTTATAAAGGGTCGTGTTACCATGAAAAAACAAATGCACCACTTCAACACACAGAAGGGACAAGGGCAGGTCTTCTCTTATGATATTATTGACTGTGAGTACACTGAAATACGAGTAACCTATTGGGGAACTATTAAGTCCGCTAATATGAATGTGTATTTTGGAGAAGTATATACAATATATTGGGGAACTATTAATTCAGCTAATAGGTTGTACAACAAACTAAATAGCCAACTTGAAATTTCTTTAGTCGAGGAATCCAAGATTTCTCACTCAGAAGATGACCTTGCAATTCCCAAACATTGGTTCTCTTTCACACCCTTCAAGGACATTTTAGAATTGAAAAATAATATCCTTGTTTATGTTATTGGAATAGTCATATGTGTGGACCCAAGCTCAACCATAAGGAGGAGGGATGGGACTGAAGTTCTTTGAAGGAGCATCAAATTGATAGATACCTCTTCATCTACCATTAATATTACTTTATGGGGTCCAACAATTGTAAAGGAAGGAAAGCAATTGTAGATGTATCACTTAAAACATATGGTCGTACTTGCAATAAAAATGGTCGTGTTACTGAGTATAATGGAAAGGTCATAAGCACATTGGAAAGCACCCACGTATTTGTAAACCCAAGAATAGAGGAGGAAAAACATCTCAAATCATGGTTTGAACAGAATTGGATTGATGTTACTCCATTGAATACACAACCATTGGATGCACCTGTCGTGCTTACGAGGAAAATAATTGTTGATATTGAAGAGAACACTACCAGTGTGAAACAAACTTTCCAATGCACTCTAAAAGCAACAGTGCAATACATAAAAAAAAAATCATTATGCTATCCATCTTGCCCCCTTGAGTTAGATGGAAAACAATGTAAAAAGAAAGTTGTACAGAATGATGATCAAACATGGTATTGTTCCAAGTGCAAAGCTACTACTGCTAGATGTACCTATAGATACATACTATAGCTAAATCTCGCAAATCATATAGGAATATTATGGGTTGTTACTTTTGAAGAACAAGCCACTGAACTTCTTGGAATGTCTACAAATAATTTATATATGCTACAATTCAATTTTGGAACAAAAACTGAAGCTGGGACCATAGTGAAAGGAGTGTTATTCAAACAATTTATCTTCACAATCACAAATTCATATGATTCAAGTGTTGCTCAAGGACAGGTAAAATTGACAATCACAAAGGTCAACGAGCTAGATTTTTTTGTTGAGAATTTGCTCATGTTGGGTGGAATCACTACTACGTGTGATATTGCTAGTGTTTAGATGTACCTTAAGCGCTGTAATGTATATAAAATTTTGTAACATCTTATATGGTATACTTTCTATACTTTTGATTCCATACATCGAATTTCAAAGTCACATGTGTATTGAATATATTGTTGTTATCAAAATACTATGATTTATCTCTTCCACCAAATTACTCATGTCTATAGCATACCAATCGTATCTCAACTACTTTTCAAAGAATTAAATTGTATGTATTTGTATATATACCAATTTTCTTTAATTGTGTATGTATTTGTAATTGTTCATTTGATGATTATAGTTCATATTTCCTTTACAAATGGAAACCTCTAGCCCTAAAAGCATACAATCTCGTAAAATAAGTCATAACTACAATATGCAACATAAAGAACAAATCAACATTCACCGTCATTTCCAATGCATATGAAAATAGGAAATACAAGCCAATGCACCAACCTCCTTGCAGTAAAACCAACACAAAATTCAACCATATGAATGTGCATCCCAAACTGAACACACTTTTGACATAGGTTTTTCAATGTGCACACACCAAACAATGCACACTCATCAAAATTAGTCCACAAGCTTACCACATTCCAAATTTTTTTTTATAGAAGCTTTGAAAAGATTTCATTCAAGATTAGATAAACTATCAAACTTGCCAACTTGCACAATTTTCCATGAATTCTACCCAGGAATGCGTAGCAACGCAACATAAACTAGTCCATTTTTTTTTAGATGCTTCTGTGAGACAGGTAGACATCGTTTCTCAACAAATAATTTAATGGACCCAGGAGTACAACTGTACGAGCTACAGACACTAACACAAGTCGAAGAAATGCTTATAGCATGAGTCAATCCGATAATACAAGTAACAAATGCTCATGGAGGCCAATACAAATATAGTGGGCACACAATTTGTTTCCCGCAAGATATCAAAACCATAGAAAAATACTTTCTGCATAGAATTGCAAACTTGGATGTGTTGGTGGTTTGAAGAACCAATAAAAGAGGTGACCATTATGACTACTACGTAAGTAGGCATCATGTGTGGGTTGCACTAAAATATAAAATCGCACATGACCCATATTACAAAGATGTCGAGGTGGATTTTGTGTCTCTTTGGGAGCTACCTGATACAAATATAGACATTTCCAATATGCTTCATAGCATTAATGCTAACAACAACAATATTGTTGCACCAAATAGTGCTTCAAAATTTTACGCAGACTCACCCGACACTAAATTCACTTGCTCCTTGTCCTTCATGGCTAGGCTACCAAATAAACGCTGTGAACTAGATATCATAAAAGAAACATTGCAAGTTAGAGATCACAATCATACCATTATAGATTGGCCAACACTTGAGTCCTCACTAATTAATGAATACAATACTGAAGGACTTCTAGACATGGATTTTCCTTCTTTGTTTCCCATTGGTAATGCATTACATTTACAACCTCGCTATAGACAAGTTGAAATGCATGAATATGTGTTGCACCTAATGAGGTTTCATGATAATAGATTTGGAAGGCATCCAAGGTTTAGATATTTTGTCTTGAACCTATTGATTTGTCACCGAAGCCAAGGTGTTGCCTCCATTTTTGTCAAAAAAAATGTTGAGGACTGCATACCAACCACTATAGACAGCGTTCATCTCCATATACAAACATTGCCTAACACTAAACTAGACAACAATTGATGCATTATGGATCATCCCTTAGAGGCACACGAGCATATTTGAATAAGTGTCGTGGTGAATTGTCAAACATGATCAACCAAATAGGGTCCCCCACACTATTCTTCACATTAAGTGTTGCAGTTACTAAATGGCCTGATTTATATCAACTATTTACAAAGGGGGCAACTCAAACATCATAGATAACATTGTTATGAACCCACATACCACATCCTTATACTTGCATCAAAGATTCACAACATTTCGTGAAGAAGTCTTAGAGAAGCTCTACTGTGCAACAGACTATTGGTATAGATATGAGTGGCAACATCAAGGGTCTACGCATGTACATGGCTTCCTTTGGCTTGAGGGTGCACCAAACATGGAAACACTTGACTGGAGAAATCATGTAGAAGTAGACATAGTGAAATCATTATTTGACAGATATGTTAGTGCCTAGAATCCTCAAAATCTAGGAGACAAGAACAACACATGCCATCGGTCTTCGCAAGACGATCCATGCTTACTAACAACACCCGAAATATTTTCCACAAACAAACTTACTAACTATGAAGAGTTAGTAAACCGTGTCTAGAGACACACCAAGTGTTCAAAATCAACCTGCCTTCACAAGAAAGGAAATGGGGTGGTTATGCAAGGAATAACAATGTGGTATATGGATATGATATATTGGAGGTTCAGATTCTTGATCTTGATTTTGTGTGGTGTTTTCTTAAATATGCTTTGGTTCATGTTCTTGACATGGATCAATTTGATAGGATGGATTGTATGCAAAGGGTTTTTTGTCTTTTCTGTAGGCATGGGAATTGGATCAATATTCTATTGAATGTGATAGGGTGTCTATATGTCATAAAAATGACCAATACTTTGGGAAAATTATTCAGTTTGGAGCAACCATTGTAGGAGTATATGATGGTGGAACATCCACCTGCATGTGATTGAAAATGTGGTGTAAGTATAGAAACAATAATTTGTATGTCTATCAATATGGTAAGTAGAAGATAAAACAAATATATCTTTCTTGAGAGAGTGGTATGTTAATGTGTGTGTACCTGTACTCATCATAAAGAGAGAAGACATAGTCAGAGCTCTTCTTTTTTCCTGATAATTGTGTATGGATTATTCTTCATTCTTGAGTATCGTTCAAAGGAAAATAGTGGGTTGATCCTAAGTATGTGTATTGATTTAACTCTAGATATAGTTGTAAAAGTTAATCCTTGTCTTTCTTTTTTACCTATATTGATTGTTGCTCTTTTGATTGTCAATCCTTGGGATTTATGTAATGTAATTGCCGATGCACTACATAGTGGTAACTGCCTATGAGTACCTAGAGATATAGGTGATATAGGAATAGTTCTTGGAGCATGGATGCTCCAAGGTGCTAGAAACCAAGATCAAACATGCAAACTAGAAAATTCCTTCCACAAGAGAAAAATAGAAAAAGCAGAGCATTTTGCATGAAGATGTGCAAATCAATAATATTTAGGAGTTGAGGAATTACAAGAGATGAATTGCTTTATAAAAGAAATGTAGCATAACCCTAAACCTAATTTTGAACTAAAAATATCTCAACTAAATAAAGCTTACTTATTAATTAAGTAAACTAATTATTACCTAAGTAAACTTAATAAAGTGTAATTAAATAATTAATTACACCAACACCCCCCCTTAAGTGCAACTTAGGGAGACTAAAAAGCATGCACCTAATGCTAGGATGAATGCATGAATAGGTCTCGGATACAAGGCCATGTTAGGTACCCATGTACAAATGCAATGAATGGGAAAGAAGAGAAAACCCAGTGGGACAAAACCCCCCCTCAATGAGATGACTTGCTACAAAGAAGCACTAGAAGAACACATGTGGAGTATCATTGGAATCTTGAATCTGACAAGCAAGGAAAGATACCTCTATTTACAAGAAACCATATGAGAGTCACTGAAGGACTCAGGAAAAATCATGATAATGCAACAACAGACGCGATGCCAAGGAGCACTAGAAATCTCACAAACTGGAACAACCCTAGAATCTATGAAGCAATAGTAGATGAATAAATGATGACCCCCCCAAGAGGGAATGATATGATGAAATAATTTGGAAGCTATGTGTATCTTGATGTCGATGCCAAATTGTGACTAAAACTGATCCATAAGAGCAAGTACCATGAATATTTTGGAACATTAACCATAAAATGAATGGCCTTCAAACTGAGATGTGACCTAATGTGAACCAAAATGTGTCAAGCTATGAGCAAGATGTGGCCAAAAGAAACAACAAAAACCAGATACAACTCATGTGAGTTTTCATCAATATGAAGATGAAATCAAAGTGCATGCAATGTAACTACACTCTAATCAAATTATTATGCAAGAATTCTCCTTGATGGAGCTTTATATAAGTTCATTTATTACAATACCCCATGATTGTAAAAGGAGAGCATGCAAAACATGCATAAATTAAAGAGAAAATGTAAACCTAGTGCATGAAAACAAAAAAAGAGTGCATGCACAAACCAATGTTCACATATGCCTCGATGATTAAAAAATGACCTCAAATCTATGTAGAGGACTTAATCAAATTTTTGGTTTCGCTTGAATTGTGAAAAATGGATAACTGAGGCAAAATATATGCCCTCTGAAATGAAAAATGTTTGATCTGACTTTAGAGGCCTACAAAATAAAACTATAGAAAAACTAAAAGAAATAACTTGCACCACCGGATCGGGCTCGGAAGCTTTCCAACGTTATCTCATTTGTACACTTTTGACACCGTGGCAGAAAGTTATGGCAAAATGAAAAAAATAGTTGTCTTATGGCAATTAGGGTACTTGAGGCTAAATAGGTGCACATTTGAAGGATAAAAAGGTACAAAATTTTAGCACCTGGGTGTTGGCGGGTGGTCACCCATATGACCGCAGGTGTTGATCTTGCAAAAAAGAATCCCTCCACCAAGCGGGTGGCGGGTGGGTTGGTCAAAGGTGGTGCCGCCAATGGTGCCAGTAATAGCAGCAGAGCCCCCTAGGGCTGGGAATGAGACCAAGAGCCCGGGGAGTAGAGCTGACAGGCCCAGCAAATTGGGTGCACGCCAACGAAAGGAGTTGAATGACTAGTGGGAGGATGGATATGCCAACGAAGGAAGAAGAAGCCAATGAGGGATGCAAATGGGATAGGTGGTACAAGGTACCACAGATGAAATGCAGTCCACTGAATAAAAAAAACCTTCACAAATAAAATTCGCAAATTTTAAAATCAAACCCCCAAATAAAATATAAATAGCCCAATTTTATTTGCAAATAAGCCTAAGATAATATAATTTGTAGAACATATAATTTTTTTATTTTTTTAATTCTACAAATATATCGTGCCTTGTACTTGGTGGGTCGTACAACCTGCTGGTTAAAAAAAATTGCCTCACGAACAACCGACACTGAATATAGTCATGTTATATGTCAATTTTCATCTCTTAGACTCTTTGGAACTGATGGCAAGGTTGATTCGAGATGAAAATGCTCCAAAAATAAGCTCAAGTCATGAAACCCTTGAGGAACCGCGAACGTGCTTTGCAAGGAATTTCTCCAAAAAATTGAGAAGGGACTACAAATCAAGGCTTTGATACCATGTTAGAAACCAAGATCAGACATGCAAACCAGAAAATGCCTTCCATAAGAGAAAAACAGAAAAAATAGAGCAATTTGCATGAAGATGTGCAAATCAATAATCAGGAATTGAGGAATTACAAGAGATGAATTGCTTTATAAAAGCAATGTAGCATAACCCTAAACCTAATTTTGAACTAAAAATAGCTCAATTAAATAAAGCTTACTTATTAATTAAGTAAACTAATTATTACCTAAGTAAACTTAATAAAGTGTAATTAAATAATTAATTATGCCAACACAAGGTGGGCCATTGTAAGTATCAAATTTTACTACCACATATAATGGTAAATCTGGTGGTTTAGAGATTTTTTTGTATACAATATATGCAACCTCTCCAAGATAACCATTTACAAGGCTTGCTTGAGTCCATAGGTTTGTAGTTAGCATGATGTGTTGGCCTCTACATAGCAAGATTTCATGGGGAAGCTTGTCAACATCATTGTCGATCTTTGATGTTGTGGTTGTTTTTATTGCAATACTAAGTGCAATAGGAAGATTTAACAGCTGTATCATTTTTTGTTGTGTGTTTCAACTAGGTCATTGGTTGGGAATAGGTGCATTGCTAGGTCGAAAGACTTGTTTTCTTTGTGTGATAGAATTTTGTTTGTTCGACACCTTAGTAGCTCCCAATCTTGTTCACATGGTTTTGCATTACGAATGTTTTGTAGAGTTCTTCGAAACTCAATTTGAGCTTGTGTGTCCCCATGTTGTCAAAATATTTTTTCTAGTGTGACAATAATAGTGAATTTTTCCCAAAGGGATTTTGCATCTGTGTGGGCAGCATATATAGGTTTTTCCATAATAGGGGGTAGTTGTGCAAAGTCGCCTACAAGAATGATAGATCTTCCACCAAAGCACAAGTTTTGTTCGTGGGGGAAAGCCTCACGTAGCCTAGTATCAATTTTCAAGAGTAATTTTAGGCCTATAAAGCTCAATTCATCAATTAGGAGGTATTTTATGTGTCTCATGCTATGTTGGAACATTGCAAGTGACTAACCCTTCAATGGTTGCATTTCCTTGATTGGAATCTTCAAGGCTGAATGTATAGTTGAGGTGTGTATGTTGAATGCTGCAATTCCTATAGGAGCAACAACAAAGAATGGGTTATGTTCTTGTGGTACTAAATTGGAAAGGGAGTGTTTAATGCAATGAATAAGATAGGATTTCCTTGTTTATGTTGTGCCTTGTGTGATCATGTACAAGGGTTTTTCAATTTCACAAGAACTACAGTGGTCCAAAAAAAGTGTTAGAGCGAGTTGTCGTTTGGGGGAGAGTGGATATGGGATGTCGTTAAACTCAAAAGGTGTTGCGATTTCATGTTGGTCCACCTTGTTTGTGCATATGAAATGCTTTGTAGTTTCATGTAATGCTTGAGGTGTTGTACAATCATTCCACTTGTGGTAATTGTTAATGTCACATCTTCCAAGCATATCAAAGGAATTAATATTTCCACTAGTACCAAGACCCAATTGTGATAAGAACTCCCATTCATTCAATTGTATTGTATTGCCTATATTGTTTTCATCTTTTGGTTCCTCTTCCTCTTCTTGATTTACTTCTTGATCAACTATACGGTCAACATTCCACACATAATATTTATGTATATTCATCCCCTTCCAATTTGCAACAATTTTTTCTTTCTCAATACCAATGTCTACTTCAATGTTATGAAATTGCTTGTAAAGAAGTGGTTCACTCCAACAAAATGTCTCAAAATGTTCTAAATCCTCCTTTGGAATAGAATTAAATTTGGGGAAGACATTGACAATTGCCTTTTGTTTCCTTTCTTTCCACTTGTACTCTTTGCGACTTGATGAGAATGAGAATGATTGTGCAGATTTAAGCAGTGTTACTTTCTCCATTTGAGGAGGACGTTGTGTGTATATATGGATGTAAGTTAGCTCCAATGTACTTTCATTTCTATTTGTCCTAATTCGGTTGAAAACTTTTCTCCCAACATTAAGCACCATAAATTCATGGTTGTAAACAACAAGGGGCAATTTTTACAACATATGGCATGTTTCTTATGCACCTATAGACACGTAAAAATGACCTAGGCTTGCAAGCTTTATTTTTTTCTTTTTCGTCCTAGCATAATTATGACATTTAATTATGTCCTTGGTCCACATTCGACTATTAATTAAATAATTCATAATTATTTAATTAATTCATGTCCTTTTATTCTTCATGATTATTAAATAAATAAATGTTAGTTATTTATTCAATACATCTTTAATTGTCTAAAGTCTTCCTTTAATTAAATTAATTTGTTAATTTGTTAAATCACCTTTATCCATTTATTCTTCCTGATTATTAAATAAATAAATTTTATTTATTTATTCAATATGTCACTAATTTCCATAATTAAATGAATTTATGAATTTATTTAATTATCTATCATAATCCTCTAAAATTAAATAATTATCTTTAATTATTTAATTACTCATTTTAACATTTCCATCATTTTAAATCAATTTATTATTTAAAATGATTTCGTTTTATTAACTATCACTTCATTTTGGTAAATAATCTGAAAAAGATTATTTATTATCTCACAAAATCCATATTTTGAGTTGATTTAATTCAAATTGGTAGCTTTCTTCCAAAAATCAAATAAAGCGAGTAGATTCTTGATTTTTCAAATTTTCTTTTCAGTCCACCTCTTATCTTCTTGATTTTTCAAATCTTTCAAATCAGACAATATTTATCTCCTTGATTGTTGAAAATCTTTATTTTTCTAATTAATTATCTCATCTTTTCTCCACTGCCGATTCGATTCTCTCATATGACATCTTGACCACTTGTCTAAGGATTTTTCCCTAACCCTAATTAGGGATTATCAAATGAAATCTTGTCCTCTTATTTTAGGTTTCTGTCAAGAGTCGATCTCGTCCGTCCATTCAAAATTGCATTTTCTATAAAATGTCAATTTTGCTCATAATTTAAGGACCACTTTGTGATATAGGCATTATAGTCATTTATCATTTGTTATAGTCATTTATCATAGTCATTGGCCTAGGCATAGGCATAATTTTACTTAAATCCTTCAAAACTCGCATAAGACAATGTCAGAGTCAAAGAATTGCTCACACACTCGATCTGAGGGCATCAATCACATGTTGCAAGCTAGGAGGTGTTATGGAGGTGAACCATGGAGGCTTCAACGAATATCTGGTATAATCGTTCTTATTATTTGCTTTTTTTGTGCTTCATAACTTCTTTGGGTTTATATTATTGATCTAATCATTGCTAACCTTAATCCTAAAATTAACCCATTGATACATTTGGTGAACCCAATGTGAACACGACTCTATATTTGTTTATTATTATTATTATTATTTTCGTACGGTTTTTGTGTGTTCTCTATCATTTTTGCAGGTACAGGTACAAAGCGACGCATTCATTTTTTTTAAATCGTGATGCATCTGATGCGTCGCAACGCACTCGTAGACTCAAACACCGCAATCTCTCTAATGTGCCACAATCGAAGTATGAAGAGCCGCATCTAAACTCCCGAGCCGCATTTGATACACAAAGCGACGCATTCACTCTGTTGTGATGCAATTGACTGGTAATGTTTTCTTCTCATTTGCATTCGGGTTTCTGATGTTTTTTTTTGTTCTTTTTATTTTCTTTAGCATTCTGGCTTTATTTTTTGCATTCTACCCAGTATAGGTTTGTGTTACTAATCGTAGTTTGCAGCGTGTGGCGATTACATTTCGTGGGTCCAATAATGGTGGATGAAACTACTAACTTGTGGTTTTGCAACTCCGTTAGTCGAAGACTCATTTCTCACACGTGTTTGCAATTTCTAGTGTAGAAAATACTTCCTTTGCTGCATTAAAATGAATGTGTGTTTGATTCTGTCTGACTATGCCTGAAGGTGGTAGGTGATTATTCTCTCACCTTGTGAAAACTAGGTGATCAGAAAACCAAACCCACCTTATTTTTTTGTCACCCTCACGACTTAGTAATCGAAGTATCCTCTCCCCTTGTGCTTTCGGGCGATCCTGGGTGTAAGAGAAACAGTTATTGACTCTAGAACTTGGGTTGTTCTAGTGGGAAAAAGTACTCACCCTAGGATGACTCAGACCGGTAGCATCCTGAACTCGAGGGACTTCCAACCGATATATAAAAGTGGATTCTTGGGGAAAGCCCAAGAATCACACATATGGTTCTGACGAGATGGATCTGAAAGGGGACTCTCGCCGCATGGATCATGCCCTACGAATGGAATGCCTGTATTAAACACCTCTTTTTTTAGAGTCCAACCGTTCTATGGCCATTGCTTGGTATAGTGCAGGGTACAGTATCATGCCCGAAGACACTCACTATTGATCCCCTTGAGTAGAGATAGCAATTCTTGGGAATTCATTACCCAAGAATTTGAATTTGGTGTGCTTGAATGACGTCAATGAGTCGTGGAGGGGATCCAATGCCACCAAAATTCTAAGCTATCCACTCTCGAGAAGGAAAGGTGTTTATCACCAATCCGGGGTATATCAGTGGGCTATACCAAGTATACAAACCCTTGGCCTATTGGCCTTTTAGGATTGTACTTGTCTTATGTGCGCTTGCTTACATCCAAAACATTGTGCTTGTCAAGTTCTCACTAGATTTTTGAAACATCATTCATTTCTGGACAAAACATTCACCATTAAACAGATCAAATTTTCTCACAATACGTCAAGAAAACAAACTGTGTCGCATCGGTTGAACTGCATTTGAGTTTCTAAGACACAATCACTTTGTTAAACCACATTTGACACTTAAAACATCGCATATGTCTATGTCGTGACACATCTGAACCTTATAGAGCCGCATTTGCAATACTCAATCGCATTTGTCAGTCCTAGATCCGCATTCGCTAAAACCAAACCACATTTGCCATACCGAGATGCATTTGAGGTCTTAAACGACACATTTTCCTAACAAAACAAAATCTTCATACAAAGTCCAAAGTGAGTCTAAACTTTGTCAATCTATGGTCAAACACTGTTTCCAAAGGAATTTTATCAGAAACCAACTTTGAAATTGCTCAATTTTAGTTTGACCATAGGCTTCATCTTTCAAATTTTAGTTGCATATATTAGGCATTAGCTTGTCTCTAGGTTTTCATTCTTACATACTTTGGATTAGGCAAATCTCTGCACAATTTGCAAACGTCATTGCTTTCGAAACTAGGTTATATTGAACTTAATCATCACTCCCTTTTTTAGTCATTGTCCCTTTTGTGAGATTTTTCCAACTCAAAAGTCTAGTTAGGAAAACTCACTAGTCATTTTGACCTTGTCATTTTGTCATTTTCAGCAAGTCCTTTAGTAACCAAGATTGAAAACAAAGATTGAGCTTAGAAGTGCTTAGGTATTCATTTTTCCAAATTGCATTCTAGGTTATACCTTGCATATTTTATTCCCAAAAATCCAAAAAATATTATTCATTCTAGTCGTCATTTTGAACTTAGATCTTGCATAGTGTCATCCTTGCATTTAGTTGTCATCTTCATTTTGAGCAATCTCATTTTACGGTGGAAACTAGACTCCAAAAATAGAAACGAAAAATGGAAAACTATCGACAAGACCCCACTTCCACTGTCAATAATCCCACATATGACCCAAATTGGACTTTTGATGATCCATTTGCAACACAAACAATCAACCTCCTGCGATAATACCATCCTCATCAAACAGTCCCTTTGAACCATTCTTATGTAAGGATGTATACGGGAAAATACTTGAGGAGAACCTAGAGGTAGCAGTACAAGACCCAAAGGCCTCTCAATTTGTGGAACAAATGGTCCTATATGATAGAGACAGATATTTAGCCATACTCTTAAGTCAAGGAGCCAAATTACCTCATGGATTTGACATTAACACGTTCAGACCAATATCTCCAGACCCTAATGTCAAAACACGCATAACATGTCAAATAGTGGCCAACCTCCCAATACTACGAGCAATACTTTCTTTGACACTACAACAACAGTACATGCTACCCCCAACATGCCAAACACCTCCAACTCAATAAACACTACATCCATTGGAGGATCACAATCTGTCACAATGCCCACAATATCCACAACATCATCACAATCAGCGAGAACCACCTTCGACTCCTCAGCAATGTGGCAAGTTACTCTAATCCTCTTTTTACCACTACGGTAAATGCCACAGGGGCATCATCAAGTCATACCAATCCCCTTTAACAACTACATCGAGTACCATGAGTACACCTTTGACATATCCTCTCATTGGTATCTCCCAAAATCCTTCCGGTGGGGGTAAATGACATATATTTATTCAAGGACAATAGCAAAATGTGAACACGACAACACTGTCTAATACCGTCAAATCCCAAGGGCCAAATATGACCATTCCTCTTGTCCAAACCCAACAATTTGGACAAGGTAGTCAAAACACATAGTCCATGGCATCATTAGCACATCACAATGTTCATGGTCACCATATTCCCCAAATATCGACACGAATGGTTGGGGGACACATCCCAACATACTCATCCCTTATTCATACTCACCAACATACCCCCAATCCAAAATTTCAATGCCAACAACACACAAATCCAAACACATCATACATATCACAACAACCCATCCATCAACAACACACCAATATCCATGCACAACAAACAGGGGCCTATGGCGTACCAATCAATCCTATGCATGGGACCACAAACGATCCTATAATAGATGCCTTACAAGCAAAAATGATGGGTCTAGAGAAAACTATCTAAAACATACAAATATCAGGCAAGAAATCATAAGTGTCATATGATCTAAATGTCTACCCATTCGACATGAGCTTATACATGCCACCATTTCCTTTGTGATATGTGTCACCCAATTTTACAAAATACAGAGGCAAGACAAACCCCATCGAATATGTTCGCGAATTTGCAACCAATTGTATGGGTGTCGCCTATGAACAAACATACTTGATGAGACTTTTCTTTAAAAGTCTGGTGGGTCCTGCCCTTGAATGGTTTTCCACTCAAAAGGATATCCAAACATGGGATAAGCTTAAAAAAAAATTCATAAAGAATTACGCATACAACATTGACATGGACACCTCCATTACTAGCTTGTGCAATCTCATGCAAGAGGATGTCGGTGAGACATTCATCCCATTCTTTCAAAAATGGAGAAGTCTAGCTAGTCAATGTCACATTGACATACTCGAAAGGGAAAAAGTGGACATGTTTGTTCAAACACTTCTGGGTCCCCTAAGATATGCATTGCAAGTTCATTGTTGCACAAACTTCACGAACCTAGTCGAAAAAGGTGTCCAGATTGAAAAAGCCCTTTATCGCAAAGGGAGAGCTAAGATACGGTCCCAAAAACACAAATGCAAATCCTCCCACTGACAAAAATAAATACTGGGTCAAAAATAAACATGTTACAAATGACAGTGTTGTTGATTCCAAGGTTGCAAACACTATAGGTCCTATACTGGTCCTAAAAGGGGTTCAACTGCAAAACAATCCAACAACAATACTGACACCCCCTACCAACATCCCTTCAAACAACCAAAGCGGCCAAAATAATCAAGGACAATATCGCCAGATGAGACAATTCCCTAGGGGTCGCACATACACTCCCTTGGGTGAACCCATTGAGGAAGTCCTCAAGAAATTCCTTCAGAATGGTGTCATCACACTTCAAGAACCAAAACCATATGACCCAGGACAATTCAAACAAGCATGGTGGGACGATAATGCATTCTGCGATTATCATTGTGCAAAAGGACATCAAACCTCTACCTGTCGACAACTGAAGAACCTAATTCAAGACCTTATCGAGGGCCATATCATTGAGGTAGGTGGATCACAATTTTCCTCCAATTCAAACCATACTATTCATAAGAACCCACTGCAAGACCATGGTTCTAATAATGCTTCCACGTCAGGTCCACAGATAAATAATAATCAAGCTAACTTTTCCCGCGCCAAGTATGACTATTCTGGGGGACCTATTATAAATAATGTCTGAACTAAAGATGAATACATCAATACCATTATGATCAAGAGAGCACCCCAATGCAATGCTACTACTCGAAGTGGCAAGGTCACCATAGTTGGTCCGCCTCCTGCTAGGCAACCCAAAATTACCATAGCTGGCCCATTTCCTGAATAGTTAAAACCCGCCTCGACCACAAAGCAAAGGCAACCCAAGAGCCAGTTTAACCTTATCGACTTGCTTGGAAAAACTCTTGTGCAAATTTCTATACTCGAAATGCTTCGCATATCTCCCATGCATAAGGCCATACTAGATAAAACCTTGCAAGAGTAGTCAGTCCCTAAGGACATTGATGTCAATCAGTTTGAGACCATGGTGGGATATCTCACTGTGCCTCACCACATCACCTTTTCCGATCAAGATTACTTGTCACCTAAGAACAACCACAACGATGCATTGCACATTGAAACCTTTGTCCATAAGCACAAAGTTAGAAGAGTTTTAGTAGATGGCAAAACATGATTGAACATATGCTCCTTGAAATTGGTTAAGGCTCTAGGGTTTTTTGATGCATGCGTAGACCCTACAAAGAGTATAGTAATCAAAGCATATGATGACGAAGAATGCTCTTCATGAGGCATTATATCTCTTCCTATCAGAGTGGGACCAGTCATTGTGGATACAACCTACCAGGTCCTGGATCTAGAACTGCCCTACAACATCTTGCTCGGTTGCCCATGGATTCATGCCTTAAAAGTTGTTCCATCCACATATAACCAGTGCCTCAAATTCCCATTTGACGGCATAGAAATCACTATATATGGCGACCCCGACCCTTTTCAATACTATACCAACCTAAGAGGTATTTCTAAAAATTGAGTGCCTATCAATCGAGAGGCTTCAGGCCCCTCTTCTTCTAAGTACATTGACCCATCCACACTCACACCATCTTCCACATCCACTCCGTCCACTTCTTCCACCACGCCACCATCCTCCACACTTCATAAGGATGAATCCAATGTCAAAATACAGGACCTAGGTTGTGGAGAATTTAAACTACATATGGCATATAGCATCACAACAATACCCAAGTCTCCAAAAAACTATGGCTGACCATTTTTTAAAATGGAACCCAAGGAAATCTTGAAAGTTCCACCAAAAACAATTTTCATCAAATGGGGAGACATGAGTAATGAGGACCTTGTTGATATCACAGGATGGCTCTATAAGGAAATGGCCAACCTACCCCCATTACCAGTTAAGAAATATGGCAAGGGATATCACATGATGAAATCTAAGGGCTACGATGGAACTAGTGGCCTAGGCAGAAATAAAACTGGACAAAGGGAGCCCATAGAATCTTTTAAAATACCAAAGTATCTTGGACTAGGATATGGATTGCTCGACAATGACGACCAACTTACCAATAGGCTTTCGAGTGAGCGAGTACATGCTTCAGAAAGTGTCGAGACCACTAAGGAAACCTTCACTGAAACTAACTCCCAAGAGTGGGAATTTGGCTCTGAAAGATCCTTAAGTGACTGTTGCCTAGATGATTTGTTTGTCGAAACGGGGGAACTCACCTTTGAACAAAATTTTTGGAAACATCTAAAATTGATCAGGCACCAAATAGTCAAACTCCCATTACCACTCCCCATGACCTACAAACCCCGCCATCTGAATCCCATCAGTCCAACCCATCTGAATTACCAAATGACATTGAAAATCATGACTCTAAGTCCTTCACCCCTTATTTTGACAACGACTATGAGTCAAGCGAAGGGGAATATTGGATAGATTCTGATGTGAAATTGGAGGATGATAGTTTCATATACAACCTCACTGAATCCGTTTGCATGCTTTTTGCATCCTCCCCTCAATTCACCAACATTGATGATGGAATTTCCCTAGTTTATCCCCAACTAGTCGATTGGGACCAACAAGGCCCACCAGTTTTGGACACCTTTCAGAATGATGAGGCGATTGCAGAGTTTATGGGATTACGTGAGGGCATACCAAGTGGTGATCACAAGTCAAGATTTGCCATTGATTTAGATTGTGTAGCCTACTTCGGTGAGACTGCTCTGTCCTCCAATCGCAAAATTAAAAATAAAAATAAAGTAAAAAATGAAACATCTTTAGGTAAAAACCAAAAGGCACCTTCTGACGAAAAAAATTAAAAGCAAAGGACGTATCTGTGGGTGAAAACCTCTCTGAGGCGCCCAAAGATGGAGGACTGGACTTTCTTCTGGTACAACAAGAGAAATTGGTTATGCTTATAGAAGACACCATAGAAGACAACATATCAACTGCAGAAGATCCCAAAATGGTCCTCTTTATTGCATCATTGACTAAAGAAGAGAGACCAGAATTTCATAAATTCTTTGCAGAACGTAAAATCAACTTCGCATGGTCCTATGCTGACATGCCAGGATTAGACCCAGAACTAGTTCTGCACCATCTGCCACTATTGCCTAATGTCAAACTAGTCAAACAAAAGTTACACAAAATGCACCCTCAAGTCGCTCTATTGGTCAAGGCTGAGTTGAAGAAACTTCTAGATGTTGGATTCATAGGGTCTATTGATTATTCCAAATGGATATCTAACCTGGGGCCAGTGACAAAACCAAATGGGATGATCCACATCTGTACAAATTTTAGAGACCTAAATAAGGCATGCCCAAAAGATGACTTTCCTTTACTGAACATTGATATCATAGTTGAACTTACAGTAGGATATGAAATGTTGTCCCTCATGGATGGTTTCTCCAACTATAATTAGATTCACATTGCCCCAAAAGACCAGCACAAAATGGAATTTACTTGCCCATGGGGTACATACTGTTGGAATGTCATCCCATTCGGTCTCAAAAATGTAGGCACCACATATCAGAGGGCTATGACCACAATATTTCATGACATGATGCATAAAATAATGGAAGATTATGTAGATGACCTATTGGCTAAATCAGTAATAAGGAAAGACCATCTGAAGGTGTTAGACACAATTTTCAAAAAGACTAAAAGAATACAAAGTTTGACTGAATCCTAAGAAATGTGTCTTCGGTGTAACATCAAGTAAACTCTTGGGATACATAGTTTCCCGAAGAGGTATCAAGGTCGATCCAGCAAAATTAAAATCCATACTAGACATGCCTCCTCCCAGAGGAATCAGTGAACTCAGAACTCTACAAGGTAGGGTACAATCTATTCGGCGCTTCATAGCCCAATTGGCTGACAAGTGTCACCCATTCCAATATCTGTTGTGCAAGGGTATCCCCTTTGTGTGGACAGATAAATGTCAAGAAGCATTTCAGAAAATCAAAGATTACCTACTATCAACGCCAGTCCTCATGCTTCACATTCACGGAAATCCATTGATCCTATACATCTCGGCAACTAATTCAACACTGGGGGCATTACTAGCACATAATGACCAAGAAGAAAAAGAAAGAGCTATATATTACGTCAGTCAGACATTGGTTGGGTATGAATTGAACTACACACCGATTGAACAAGCTTGTCTAGCTATGGTCTTTGCATCTCAAAAGCTAAGACATTATATGTTAAGCCATCAAACACAACTAGTAGCAAAGATTGACCCCCTCAAATATTTGTTAAGTCGGGCAGCATTAACAGGACGTCTAGAAAAATGGGTCATGATTATGAGTGAATATGACATTAAATATGTACAAAGAAAGGCAATAAAAGGACAAGTCATAGCGGACCAGCTGGCAGACGCACCTTTGCAAAGTGATCACCCATTAGTGGCATATTTTCTAGATGAGTCGATATTCCATATGGAACCTAAGTCACCTTGGCGACTCTACTTTGACAGATCACACAAAAATCATGGCTCAGGAGTAGGAATCTTTTTCATCACCCCTCAAGGAGACTCCATTCCTAAGTCTTTCCGCATTGCCTTCCCATGCACAAACAATGTGGAAGAATATGAGGCACTAATTACAAGACTTAGAATGGCAATAAAATGGAAAATCAGAGCACATGTCTATGGGGATTCTCAACTTGTCATCAACCAGGTTAATGATGACTATGACAAAAAAGATGAGAAGTTGATGCCCTACAAATGAATGGTTAACAGTTTCCAAATGTACTTTCATATGGTAAATTTTGAAAAAGTTCTGAGAGCACAGAACAAAGCAGCAAATGCAATGGCTACAATAGGCTCTCTCCTCGACATTCCAAGCAATCTGCCATAGTTGGAAGTCCTAATAGAACAATTGTTGGTCCCTGCCTATTACATTCCAGAGTAAGAGATGGTCTGCGAACTTGTTGGTCCCGACTCTCCCTGGTATCAAGACATCCACAACTACCTTAAGTCACAAACCCTCCCACCTAACTTGTCTAATAACTAGAGGAAGTCCATTTAAAAATCTGCAAGATATGCCATCGTCAGTGACACCCTTTACCGTCATAGCTTTCATCACACCCTCCTTAAATGTCTCAACACTAACGAAGCAAGTATAACCTTACACGAAGTACATGATGGTATATGCAGGTCTCATTCGAGTGGTCCTACTCTAGCCAAGAAAGTAACGAGACTTGGGTACTATTGGTCGACCATTGAAAAGGATGCACTAGAATATTTCAAGACTTGTCGCCAATGCCAGGTCCACAGTGATTTGATCCACGCTCTAGCATAGGAACTTTGGTTCAATCACCTCTCCTTCGCTCTTCGCTTAACGGGGACTCAACATTGTGGGTAAGATCCATCCAACCTCGTCCAACGACTATAAATTCATCATCACCGCCACTAAGTATTTTATGAAGTGGATTGAAGCCATCCCACTGACATACATAACCGACAAACAAATATCCAAATTCATTCTCAACTATATCATTTTCCGGTATGGCCTTCCGCAATCCATCATCACTGACAATGAACGTTCATTTAAAAACCAAGACTTTCATGTGTTATGTGAGTGATTTCATATCCAACACCATTTTTCATCTTCGTATTACCCACAAGGAAACGGTCAAGCTAAGGCGTCAAATAAAACCATTGTTAAAATCCTCAAAAAGACTGTCAATGACGTTGGTCGTGACTAGCATCTACAACTCAACCCTGCTCTGTGGGCTGACTGCACTAGCATTCGTATGCCTACAGGAGCCACTCCTTTCACCCTGGTCTTTGGAGTTGAGGCCATCTTTCCCATTGAGGTTGAAATTTCTTCCCTACGAGTCTCCCTAAAGGGTTTAACTAATGAAGAAGAGTATAGACAGTCGCACTTGCACGAGCTAGAGATGCTAGAAGAAAGAAGGAAAAATTCCTTGAACCATTTACAAGCGTATCAAAACCATCTCTGTCGTAGTTACAATAAGAAAGTAATGGTTAGGAAATTTGACATTGGCGACTTAGTCCTCATGCAAAACCCTAAGAACCAGGCTAACAGAGAAAAGCCGAGAAAGTTTGAACCAAACTGGTTGGGTCCTTATGTCATCATATCTCCTTTTGGTTATGGATCCTATCAGCTGGTGACTCAAGATGGTGAACAACTGACAGAGCCTATCAATAGTTTACATCTATGAAATTTCTATGCATAGCATCAAGAGATCAAGCTAAAAACTGTAAAATATAAAAAAAAATTGAAAAATGATAAAAAAATTGTTGCCTTGATGAAAACTTAGCAAACAAGCATCTTGGCAGCACCAAAAAAATAGGAAAAATGACAAAAATAATAAAGAAAAATGATTCATCCAACAGTGAAAACCTGGCAAAAAAGCACTTTGGATAAGTACCATGGTGAAAACCTGGCAAACAGGCGCCATGCGTAATCAATCATTTCTCCATCATCTACTGTTACTTTGTCTGTCGTGGCCTAGGATGAAAGAAATTTTCTGTAAACACATCATTTCCTTCCTTTCATGGTTGATAAAAGGTTGACATCAAGTCCTGACTACCATCCATCTGGCACCCCTGGCACATCTCTTTCACGTCCTTTAAAATTGACTAAGTCTTGGAACCGACTAGGGGAAATTTTTTTATCATGTAACTGCAGTGGATGTCACGCATGACCTTGACAATTGCTAAAAGTCCTAAAAAATAAAGACCAAAAACATCACAAAAAGTCATGAAAAAAGACCAAAAATATCACAAACTGTCCTGAAGCAAGACCTAAAAAAAAAATGACAAACATCCTGAAGAAAACCACAACAAAGCATCAAACTGCTCGAAGAGCACAAACACAGAGTCATTCCTTGTCAATTCAATCAATTAGTCCATATCATTAGTCCAAACTACGTTGTCTCTACGCATTTTCTACGTAGGCAAGACTCGTACTTGAGTCCCTGAGACATTAGGTTAGTCCTTTTAGGTTTGTCAAAATAAAATCATGGCACAATCTTTGGTCATCAAGACAAAGTGATTTGTCATGTTGAACTACGAGGTCTCTAAGTGCATGACGTAGGTAAGGCCATCTGTTGATGATCCCTCGAGGCCACGCTAGGTTAGTCCATTAAGGTTCATGGTACTACAATGGCACACATGTCAAAATGTCTTCAAGTCAAAGAAAATAATTCCCGAACGGTTAAACTCCTAAAACAAATTATGGCAATCATTTATTTCAATATGACAATCTCATCAGCATGTCAATCATATCATCATGACAATATCAACATATGGTCAACATAAGTCAAACGTAGTCAAAATGAGTCAACTCTTGGTTAGCCTTCAAATGTGTCCTTCTGAAAGATAACCTCTGTCATTCATTCCTTAGGATGTGTCCTTCCTAGGCATCGTCACTGTCATTCGACATTTTGAGGGATCCTCTTGACATCATTATTCTTCAGATGTGTCCTTCTGAAGAACAAACTCTGTCATTTATGCCTTAAGATGTGTCCTTCCTAGGCATCGTCATCATTTTCAAGGGACCCCTTTTGACTTTTAGGGATCAAATCCTCTCAACGTCAACATTATTCAGGATGTGTCCTTGAATTCGGCAATTTTTGACATTTGTCATTTGAGCATCATCAAAAATTTGACACTCTGGCATCTCATCATCACCAAACCTGACATCTTGACATCAGAACAATGGATATCCAGACGCACTTGGAAAACACTTAGCACTTGTCTTTTGGCTTTTTATCATGATATTAGTTTTTCAATGAGATTCCAATAACAGGATATAGAGAAGCAGCGACATATCATGATGATTGACACACATGATTACTAGTTTCTCAGCAAGGTCCTGCTTTTGGGATTTAGAAAAATGATGGCGTGTCATGATAAGGGATTTATTTTTGTATTATGGCAATCATGCTGCTAGTTTCTCAAGGATGTCCTGGAAACGGGATTTAGAGAAGCAATGATGTTTCATGAATTGTCCTTCTTGTCTTTTTTCTGCTTGTGGTTGATTATGACAAAAAGACTGGGGCAATCATGCTCTTAGTTTGAGTCATGATCATCCTTGTCTATAACTACTTGTCTTATGTGATGGTATGAATTTGCACACCTTGATCTATGTCATATCATGGTGTTTGTTGGCCATTACAATAGTCTGCCCAATGATGATTAAGAGCAATAAATATTAAAAGTCCTATGGTAAAGTTTTGAAGGATTTGGTCTAGGAATTAACATGCATCTCTCAATGGTCTGGTCATCTTCTCTCAACGGTTTGGTCATCTTCTCCCATCGGTCTAGTCATCCTCTCTCATCAGTCTGGTCATCTTCTCTCGTCCATCTCACAATAATATCCTGTGACATACAAAAACATAAGTGCATACATGATCATATAAACATTGCATTAGGTCCATATGTACATCATCCATAGCATTAAATCATATACATGTCATTGCATATTGCATTCACATTTGCATAAACATGACATCCATTCAAATAAATACATTAGGCATATCATCATCATTATCGCCATCATCACAAAATCAACATAACACATAAATAAGCATTACATCATCATGGCATCATATCATAAGAAATCATCATAGAACATACATAATACCATCATCAATCATAAATCAACATCATACATCACATATATCATAATGCTTAAAATCAAATAACATCGCATAACACACATGTAGGCCACATCAAAACTGCATCATCATATAATATCATCTCAAAAATCTACAATGTCACAGGATAGAGTCAACGGATATCCCAAAAATGGAGCTCACGGGCTCAATAATATATACATAATGTGTCATAATAACGTGCCCCTAGGGTAGACTATCATCATCCCCTCGTGGTGAGGAGTGTGGTGCCTAGAGCTCTATGACTGGCACTGAAATGATGGGTGGACCTATAGCATTCTCTGTCTGTGCAACCAATGGAACTGACACTGATGGCATCATCTCCATAGTAATAGACACCTGTGATGTCACCGTTGCATGGCTCTGAGAAGTAGATGGATCTGCCGCTGGTGGTTGCCTTTGTACTGACCTTTGCACTGAACCAATAGACCCATGACTGTGGCTTAAGTGATGACTCGAGGCATGCCTGTGACAGTGGTGGGACCTGTGCCCGGATGTGTGCCCTAATGAGGTAGACCCTCCTGCACTCGTATGACTCCTACTGCTGCTCCCACTCCCTGATCAGTGGCCACTACCTGTCCTCATCTGTGAGCGTGATAGTGTCAGATCTCGTCGCTTAGGAGGCACCTCCTGCTCCTATAAGGTATAAGGTCTTTTACTATCCCAACCTCATGCTCACCCTGGCCAGCTCACAAGCAATATCCCCATAAGGCCCTGTGCATAACGCTGTGAACTCAACGCACCACTGAGCTGAGTCCTACTGAAGAATCACTGCCTAATCCCGCTCTACCCAAGCTACCTCTAGCTTTGACTACAGTGCTTGGACTTGTGCAACACTCTCATCTAGTCTCCTCTAAAGGTCTTCCACCCTCTGGTCTGTCGTAGCATCATGGGGCAGCACTGTACTGGATGGTATCTCCTCATCTCCGTCCACCATTCTAAATCACAACAGTCTCTCAGCCTCATCTATGGCATCATCATCATCATCATCCTCTATCACATCCTCTTCACTGACTCCCACATCCACGTCGACATCCTCCTCCTGCCTTGGCTGCTCCTCCTCCTCTCTCTCCTCCCCCGCCACATCCTCCTCCTATCTCTCCACCTCCATCTCTGCCTCGACCACATCATCCTCCTATTTCTCCTCCTCTCCCACCTGCTGCAGTTGCTCCTCCTCTCTCTCTCCCTCCTCGGCCACCTCTGAGATAACATCTATTGCTACCCTAGCCACACATGGGTGCACCCTTCGGCCCTGTCTCTGACCATCTCTCCTCCATCTACAACCATCTCCTCCATCATCCCCATCATCTTCGTCATCTCCACCCTAGCCTCTGTCTCTACCCCCATCCCTGCCTCTGTCCTGACCCCCATCTCTCCCCCTACCTCTGTCCCTGCCTCCGTCCCTCCCCTGGCCTCTGCCCCTATCACTGTCCCTGCCTCCTTGCCTAGCTCTCAGCACACGAGGTATCACTGATTATCTGTCCACAGGTGTTGGCCCATCAGGATCTATTACTGGCACTAGTTTGTGTGCCTACCACCATATATCGTAGTCTATTGTGGTCCTAGGATCTGCAATCCCACCTCTCCATGCCCATGGTTGGGCTCCTAGCCTATCAATCTGTTGCTCTGCAAAGGCTACTGGAATGGCTGGCCCCCAAGCATACTCTCTGGAAGATTGAGCATACTCGGATGTCCCTGCAGGTACACCCTGCTACTCTCTGAACTATTGCAGAACACATTGTGGAAGGTACATCTCTATGATAGGCTAACTCTACACTATCATGCCAATCAGGTAGCAGTACTATTGAAAAAGACTGAGATGATCAACCTTATCATCCCACTACTGGCAGTCTTTGTATGGCCTCCAAATAAACATCACCATAGTATCAATCTGATGCAGCCACCAACCTGTCTCGCCCATCTGGGTCTACTGTAGAGCACCAGCATAGTAATAAGTGTAGGGAATCCCCTCAGCCAGTTGTGGTCTTTGAATCAGCGGATGAAATATGGCTATGTGCTCCCAGGCCCAAATCATCATCAAAGTGGTCCTACAGGAGATACTCTCTACCCTCTGGTAAACAAACTCATGCAGCTGATGGTAGAATGTGCCCAATAGACAAGGGCCCCAAGCATAAACTATCTTCTCTTTCCTCATCCCAACGAGAATGTCTCCCCAGCCAATGGGGAACCCATATCCCTGACGGTCAGGAATCAAAATATCGCCAATGAGTGTCGCTAGGAATGCATCAAAACGAGCATAGAGCTCTGCCATGAACTCCCATCGGATCTTGTATCCCTGGATGTCGAATCCTGCACCCTCATCCTGATAGTATGCCCTGAAGGTCTACTCGCCATGACGAGGGTCGTAGATGATCCACTCTCCTCGGATCAACACTCGTAAAATGTGGTAGACATCCTCCAGTGTAATGGTCGCCTCACCCGTTGGCAGGTGAAAGGAACATGTCTCAAAATTCTAGCACTCGCACAGCGTAGTCAGTAGTCCCCTATTTACCTGAATAGCAGGCATATAGGCGACATAGAATAGACCTAGCTGCATCAGTCGTTGTCACTCCTGCGGAGTCAGCTAGTGAGCAAACCGAAATGTCATCGATTTTCTCTCTCGCATGTAAATAGGGGAAAATTGTCTCTGTACAAAGCCAAACAATGCATTAGTACCTTCTAAGAAACTGTCAATATCATCAAAAGCATTTCAAATTGGAAAAGTATCAAAATCATCCCTAGTCGAAGATAAAGTCAAATGCGTCATGTTGATTACAATTGCATCGCAAAACAATGAATGTGTCGTTTCGTACTTCAAATTTGGCATATCATGGAAATTGCATCATTTGGTGGCTCAAATGCGTCACAGCAGAGCACTTGCATCGCGAAATTTGACACTTGCGTCATTCCATTCAAATGTGTTGCTCCAACACTCAATTGCGTTGCAAAATGTTGATTGCGGCATTCTAACTGTTGAATGCGATTTAGAAAGGAAAATGCATCATGATTTTTGGCAAATGCGTCACAACCCACCAACCAGACCTAAACTACTTTGCACTTGTGTCGCGACACATCAAATGCATCGAACGCGAAGTCGAATGTGGCTTACGTGCATGTGTGTGTGTCGCAGCGCATTTGTTTTTCCCCCTAAAGCCTAGCTTTTGGCATGCAAAATGAAAAAACTACAAAGGGAGATAGGGGTACATACCATTGGCTCTGAGCCCTCTAGCTGCCTAAAAGTCTGCACGATCTCACCATGATGCTCTGTCACTGGAATCACCTAAGCTTGCAAGCTTCATTTTTAGCTTTTTCGTCCTAGCATAATTCTGACATTTAATTATGTCCTTGGTCCACATTCGACTATTAATTAAATAATTCATAATTATTTAAATAATTCATGTCCTTTTATTCTTAATGATTATTAAATAAATAAATGTTAGTTATTTATTAAATACGTCTTTAATTGTCTAAAGTCTCCCTTTAATTAAATTAATTTGTTAATTTGTTTAATTACCCTTATCCATTTATTCTTCCTGATTATTAAATAAATAAATTTTATTTATTTATTCAATATGTCACTAATTTCCATAATTAAATGAATTTATGAATTTATTTAATTATCTGTCATAATCCTCTAAAATTAAATAATTATCTTTAATTATTTAATTACTCATTTTAAATCAATTTATTATTTAAAATGATTTTGTTTTATTAACTGTCACTTCATTTTGGTAAATAATCTGAAAAAAATTATTTATTATCTCACAAAATTCATATTTTGAGTTGATTTAATTCAAATTGGTAGCTTTCTTCCAAAAATCAAATAAAGCGAGCAGATTCTTGATTTTTCAAATTTGCTTTTCAGTCCACCTCTTATCTTCTTGATTTTTCAAATCTCTCAAATCAGGCAGTCTTTATCTCCTTGATTGTTGAAAATCTTTATTTTTCTAATTAATTATCTCATCTTTTCTCCGCTGCCGATTTGATTCTCTCATATGACATCTTGACCACTCGTCTAAGGATTTTTCCCTAACCCTGATTAGGGATTATCAAATGAAATCTCGTCCTCTTATTTTAGGTTTCTATCAAGAGTCGATCTCATCCGTCCATTCAAAATTGTGTTTTCTATAAAATGTCAATTTTGCTCATAATTTAAGGACCACTTTGTGATATAGGCATTATAGTCATTTATCATTTTTTATAGTCATTTATCATAATCATTCGCCTAGGCATAGGAATAATTTTACTTAAATCCTTTAAAACTTGCATAGGACAATGTCATAGTCAAAGAATTGTTCACACACTCGATCTAAGGATATCAATCACACGCTGCAAGCTAGGAGGTGTTATGGAGATGAACCATGGAGGCTTCAACGAATATCTAGTATAATTGTTCTTATTATTTGCTTTCTTTGTGCTTCATAACTTCTTTGGTTTTATATTATTGATCTAATCATTGCTAACCTTAATCCTGAAATTAATCCATTGATACACAATTCACAATTGAACTAAGCACGACAAATATAAGGTCCAGTCTAACTTTACACAGCAACTCACAATCACCCAGTTGCTAAAAGTATGGACCAGGGATCCCTACAAACACTTCAAGCATCAAACCATAAACACCATTGAATCATACCTAACTCTAAGTCTAACATATATCAAATATTTTCCAAGCAATCTCAAAAGATAGAACAAGAACCATGCAAGATAAATCAACACAAGAGAGATCACCAAGGCACAATGTCTTCACTTGTATTGAATCACCCAAAAGTAGCAACAATTCCAATATTTTGTGTTACAATACTTGCTTCAAAATAAGACTAACTCCTAGCTCCAACTCTTGCTATATTGCTTAATTCGCTCCAAAATATAACTATCTAGCCCTTGCAAATGAGGCGAAATTCCCTATTTATAGAAATTTCATGCTATGTCGACCCAAATAGGGTTGCAAAGATAATCGCCCTCAAACAAGTCGGCCCAAAAAGGTTCTAGAATAAACACTATTTCACATTAAATGCTTGAGACTCTTCCAGGTCGGCCTGGGTTCTCCAATGTAACTCGGTCCACTGCATGCAGGAAACAAAAGGAAACATAATGGGAAGCACAAATTTCGATGCAATCATTCATTAGCTAGCCCCTTGTCTTTATCTCGATCCAATTTATCTTGTACCTTAAAAAAAATCCCCTCTAGGTCAGCCAAAGGTGGAGTAATTAATACTTTAAACCTTCTCTCAATGGATTTAATCTCCTCCCTTGATTCCTTGACGACCTTATCCCATTCCACGTTGAGATCTTGATATTTCTCCATGACATCAATATAGGTGGATGCATCATCTAAATGGTGGGTTGTGATTAGAGAATCATCAATTGGGAAATAAACCTCATGCCACCATTTCCTTAATTGCTGTAAGTTCAAATGTTTCGGTGCAAACCTCTTCCTCCCATTCATTATCTCAAAGAATGAAATATACTTATTGTAGATATCATTCAAAGTATTTCCTACCTATTAACCTTTCTTATGAATTTTCTTCAGAACCCTCTATTTGATCTGCAGGGCCTCATACCATTCCCAAGGTTCGGAAACCTTTGAGGAGGGAAAAATTCCATCACTTATTAATTTCTCCTCAGTATAATCCATGATGGTTTTTGCTTTGTACAGGAGAAGGTCCACATCAATTTTATCTTGTCCCAACACATTCTGTAACCACTCAAATGACCTATGTGCATCTCCACCAGTTGACAAGATGTCCTTGATCATGCTATCTCCTCTAAGAATCACTCCTTGCAACCATTCATGAGTAACCTGTGTGGAAGCCTTCATCTTCTCAAGTTCATTGAATGCCTCTTTAGGGAACAATCCTTCAGGGGTCACTCCTTCACTTCCCATAGTCTACAGAGGCTTCATCAGATGTTGCACATATCTATATACATCATTCAATTGTTTTTGCAACCTTTCCTTCTCCTCTGTTTCTTTATCCAACCTCCTTAGGATGGTCTGAGAGGACTCTTGGAACTCTTCTTTCTCTTGATCCTCTCTTGTAGGTCCCAAGTTTATTGTCTGAATAGTATAGTCTCGAGGGACTATCTCATCCTTGTTTTTTTCTATTGTAGGAGTAGCAATATGAATTATCCTATTATTTGCCTCATCACTAGTGATCTTAGAAATCACCCTAGCCTTCTTTTCTTTTCTCTTTCCAATATTGGCTAGTAGTTCATCCCAGTTGGAAGGAGTATCATCCACAACTATTTGCTTGCTCTTCAATCTCTCACTAAGCCAACCAGGAGCAGAGGCATCTAACTGTTGCTCACCTTGCTTCTCCTTTTTTGATTGATCCATGGAGGAGTCAACATTCAAATTTTGCACTGTAGGGACCTTTTCACTTTTGTCTTCCCTCTCATCTTCCTCCTAAGAAATTTTTTCCTTAGAGGCAGTCTTCCTCTTCTTGGCAATAGGCTTCCCTTTCTTTTGTTCCCCAACCTCTACTTGGACACCTTTGATTTTGATCTTGAAGGGAGAACCTACCTTTTCTTTTCCTATTGAGTCCTTCTCATCTTCCTCATAGGTGGATTGGGACTCCAAGTTTCCCATCAGATCATATGTGTACTGCTTCCCTTCATTGTCCAGTTCCCATATCTTATGTTTGATCCATAATTTAGTGTATTTAATCATAGGAGCATTGATTTACTCCAATTTTTTCTTCTCTTCTTCTAGCCAGTCAATTTCACCTATTGGCTTATCCTTAATGGGCTCATAATCATGGTTCTGAATTAGCTCCCCATCATCATCAACCTGGTCTTGGATGGACTTAATGTTGTATAATCTAATCAGGTGGGCAACCAACCTTGAGAACTTCTTTCTTAGAACTTCAAACTCATCCTTGTAGTTAGCCCAAAAATCCTCAATATCATCCTTATGTCTGAAGTCTCTGCTGGCTCTCTTTTGAGCTCCTCATTTTCTATCAAATCTAAACCTCTCAGAATGGGATTCCAAGCCTAGAGAGCTCATTTCTCCTCACAAGATTGTGTCATGATCAAAGAGGGACAAGCTTCATTGCCTCCTATCCTCAATGGAAATTCATTCCCAAAACTAGTTTTATGCATGTCCTTCAGGATATCATCAAAGGCAAAGATCTTCCTTGTAACCTCTAGAAGTATACTGTGATTTTTTGGGTATCTAGGTAGTCTGTAAGGAGCTCTTTGACAACCATCAATCCTGATATAAGAGAAGGTGGGAAATTGGATAAACCATGCTCCAAAATTTTGGATGAGTTCCTTTGCAACATCAGAAATTCTTACATGTTCTGCTCCTTGGAGTAACCTTGTAACGTACATGGTGAATGCATCATTCACCCTCCTACAATTAGAACTTCCCAAATGTAATTGGGGATAGACCTCAAAAATCACATCTTGGCCGAAGACCCCTCGTGTGCTCAATCCTTTGTATGGGTGGAATCTTGCCAATGCATAAACCAAGTATGATCTCATTGTGAAGCTCTTAGTCTGTAGAACATTGCACAATTGTTCATGAATTATGGCACTGATGATACATGCCCAATGGTAGTTTGTACCTTGCTCCATCCTGACTATCATATAAAACATCCATGTCTCAAATACTCTTGCACTCTTCAAACCCATCACTCTACTGAGAAGAGTGATTGCATCATAGTAGTATTCCTTGAACTTTGCTCTGAACAGCTGCTTAGGAAACTTGGAGATATGTGGCTTGGGATTTTCCAACCAAGAATTGATAACTTGCAAAGCCTTGTTGGTATCCTATGCATAATGCTTCTTGGCTATATCAAGATCGAAACTCACCACATGGGATTTGTTTGGCATATCAAATGTTTGGGCCACTGAGACAGGGGAGAAATTAGCAAGTACTTTTCCTTGTGGACTTATCACCCTTTGTGTGCTCAGATCATAATGTCTAGCACATTCTAACACCAACTCATAGCATTGCACTATAGAAGGGAAGCCAGCCACATGAGCCAATCTAGAACCCACCAATCTCCTGGCTAGCACAGTTGGGTCTTTTACTGCCATTCTTGCCTTAAACTCTTCATAATCCCACTTTCCTACATTTGTATATGTCACTTCTGACCAAATGGAAGCCAACTTACTCTCAAGGATCTTTCTTTTCATATCCAACTTCATTCTTTCAGCTTCTGAGATGGAGGATCTGTCAATGTCTGGATTCATTTGTTTTCCCTTGGCCTTGCTTGTAATTGCCTTGCTTGATTCAGCCTGCACTCAATAAAAAGACCACAATAAATATCCATCATAGCATGATATTCAGGGTTAGACCATCAAAAATAACATATTCATCATTTAAATAATCCCAATCAATGATTAAAATCCCTTAAAACATCATAAAGCACACTTCCTTAAAATTTTAGGATTTTCCCCCCTTCGAATCAAGCCAGGAAGGAATTTTGGGGATTTCTGGGCTAGGTGGAATTTAGTGATGAAGGCACAATAATCACCCAAAATTTATTCAATCATCATCATAACTCAAGAAACGACGTCATATATCTTTAATCATTCAAATCAAAGCATAAGGCACTAAAATCATTCAACATTAATCCCTACATTTCTTCGATTCTCCCTGTTCAATAGATTTTTGGGGATTTCCATCAGGGACGGAAATCCGTGAAGTTAATGATCTTTGTGTTTACACACACTTTTGGGAAAATGAAGGGGCGATGGAAATTTGGGGATCTCCTAAGGTAGAGGAATTCCACAAAGCACTCGAAATCCTGAAATTTCCAATCCTTCACAACTTGGCCAAATTGATTGAATGATCATTAATTTGGGACCTAGGCTCAAATGTTGTTTATCTCAAATTGGTCATCGATGGATCCAAACTCACAATTTTCTCAAGGCTAATCCAATTGGTATTAGCAATGAATTTAAAATCGAAACCCTAGGGCTCTTCCATGAGTAACAACTCCAGTCTTATTTTTTCTTATATTCAACTGAACCACAACAAACTCCCTTAAAACCCTCAAAACAAGGTGATTATCAAATGCAGATGGAAAACAATTGGTTCTAATTCACCCAGGGCATCACTTTCACCGAATGCGAAGAACCCTAGATTGAATTAAAACTAATCGACATTAGCACAAAATCGGAGTTAAGGACCAAATCAAGCAATGGTCGGTCACTATTAAATCATTAGTTTCGTAAAGGATGGCAACATCAAAATTAGGGAAGACATCCAAAATAACGACGGGTAACCCTAGTTTCAATTCGCAGATTCTCAGCACACCAAAATTCAAACCCAAAGCACATCCACAACACCATAGAGCCATTCATTCTCATCAATCGACAGTAACGACAATGTGTACATACCATTTATGAAGAACAATTCGTGAGGGTAGCAACTGGCAAGAATCTCCAAACTCAAATGGATGCAAAAGGTATCAGAAAGACATCACCAAAGCAAGCAATTCAAAGCTCAAACACAAAATTCACACGCAGCACTCAGGGATCAAGCTTCTCCAAATTCAAAGCAAGGAAGATGACACCAATATTCAATATAAAATCCCTCTAAACTCCATTAAACACAAGTTGTAGAGTTCATACAGAAAGTATTAATGCAATGAAAAGACAACCCAAATGATTTCGGGGATCTGAGAGCCTGACGAAAAATTAGGGAAATTATGGGGAAGACGAAATTCCCTGAGGAGCCAAAATCTCTGAAAAACATTGTAAAACCAATCTCCGTCAGGTTTTCAAGACAATTGGGGATTTACATGCAGGGAGAAAATTCCCAAAACCATTGAAAAACACAAAAAATTGCCCCCAAGACTTAGGATTTTAAAATTATTACTTCAAGGGATCATTTGCACAAGTAGAATAATCATTCAAGCACACTTCAAAGCAACCAAATTTTCAAAACCAGAGGACTAAAAGCACCAAAAACCAAAGCAAGAGAGGGTCCCTGCTTTCAGTACAGTGTGTGTGCAAAAACTACACAACATAGTTTAGTTTTGGTTCTGATCCCGCTGACATTCCCTTTGTTGTCTTTTTCTTTTCCTGGGAGCGGAACCGGAATTGGAACCGAACTGGGAACTTTGTAAAAGTTTCGGGGCTTGGTTTTGGTTATGATCCTGCCCTCGTTCCCTCTGTTGTCTTTTCTTGTTGCGGGACCGGAGCCGGATTCAGAACTTGATAAAAGACTTGGGTAAGTTTCTTGTTTTTTTCCCATTCCGCTTTTGTGTCCGCCCTGCTTTCGATTTGCACACTTGGTTGAATAGTCGATTAGGTTTTTGATCCTACGCAACCAACTACATTATTTGAAACATTTTTATGAACTAGAGCCTGAGTAACTTTGAGATCACAATTTGGTTGCAAGCGGACGTTGGTGAGCGGATTCTTGTCAAAGATTCAACCTTTCATGGTGGCATTTTGAGGTAGGTGGTTTTCCTTTTCCTGTTTGTGTTTTCCTTTTCTATCATTTGTTGTGTTCTTCACACGTTCGCGCGACTTTCTTTCATGGATCTTCGCTTGTTTCCTTATTTGTTACGCTTGTTGCTTCCGATAAGTGCAAAATTACATTGAGGGAATGGAGAATGAAATTTTTGAACCAGGTTTGGATGTCTTAAATGCTAACGATACGTTGCTAATGGATGTTTTTTATGTTGACATGCATATACTAGAGCGAAATGGAGTGGTGTTTCATGAGTTGAGACCTCATGAAGAGGAGATGATAGGACATGAACACCCAACAACAACTAAAGGTCTTCTAAATCAGGTGGTGTTTTTTCATTACCCTCTATGTTTTAATGATTTTTATTTTGATTATGACATTGGGGAGAATAACATGTGTTTGTGTGTAGATCATGACAAGGCTGAGAACCCACAACTATTAATATTTCAAACTTTATACCCTTAGAATGAATTTAAGGCACATAAACTTTACATTTCTGAGTATAAAGATAAATTTGATAGGTTTAGAACTATACCTAATAAGTTAAGATTTATGCACATAATGAAAAATCAATCAGGTGAATGTATAGTTTTCTATAGTTTTATGTTTGTAGAGCTTGGTTTTCGAATTAGTTTAGGATTAGGATTGGTTAGTGTTAGTTTTCAGTTTACTTAGTTGTCTTCTTGTTTTGGTTTGTTTGTTTGTTGTTTGTGTTTCTTTTTTTTTATGTTGTTCTATTTTTTTTTTGTCTTTGTTTCTAGGGACCTTCATTTTCCTCCATTTCAGGATAAAGGGGTTGTTATTTGAAGTATACTGCAGGCACTAGGAGAGAGATTGGTTTAGTTATTTTTAGGTTTGTTTGTTGAAAGATTTTGTTCTAAACTTGTGTCTTGTGCTCGTTTTAAACAATGGTTTGAAAATTTATTAAGAATAAGGTATATTGTAAACAATCTAATGAACCATGATTGAAATCTGTCACAAAATAGATAAAAACATCTGTCTATATAAGATGCCTATTTGTCTTAGGGTGGTTGTATCTTAGATTCAACTGAAAAATCTGATTCCCAACATTGTCATGAGGTCCACTATAGTTCTCAACCCACATTTCAGATAGATTATATCTGAGTATTGAGAAAAGTTAGTAAAGAATTCCTACAAGTGAAGCCTATTTAAAAAAAAAAAATAGAAAAGAGAACCATTGAAAGAAGGAAAACTCAATATCAAATGGGTAATTCAAGTATCTCTATCGGGGCTATGGACGCTTGATTGGTAGTAGAGAAATACTTTGAGAGAACTATAGGTATCTTTGTCGGGGCTATGGATGCTTGGCTAGCAATGGAGCAATGCCCAAGATATCATTGCACGACAATTAAAGGGACCCAACTCATGTAGCTTGAATCTTAAGTATAGTTGTTCAGGGGTAAAGAAAGCTTTTGTGGAGAGAGATGCACCATACATGCACACAATCATATTCAAAGTAGTTCATGTTGATTTACATATGAGATTCTAGCTCAACCTTGTTCATTATATCTAATCTTACTTGAGTAAGAATGTTCATAAACCATAGATTATGGGTGACTGAATTCTTTAGTGTCTTGAAAAATGGGTAAACTATTTTCCCATCTGAGTCACCAATTGTTATGCCTTACATAACCACCCCATTTTGTTCTTGGTCAAACTGGGTCCCCCTTGTCTTTGTTTGTCCTTGGTGTTTTTGTTTGGGCCTTAGGAGTTGTTCTTTTTCCTCCTAAGACCTTGTTTCTTTTGTTTAATTTGCGGGTTCGGGACGCGAGATGAAACTAAAATTAGAACTTTCTAAAGTTCCTAGTTCGTTTTCCTTTCTAGTTCTGGCTCCGCTCCTTGTCATTCTGGTTTCTTCGTTGTTTTTCTCATGTTAGGACTTTTGGATGGTTTCCTCCCTTGGGTTTTTGTTTGTTTCTTTTTCCTTTTGATCCCACCTATGGTAAAATCCTTTCTATTCTTGATTTTTTCTTGACTCCACTTCCGATAAGTGCAAAATTTGACTAAGTATGGAGAGTTACATTGAGGGAATGGAGAATGATATGAAAGGTGATGCTTCTAGTAATGATTTCCATGATTTTTTTGATCTAATCCAGGGTTGTATTGTAGGAATAGAAAATATCAAGAGGATCAGAGGGAACTTCTCAAAGAGGAAGCCAAGCTGCAAAAATACGATATTTTGTTACTGCAGTCTTTGAGTATATAAATGGAAGTTTTGAAGATATTGTAAAATGGGGATAGTTGAAGAGAGGATTAGCCACCTAAGAGAGATAGTAGATATAGTTTTTTTGATACTTTCAAGCAAAATACATTCAGATACTTCTTTTTACAGTTTATGCAATTCGGTTACTTTCAAAAGTTGGTAGTTGCATGCATCCACCCACTACATTTCATGTACACTCCTAAAAACTAGGGGAAACTACTGACACCTTGCTTGAAGAAAACATTGTGAAATATATCCATATATTACAAACAATTTGTATTGATTTGTGTTCTCATTATATTACTAACATTTTCCATATTATTGGACACATATGGAATAATCAAATTGTATATTTACCTATTACCATCTTGTAATGTATGTTTTCTGTTGTGAGATTAAAACATTGTTATCTTAATGATGTCCATACAAGTACAAAATTGCATGCCACTCCCCTTCTTACTTCTCTATATTTTCCTATCGATGTAACCCTTGCACCCCCTCTGGTGCAAGTGTTAGTTTTAATTTTATCTCATCTTCATCACTACAATGGCTATGATACATCTAATTTGCATCCTTCATTCTAGGGGCACAATTAGAACATATTGATAATGAGTGTGCTAAGAGTTACATTATTGTCATCCAAACTAGGCCACTTTATATCGTCGTTGATTGATCATCAATATCAATTCAATACTACCTCTAGATCTTGTCATTCTCAAATCATCTTGATATCAATGACAACAACATATGATCTTGTCCATACATCTTTTGACATCAATGAAAACCATCTTATCCATGCACCTTTTGAAATTAATGACAACATTTCCAACAATCTCCCCCTTTTTCATTGATGACAACACTAACATAAATCTCTTCTTTTGCATTTCTCCCCTTACTCTATCTCTACCCCTTTGACATCAATGGCAAAGGGAATTTAGTATACTTCTTTCCTTCATGATGTGATTCTTCCTCTTTTCTGTGATGCTCCCCCTGTCTGTAAGGCTCCCTCTTTCTAAAATACTTTCTCTTTATAAATGGATCATGAGAACATCTATTCTTATTCTTTATCTTCAATAGTCACATATACTTCTCCCTCTATCAAATATTCTCTCATGCTCCCCCTTTCTCTACTACTCTATCTTTTGTTTTTATGATATTTGGGTGGCATGCTTCCTCTATAGTTGTTCAAGAGAATTTGGATAATTCCCTTTAACAACTTAGGAGTTTCTTTAGCTATCCCATTAACCTTTTATGCATCTTCAACTCTTCCTCCTCTATCCATGACTACTAAATGAACATCATCATTTTCATATAACTTTCCCTTGTATCTCTTCCTATTTTTTATAACTATCCCCCATTAATGGTAAAGGGACTTCCATCCATGTATTCTATGGTATTACTACATTAGTAAGAACTCAATTAATGTAAGGTTGAACATAAGCATCAACACAATCATCCAACTTTCCACTATCACTTTCTTTTTCTTTTGCCAACACATGTTCTAGCAAAATTGTCAAATGCAATTGTACGAGCATGCTCTTTAGGCAAATACTTCTATGGATTGTTATCATCCTCCTGTCAAGATCTTAAAAATCTCTCTTATCAAAACATCTCCATCATTTTCTTCCCATGCCTTGATAAAATTTTAAAGCTTTGTGATCCTCATTTCTATACTCTCACCCATAGCTCCTTCATGATTCCCTTCTCTCATTGTCTGAAACCTTCTAGGCTCTTTATCATCTTGACATTAACTCTTCTTCACTCCATATGGTAACTTTCTAATATGAAATTTTCTACTACCATATGATTCTCTTTCTTTAATATTCTATGAGACCTCATCCTTTGAGTTGTCTTTGCCATGGAGAAATAAGATAATGTGATGATTAGCTCCCCCTGAGTTCATGCTTCTCTTCAAATGTGAAGTTTGCATAAGCGTGGATTCTCCCTTCTTCTCATTATTTTTCTCTCAAAAGGTAACTCGTCTTTTCACTTCCTTGTTCTCCCTTTCGAATACCTTCTATAGACTATTAAAAAATGTTGTTCACATTGAAGCTTTCCTCTTTTATTACCTTCAAGGAAATATACTCTTCTCTATTGTTATAATGGATTTGAATGACACTTTAACTCTCTATTCTCTCAAAACTTCAATCTCATGGGGACACTTGTAAATGCCATCTTTAAGGGTTAAAGGTATGCAATATTTCATCATCTAAGATCTTGAACATTTCCCATGATTATGTAGATGCCAATTCATTACTTTCCCTTGATACCAAACTATTGGACAAGTGGATTCTTTTCTTCAAGTTCTGTGATACTTCATATTTTGAATTATCTTCTCCATGGGGCTGAAGAAAAATGTCATACTTAGCTCCCCCTGAAATTGTGCTTCTCCTTATGGACTAGGAGATATCTCCTGTGCATGTAATGAAGTTTGCACTATCATAGAGTTATCCTTATCATTATCTTATTTTTGTTTCCTTCTCCAAACTTTTATAGAATTTCTTTTTTGTTTGGTCATGGTATCTTCTATCTTGTGTTGTGTGGGTGATTTCACAAAGCTACTTCTACAATATCGTGCAAAATGTCCATAGTTATTGCATTTGTAGCATACAACACTATAAGTTCACTAGAGGAACATATGAATTATAGTTTCTAATTTTCCACCCATAATGATTTCTATTTCTATTCCATTCATTATTATATCTCACATGTGTTCTACACCATCTTGCCTTATGTCCAAAATGATTGGATGAGTAGCAATGGCCATAATGTTGAACAAGACAACTAAGAGGGGGGGTGAATCAGTTGTGACAAATTTTAACCTTTAGAACTTTTACCAAAAATTAGATCAATCACAAATCCTTTACTCTGCTAAAATGATTAAACATTAAGTGCAAAGGTAGAAACTGAAAAGCATCCCACATACACAATAACACCAGATTTAAGTGGAAAACCCAATAAGGAAAAAACCATGGTGAGGATTTGTTCACAATATAAAGTATATCAAAACTGATTACAAAGGCTCACTACCAAAACAGGACTCAACATCCAACATGGGTTAACCACCTAGAGGGCTCACTGCCACACTAATACAAAGAAGATAAAAGAGATATGTTACAAAGAGAAGACAATATCCATGCAACAAATTTCCACCATGACTAACTCAACCACTTGCAGACATGCATGAATGATAGAGTACACCTTCAACTCACTGCATTTGGAAACTTGACAATTAGATTTCACCCCGATCTGCCAAACTCGCATCACATACGCACTGCTTCGCATCAACTTCAAATCTATCTTGTTTTATTTCTTTGCATACCTTTCACTGATATCTCATCCTATATTTATACCATCTTCAACTTTGAAACATATTCAAAGTCGGCCATACATCATTCAATTTCAAATTAGGTTGATATCAAAACATTCTAGGGTGGAATTAGAATGAGGGAGACCCAAACACACACTTCATAAACTTTGAAAGCAGTGTTTAACACAAGGTCAGCCAAACCAATGTAAAACACATAGAACAATTAAGCACACACAACCCTTAACATGATCCAATATTTCCAAACAACAAAATTATCTTCAAAATGATCATAACAGCCTAACTCTAGAACCACAAGTCATAAGACTCAACCAAGAATAAATCTGGAGGGACTACATTTCTCCCGGACCTCGGCCAGATACATTAAAAAACACATTTCACAATTGGTGAACATAACTCGCACTATGCAATGATCCAGAAACCCAAAATATGGATATAGTAGCTTTCAACAACCATGATCAACATATTTGAACCATATGAACATAGGATCAAAACCCAGAGCAAACACTGAACACCTACAACCTTTCTTCATTACAATTTTCTCAATATCCTTGACATATACAGCTAATAACCTGCATCCATGACATTAATGACAATAGCAACTAGTTGATAACCATTTGACCAGTTGACACCAATGACAACACCTTTATTCTTGCAACAATCTACCCCTTTGTCATTGATGGCAACACATGATGTGAAAATCATCAAAGAAAACACAATAGCTTTGATCACACTTTTCATGATTTTACTTTATGCTTCTCCCCCTTGGTAGATAATTTTTTCACATCTTCCTCATCTCCCCCTTTCACATCAATGGAAAAGGAAAATGATATTTTACATTGATTTCCCCTTTGACATTAAGAACATAATACTCTTTCAATGACAACACATGACACTACCTACTCCCTTGAGAGGTAGCCACCAAAACATTAGTCCAAAAGAAAGATAGATCCATAGACCCACAGGACTAATGCATCTCCATATCCATCTAGTTCAAGAAGGGAGGGGAAGTAACCCCTAACTTCTCTCGGACATACTCAAAAGTATCTTTAGGAAGATCCTCCGTAAATATATCAACAATATGATCCTTCATAGGTACATACTCGAGTTTTACTTCATTCTCCACAGCCTTCTCTAAAAAAGTGATTCCTGATAGATATATGCTTTGTCCTCAAGTGCATAACTAGATTCTTTGAAATGTTAATTGCACTTGAATTATCACATAAAATAGAAATAGGATCATCATACATTACTCTTATATCTTTCAATGTTTGTTTCATCCATAAAACTTATGTACAATAGGATGCAGAAGCAATATGCTCAGCTTCAGCAGTGGACAAAGAAACTGAATCTTGTTTTTTACTCAACCAAGCCACCACTTTGCAACCAAGAAAGAATGCACCACCACTTGTACTTTTTTTGACATCTAAACAACCAACCCATTTTTCATTTATATAAGCACTTAATGTAAAGTTAGTATCCCTAGGATACCATAAGCCATAATTTGGAGTGCCATTCAAATATTTGAATATTCTCTTAACAACATGTGTTTCTTTAGGATCTTCTTGAAATCTAGCCACAAGACAGACTACATGAATAATATATGGTCTAGCAGTAGTCAAATACAACAGTGCACCAATCATAGATCTATATTTTCTCTAATCATCCTTAGGTGAATCATCATCTTTACTTAATTTGCAACCAGTTGCCATGGGAGTGCATACCAGTTTGGAACCATCCATTCCAAACTTCTTCAACATCTCTCTTACATACTTTGATTGTGAAATAAAAATTCCTTTCTCTGTCTGATTGATTTGTAGCCAAAGAAATAAATTCATCTCACCAAACATGGACATCTCAAATTATTTTTGCATTTCTTCTGCAAACATCTTGCACATAGTTTCATTTCCTCCAAAGATAATGTCATCAACATATACAACCACAATCAAGATTTTTTCATTTTCAATTTTCAAATACAAATTACTATTTGTTGTACCTTTGTTGAAACCTTGTTGAATCAAATACCTGTCTAACCTTTGCATACCAAGCTCTAGGAGCTTGCTTCAATCCATATAAAGTTGTCCTTCAATCTGTAGACCATATCCAGTTCATTTGACAACTAAAATCTTTCTAGTTGTTCCATGTAGACCTCTTCTTCTAGCTCACCATTCAAACACGTAGACTTAACATCCATCTAATAGACCTTAAAATCTTTATGAGCAGAAAATGCTAAGAACATCCCAATAGATTCCATTCTTGCCACTGAAGCAAAATTCTCCTGAAAATCTATGCCTTCTACTTGTGAGTAGCCCTTACACACAAGACTTGTTTTATTTTTGACCACTTCTCCATTCTCATTCAACTTGTTTCTAAATACCCACTTTGATCCAATTATGTTTTTATCTATCGACCAAGGGACCAATTACCAAATTTGATTCTTCTTAATCTGCATAAGTTCTTATTTCATAGTTTCCATCCAATGCTCATCTTTACATGCTTCACTTACAGTCTTGTGTTCAATCTCAGAAAGTAAACACAGATTTATCTCACCAACAGCAGCTCTGCTTCTTGTCAATACTCCTTTTGTCCTGTCTCCAATGATCTAACTATTTGACTGATTTTTCTGCACATATTTAGGTGTCTTCAGGGACACCACCAGAGCTTCTTCTTCTTCTTCTTCATTTTTCTTCTCTTGCTCATCCTTTTCATGTTCTTACACAACTTCTTCAATCCTTATGCAATCAAGTTCATTAGATACATACCGATTAACTTCATTAGAATTCTTCATTGCTTCATCAAACTTGACATTTTTGCTTTCTACAATCTTTCTCACTCTTTTATTGAAACATCTGTAAGCTTTGCTTCTAGTAGAATATCCAAGAAAAATACCTTCCTCACTTCTAGCATCAAACTTCCCTAAATTTTCTTCATCCTGTCTGATATAACATTTGCTTCCAAATACATTGAAATACTGAACAGTAGGGATTCTTCCACAGCATAGCTCATAGGGGGTCTTAGTACTATTGGTTCTTGCTTGAACTCGATTGAACAAATAAACAGTAGTGTGAATAGCTTCTCTCCACTAAACTTCCAGTAAACTAGCTTCAGTAATAATTGATCTAGCAGCTTCTTGAATTGTTTTGTTATTCCTTTCAACAACTCTACTCTGCTGAGGAGTTCTTGGAGCAGATAACTGTCTTTTTATTCCATGAACTTCACAAAACATATTAAACTCATGGGAGGTGAATTCACCACCTCTGTCAGACCTTAAGCATTTTATTCTCAAATTTACTTCATTCTCAACCATAGCTTTGAATGTCTTGAAACTATCTAATGCATCATATTTCTCTCTAAGAAATGTAACCCATGTGTACCTGGAGTAATCATCAATCAAAATCATAAAGTACCTTTCACCTTGTAGACTTCTCACTCTTGTAGGACCACGGAGATCTATATGAATTAAATCCAGTAGTCTAGTAGTAGATTGTTCCTTTGATATGAAGTTGTTTCTTGCTTGCTTTCCAAACTGCCAATACCTGCAAATAGCATTAATAGGCTTTGTAATCCTTGGTAAATCTCTCACGACTTGTACTACACTAATCCTTGTCAGGTTATCAAAATTCATATGACACATTCTCTAATAACATAACCAACTATCATTAATTTGAGTCATAAAGCAACATCCATTAGCACCCTTAAGTTGATATATATTTCCTTCATACATCTTTCCCGCAGCAATCACCCTTCCAAATCCTTTCCTGATTTCACATCTCTCATCCTCAAACACAAGATTATATCCTTTACTACACATTTTTCCAACACTCAAGAGATTATGTCTTAATCCCTTAACAGAGTAGACATCATCAGTATTATGCTCACCATCAAAAGTTATTGAACCTATCCCACAAATCTTGCACCAATATCATTTCCAAACATAACTAAGCCTCCATCATATTTTTCAAGTTTAATAAACTCATTCTTATCACCGGTCATGTGATGTCAATAGCCACTGTCAACAACCCAATAATTATTTTCTTGTTTAGCATGTAGGATAGATATTACAATATATTTCTCTTTCTCTTTCTGCAAAATACATCCTTTCACCTGTCTTTCAGAATTAACAGAAGTAGGTTCATCTTTTATAGCCAAGAACAAGCATTCATTATCATCAAAATCTCCATAATCATATTCCTAATCAAAAATACTAGCATCCTCATTCACACAATATGCTCTATTGATCTTCTTACCTTTGTTTTCTTTGCTATATCTTTTTTTATTCTTCTTAGCTCTTTCTGGACATCTTGAAGCATAATGACCTATTCCTCCACAACTGAAGCATTTAATGCGTAACTTACCTTCATACTTATTGGAGCCTTTCCTCATCCTTCTTACAAAGTTAGCTTCTACTTCATCAAGGTTCTCCTCATTCGGATCTTCAGCTCTTGTAGCCTTGAAAGCAATTTCTGATTCGGATCCATTTCTCAAATTCGACATTCTCAACTGAAAAAATGTCAGAGTTCCCAATAATTGATCCTTAGTGTAGGTCTTGTAGTCTATATGTTCTTCAATAGTAGATACCTTTTCACTGTATGCATCAGGGAGAGTTCTAAGAATCTTCTTTATAATCTTGGATTCATCTATTGTAGCACCAAGTCCTTGCATTCCACCTATCACCTCATCCACTTTATGTACATAAGATTTAACATTCTCATCTTCAATCATATGCAAGAGCTCAAACTGTGTCTCCAAATTTTGATATTTTGCTTCTTTGACCCTTTCATCTCCTTCATGCACCTTTTCTAAAGCATCCACCAGACTTCTTTAGTAGTCTTCAGATTTTGAACTTAAATCAACTTGGAATGTGCAAGACTATTCTTCAAACTGAACTTCACCTTATTGTTTGCTTCATGAGCCTTGATTTCATCAGTTGTACTTGGACCATTAGCAAGAGGGGTGTAAGCAGTCTTGTAAGCTTTCTCAACAACATATCCACAATACTCTAGATATTCTTCCATTAGTATTTTCCAGATAGCATAATTAGTTCCATCGAACTTCAAATACTCAAAAGTGGTTTTTCATGTCATCTCAAACCTTTCTTAAGCAATTATGCTCTTCTCCAAGGAACCAAACTTTGATACCATTGTTGAAGAAGACAACTGAGAGGGGGGGTGAATCAGTTGTGACAAATTTTAACCTTTATAACTTTCACCAAAAATTAGATCAATCACAAATTCTTTACTCTACTAGAATGATTAAACATTAAGTGCAAAGGCAAAAATTGAAAAGCATCACGCATACACAGTAACACCAGATTTACGTGGAAAACCCAATAAGGGAAAAGCCACAATCACAATTAGCTCACAATACAAAGTCTATCAAAACCAATTACAAAGGCTCATTTCCAGAGAAGGCTCACTTCCAAAACAAAAATCACTATCTGAATCAGGACTCACTGTCCAACAAGAGTTAACCACCTGGAGGGCTCACTACCACACTAATACAAAGAAGATAGAAGAGATATGTTACAGAGAGAAGACAATCTCAATGCAATAGATATTTCCACCATGACTCACTCAACCACTTGCAGACATGCATGAATGATAGAGTACAACTTTAGCTCACTACATCCGGAAACTCAGCAATTAGATTTTGCACTGATCTGCCAAACTTGCATCACATACACACTATTTCGCATCTTCACATATATCTTGCTCTATTTCTTTGCATACATTTCACTGATATCTCATCATGTATTTATACCATCTTCAAATTTGAAACATATCCAAAGTCAGTCATACGTCATTTAATTTCAAATAAGGTTGGCACCAAAACATTCTAGGGTGGAATTAGAATGAGGGCGACCCAAATACACGCTTCATAAATTTTGAAAGTTGTGTTTAACACATGGTTGGCTAAACCAGTGTAAAACGCATAAAACAATTAAACACATGCAACCCTTAACATGATCCAATCTTTCTAGACAACAAAATTATCTTCAATACGATCATAACAGCTTCACTCTAGAACTGCAAGTCATAAGACTCAACCAAGAAGAAGTCTGGAGCAACTACATTTCTCCCAGACCTCAGCCAGATACATTGAAAAACATAGTTCACAACTAGTGAACATAACTCGCACTATGCAACGATCCAAAAACTCAAAATATGGATATAGTAGCTTTCAACAACCATGATCAACATATCTAAACCACACGAACATAGGATCAAATCCCATAGCAAACACTGAACACCGGCAACCTTTGTTCATTACAATTTTCTCAATATCCTCGACATATACAACCAATAACCTGCATCCATGACATCAATGACAATAGCAACCAGTTGACTAGTTGACATCAATGACAACACCTTCATTCTTGCAACACATAAAAGGTACTCTTGAACTTGTATATATGTGCTTGCCTAAGAGAAAATGACTTGTTGCTACCATCATTCCTAATAGGGATTTTGAAAGTGTCTTTGAGGCTTTTTGTCTTTCCCTCATTTGTCTTCTTAGGAGTCTCTTTGGAATCTTCCTTGAATGTTTGATTTTCTTTATAGCCAAGTCCTACTTTATTTGATGGTGACCTTTGCCCATTAATGATGTCATCTAGGATATCAGTGTTCTTTTCAAACTTGAGGCTCATGTTCAACTTGGTGGTTGTCTTCTCCAATTCTTTCCTAACAAAAAAAATTTCACGCTCTAACCTTTTACAACTTTCTTCCTTTGCTCTCAATTGGATTTTTACATCTTGAATTTTTCTCTTCTTCAATTTGGATTTTCAAATTGATAATTTTTTGCTCTGCTTCCTTTATTTGATCTTTCAAATCAATGATCACCTTTTCGGATTCTTCTTGAGTTTTTCTCTTCTTTTCACACTCTTCTTGAAATAGTAGCTTGTATTTTGAACTCTTTTTCCTAAGTCTCTCAATCTCATCTATAGCCCAATAGATTTCTTCCTCAAAACTATCTTCATCATCATCTTCATTATCAGATTTAATCTTCTCTTCCTCATGTGAGTGTTTGATTTCTTTATCATTTTCAAATGTCATAAAAATCATCTCTTCTCTATCGTTGTCCCAATTACTTTCATCAGATGAGCTATCATCTCTATAAATAAGCATAGAGATTCTTCTTGTAATCATAGGATTTCTTCTTCTCATTGGTTTTATTATGCTTGTGACTATTTTTGTTTCCTTTCTTTGTATAAAGCTCTTCTTCATCACTATCACTTCCTTTCAAATATGGGAATTTCTTAACAAGGTGTCATACTTTTCCACAATTGAAACAATTAAATAGAAATTTTATTTTGTTGTTTCTATTTTTTAACTTTTGTACAAAATAAGATTCCTCCTTGTCTGTTTCTTCCTTGAAATTCTCACTTGGCATAGGTCCTTTCTTTTTTGACCTTTGTGGCTTTGAAGGTTGCTTCCTTTATAGATGTATTATCCTTTTCAGTCCTTGTCTCATATGCAGCGAGGATTCCATGTAGCTCATCCATGGTTAATTTATCCAAGTCCTTCATTTCTTCTATAGCAGAAATTTTAGTATCGAATCTTAAGGGTCATCTTAAATCCTTTTGTACTATTGTTGATTCTTCTAATTTTTCACCAAGACCCTTTAGGGTATCGACTATCTCATCTACTCAAAGCAGATATGCAGCAATATTTACTTCATCCATCATCTTTAGACTCTCAAATTCTCGTTGATGGGTTTGAAGTTTTGCTTTCTTTACTTTGTTGTTCCTTCATAAATATTTTTTAATTTATCCCCATATATCTTTAGCAAATTTGCAATGCATTATTTTCAAATGTTTTGATTATGTTAATCCACACAAGATTGCATTCTTGGCTTTAGCTTTGTTTTCACTTGCTTTCTTTCCATCTAAATCTATTGGAGGAGTTGATGGAGTTGTATATTCATTTACCACTGATTCCCAAATTTCAAATCCAAGAGAATTTAAATAAGCTTCCATCCTTAAGCTCCAAAAGGCTTAATTTGTCCCATCAAACAATGGAGCCTTATTAGAAGAGAATCCTTCTTGTTCGCTCATGTGAGATCTATTTGTCACTTCATTACTTGCATTTAGTGCTTTGTTATTAACACTCTGCATGTTATTTCATTTTCCCTTATTTCCTTTTCTTCTTGTCGTGTGTGCTCTTTTAGATCTAACTTCAAGTGGTTAAACTATCTATGAAGGAACCCACTCTAATACCAATTGATAAGCACACAATTATACTAAGAGGGGGGGTGAATTAGTATCATGCAACTTTTACCAATTTAAAACTTTGTCAATCGCAATAATGTCATTTACTCAACATCAATCAGCATGCAAATGTGAAGAACACAATAACACACAATATTTACATGGAAACCCTTACGAGAGAAAACCACAACAAAATATTTTTTTAATATAAATCGCTTTTACAATCTTTGTAGGCACCAACCTACAAGATACACCAATTCCCACAATTTGTAGGCACCAACCCCCACAACTAAACACCAACTTAGCGAGGCATACCAATCTCTCCTTAAGGAAGCACCAACTTCCAAAACAAAACTAGGTTACACCTTCTTGGATGTCGCCCCTTCAATGGATAATGGGCAATTGGATCTCTTGTTTGATTACTCTTGGGTTTATCTTCCTTGAATGATCTCCAAATCTATCTTATTCATATTATTTATTTACTTCATAATGATATCATTTATTTCCTTCACCAAATCTACGTTATATTCTTCTCAAATCTTCATTTATTCTCTTTCACCAATCTACTCTTAGATGATGCACCATATACGCTCTCTTTCAAATCTGCATATTCTAGTTTTTGAAATATGCATATTACCATGTTCATGTTTGCTACTATAGTCAAAATTTATCTCTTTAATCAAACCGGTTTATCATTGTATTGCCTTACTTTTGCTTTTCTTTTATCTGCTTTAATGATCTTATATCTACATTTCACTTCTTTTATCCTTTAAAAATATGCAGGTGTATATTTGATTTTTCCCTTATTTCATACATACATTTCTTGCTTTATTCCCACACTATTTTCACACATACTCATCTACTCTTCACACAATTCTTTATTTTTATATCTTCATGTTCCTTTGAAAAGAGACACCACTTCGTAAAGAAATGCGCCCTTCCTTTACCAATCACCACCTTTCTTAAGTCATTCCTTTAATATGATGAACTTTTATTTACATCAGTGTTGCCTTGAGCACTTACTAGTCTTTAATAGTTGTTGCCACTTTATATATCTAATCATTGCTATTTTCCTTAACAAATCTAAGTGTTGCCTTTTACTAATTAATGGTTGTACTTTTTTTATATTAATCACTATACATGTTTGAATCGCTTCCTTTGGAATATTGTTTTCTTTCTTTAAGATTAATCGCAACTTTTTGATGAACTTATAATTTTAGTTTAATCTTCTCTTTGATCTTTTCTTAATTTTTCTTATGTGACTTTGTATTTTCCTTATGAAAGTAATTTACTAATTATTCCCTCATCTTTAATATATTCACAGCCCATAAATGATGTGTTATTTATATATTATTTGGGAAACTTAAAATATGTTTTCTTAAATCCGTTGCATCCCTAATATATTATTCTTGGGAAAACATATATTTATATGATTTTATTTTAACATTTTCTTTCACATAGATTGGCCATCAAAACATAATTTTAATCTTATCTTATCTTCATCACTGCAATGGCTATGATACATCTAATTTGCATTCTTCATTCTAGGGACACGATTAGCACATATTGATAATGAGTGTTCAATGTTACATTATTGTCATCCAAACTAGGCCACTTTATATCATCATTGATTGATCATCAATATCAATTCCATACTACCTCTAGATCTTGTCATTCTCAAATCATCTTGATATCAATGACAACAACATACGATCTAGTCCATGCATATTTTGACATCAATGACAACCATCTTATCTATATACCTTTGACATCAATGATAACATTTCCAACACATAAAAGAATTAAAAACCAGCAAGATGGGATCAACAAAACCTTCAAATCCAAGGATTAAACAAGGATGGGTGTCTCAAAAAAATTACATAAAGATTCAAAGCATGCAAATGTAACATTTTACCTTGTTCACTCCTTTATTCTTTGATTAAATTAGAAGAAGAGTTGCACCCAACACTCTCTCGATGTGCTCATTTGATGTATGAAATGTGGTTGCTTATAAAACTAGCAACATGATATTAGGATTGACATGTTGAGAGATCAAATGGATAGCATGAGGCTAAGATAATGGAAGATTAGCTAGGCTATGGAAAAAATAGAGAAAATACACAATAACATAACAATATAATAATGGTGGATTATCAAATGGGATGAGACACCTCTAATTTATAAAATTTCCATGAGGGAAATCAAAGGTCGTGATAGATTTATTGATGAATGACTAAGATTGATTGAGGATTAGGGTTTTAAATTAAATTTGTAGTCATGTGACATAAGAGCTAGGTTTAGGATTTGATTAGGGCAACAATAAGGCATATCCTTATATGAATGGTTGAGATTTGAAGATGTAGTATGAAATGGATGGATGAGATGCAAAATTAGTTTGACTTTTTCATCGTTTTACATATGAGAGAATAAATATGGGAGGGATACTTGTCGCATGATGACAAGTTTAGATTGTGATCCATGTAAATGAATTCAATGCCCAAGATTAAATGGACAAAGATTGAGGAATTAAATGGAATTAAATATTGAAAGAAAATGGAGGATTGTTAACTTAAATCAATTAATTAATTGATTTAGTTGGAGGATATTAGGATAAGGTTGACTTTATTAAATAAATATAAATTTATTAAATTAAAGGTGAGGGATAAAAGTAAAAGTTAGCTTTAATTAATGGCTAAAAATAAGGTGTAATAAAAGAAGGATGAATTGATGGCTAAGATAGGGCAAAGTCAAAGTGTGGTCAAGTATGGTCAAATTTTAGGTGCTAACAAGAGCCATACATGATATTCTATTGGCTAGACACACAAGATATTTCAAGACATAGAAGCATATCTAAGAGATATTTCCCTAGAAAGGAATGAAGACATATGTGCTCAAACATGTTAAAGAATGTTCCATATGTCAACAAAATAAGGTAAAGAAAGTCTACTCTGTAGATATACTCCAAGCATTACCTATTGAGATGAAAAAGTGGTAAAGTATCTCCATATAATTCATCAAATAGTTACCTAAGGTGTGTTAAAGATTACCTATATGTGGTAAGACTTATGAAATATGTGCACTTTTATGTCATATTTTTATAATTCAAGGCTTCCCAAATTGTCGATTTGTTTTCCAAAGTATCTAAATTGCATGGGTTGCCAAAGAGCATTGTTAGCAACAAACATAGTAGAATTTTTAGTCATTTTTTACAAGAATTTTTTCTCTTGGCAAGGACAACTTCTAGTACAAGTCACCATCCCCAAACAAATGGGAAAATTGAGATTGTCAAAAAATAGATCAAGGGATATATAAAAAAGTATGTATTCACATCACAAATAGCTTGGATTAAGTGGTTGCCTCTGGAGAGCATTGTTAACACTTCTATGTGTTCATAAGTGTATCTCCTTTTATGGCTTTATATGGATAATACTTTAACATTTGTGGATCTGGAATCATAGAAAATAGGGTACCTAAAGCAACAAATATCATTAAGTGAATTTGAGATGTTGCAATCTCTTAAGGATCATCTTCAGCATGCCTAGAATCAACAAAAGCTCTATGTGAATCAATGATGCACAAAACAAGTGTTTGCAATTGGGAACATGGTCTACTTGAGGCTACAACCATACATCTTCATTGAAGGAGTAGAAAAATTGAACATTGTCCTTATAAGATCATAAGGAAAGTAGGAATAGTTTGTGAGCTAGAATTACTAGAGAATAGTAGAATTCTTAATATATTCCATGTTTCTTGCCTAAAAAGGCACTAGGACAAAACATTGCACCTTCCAAAGACTTGCCACCTTTGGATAATAAAGTATAATCTTTTTATACCAAAAGATATCATGGATACTCAAGAGAAAATTGAGGAACTGAACCATTACTAAGTATTTAGTGAGATGGAAGGACTTACCATGTGAAGATGCTACATGGAAAGGAGTTGACATTTTGAAGCTTCCAAATTTAAATTGCTTGAAAGCAAGCAATATGGAGGACAGATTGTCATTTCCCATTTTCCAAATAAGTTTTCATAATATTCCATAAAGAATATTTCCCATTTCTTGTGGGCTTGGGGAAGTGATTTTATAACCTTTAAGTGAGATATTGTTTATGTCTTCATAAATTGACCACTTAAAGTGACTTTATATAGTAGACACATAGAGTAGGGGTTTTTTAAATAAAGTATTCTCATAAAGTGGAAGCCTAGAGTGGGCGTCTTTGAAATTAAAGTAAATGTTTTATTTAAAATAAGTGGTGTTAGAAGAGACTTGAGAATTTCAAAGGCTTTTTTTTAAGGAAAAGATGAGTTCCCAAAGGTCTAATAAGCAAAGTTTATAACCAAAGGATTGTTTATTATCTCTCCCTCAAATAAATTGGACATCCTATTCATCTATCACTAGAGATTGGAGGATGGAAACCCCTAGATTTTCATCATTGCATTAGCGGATAGAAACCCCTAATTAAAACTTATGCAATTTAGTTTACAAATTGCAATTTGAGTTTCAAAGATTGTAGGTTTGGAATGGATTTTATTCATGTACAAAATCAATGTTTTGGGCGGCTTTCATATGCGATGTTGTTATGACAAGGCAGCTTTTGTTAGTTTTAGGATCACAAATTAAATAAGCAAATATAGAACAATTTAAACAATTTGACACAACATATACCCTGGGAAAACCCTCCAACTTGAGGGAGAAAAACCTAGCAACAATATATCTCTTATATATTGAATAATGGAAAGCAATTCGCTTTTACAATGAGGCCAAATACAAGTCTGAATCAATCAACGCCACACTTGATGCAATCTCAAACAATAATATCAAACTTCTTGAATGATATTGATCTCTATAATATTGAACTCCAATATCGAACTCCTGTTGTAGATGAATTTGCACTTGTGTCTTGAATATATAGAATGAACTGAACAGCACCTCTATTATATAGAAATTGATGAGGTCTCCAATAAACGTGTCCCTTCAAGATACAAATTTGGCCTCAAATGAAGGGGTATGACTTAACAAAAGATGGCAATCTTTTAGATGATGTCGGCCTTGACAAACTTTTATGCTTGTACTGTTGTACCATTGGATGATTGTGAGAGGGGTGTGGTAGTGTGGTTTACCGCCATACCGCGGAGACTTCTTACTGCCTAGAGGTAGCACGGTGTACCGCCATACCACAAGAGCCTTCCTACTGCCTAGCGGTAGTGTGGTGTACCGCCATACCGTGAGAGCCTTGTTACTTACTGTCAATAGTGCAGTATACCACCATGTAAATAAATCATCTCCAATAAATGAATAGCCAATGACTATATGAATTTATTGCTTATTGGTACTAGAAGTATGAGGCTCGTGGCTATACATCAACACTCCCTCTTAGCTAGGGAGGAATACTTCCAGATATCCAAGGTCATGGAGTCTCTCAACATGACACCCACGATGGCTACACCCATATGTGGAAAGAGCTCATCACGGAGTCACTCAATGTGATATCATCCATCATGGCAACTCCCATGTATGGAAAAGAACGTGTGCACAAGTGTCCATCATGGAGTCACTCAACGTGATGTCATCATCTCAACATGACGTCCACCATGGCTACTCCCAGAGGGTGGATAAACACAAGTACAAGGAAATCATCACAAAGTCTCTCAACGTGATGTCATGGAGTCTCTCAACATGACATCCACCATGGCTACTCCTAGAGGGTGGAAACAATGGCTTTCACCTCAAATTTCTCTCACAGAGAAAGATGCATTAACAAGGGCTTACACCTAAAATTTCTCTATCACAGAGAAAGATGCATTAAGCAAATCACAGAAAGATCACTGATGTTGAGACTCCCTCTCAGCAAGGGCTTCCTTCTCCACAACTCCAAGCTTGTCTCCAAAATGCACAAACTTCACTCTGGAGAGAGGCTTGGTGAGAATATCAGCCATCTAATCATCAGTACAAATATATCTCAACAGAATAGCTTTCCTCAATACCATATCTTTGATGTAGTGGTATTTGATCTCAACATATTTTTTTCTATCATGAAACACAGGATTGACAAATAGCTTCACATAGCTCAGATTATCACAATGAATAATAGTCGGCTCCAATGATTGTCCAAACAATATAGCAAGGAGCTTCTGAAGCCACACTACTTCTCGAGCTACTACACATGTTGCAATATACTCTGCCTCTGCAGTGCTTAGTGCCACTGAAGACTGCTTCCTACTACACCAGGAAATCATCGCAGACCCCAAACTAAAGCAACATCCAGAGGTGCGCTTCTGATCAGCCACACTCCCTGCCCAATCAGAATTAGAATATCCTTGCAGCTTTAGGTCTATATTGGAAGTATATTTCAAGCCATATCCAACTATGCCACGACAGTATCTCAAGATATGCTTAGTTGCAACTAGATGAATTTTCCTTGGTTCACACATGAACTGACTAAGTGCACTCACTGCATATCAAATATCTGGTCTAGTATTAACTAGATACATCAACGATCCAATCAATTTCCTATACATAGTGGGATCCACCAAATTTGAACTAGTTGCAAACTCACTTAACTTCTTCAAATTGGTTTCCATTAGTGTAGACATGGATTTGGTAATCCATCATACCAAATCTCTTCAAGATGTCTATATTATACTTCCCTTGACTCAAAATGATCTCATTAGGTTTCTACCACATTTCCAATCCTAGGAAGTAATGCATATATCCTAGATCCTTCATCTCAAATGCAGAAGCTAACTCCTTGCAATTGATAATGAGATATTCTACTCGTGTAAGAAATAGATCATCAACATAGAGAACCAAGATTAATGCCTCACCATCAACTACCTTGAAGTAAATATTTGAATCAACATCATACTTGGAGAAGCCCAAGCTCATCAAGTATCGATCAATCCTCTCATACCAAGCATGAGGAGCCTGCTTAAGGCCATACAAATCCTTCTTCAATTTACAGACATGAGACTCCTTCCCATGAATCTCAAATCCATCAGGTTGCTCAATGTATACTTCTTCTTCAATTACACTATTAAGGAAGGTTGTCACATCCATCTGATGTAACTTCCATCCCTTAGTTGTTGCAATAGCAATAATAGTCCTAATGGATGTATAACGAGCAACCGGAGCAAAATTTTCTTCATAATCTATTCCCTCTTTCTGAGAGAATCCTCTAGCCACAAATCTAGCTATGTACTTCTCAATGCTTCCATCAGCCGCATGCTTGATCTTGAAAATCCATTTAGAAGATACAATTGTTTTTCCTTTTGGTCTTGGTACAATATCCCAAACATCATTCTCAGTGATAGATTGATATTCTTCACCCATAGCATTTCTCCATACTTGTTGACTTGATGCTTCATCAATACTGGAAGGCTCAGATTCAATGATATGACTCATCAATGCAACATAGCTTGGGAACTTCTGAGGTCTTTTTCTTTCTCTGAATGTTCCTCTAGGAGCTACAAACTTTTTTGCCTCTTGCATTGTTTGCCTAGCCCATAGAGGTCTCTTTCAACCTATGACAATATCTCTTGGTCCATCAATTGGTTCCAAAGGCTCAACTGAATCACCATCCTCTTCTAGTTCAGTAGACTCCCTCCGAATCTCAAGAGAATGATCAACGTCCATGCCCTAAGGAGACTCTTGATCTTCATTATCTATCCCCATGTATGAACCTTTAGATCTTTTAAATGCAGCATCTTCTTCAAAAGTGACATCCCTACTGATCTCTATCTGTTTCTGACCTGGAATGTAAATCTTGTAGGCTTTTGAAGATTCACTGTAACCCACAAATATTCCTTTCTTGCCAGATGGTTCTAGCTTAGATCTCTTATCTTTAGGTACATGGATGTAAACAGGACAACCAAAGATTCTCAAGTGACTAACCTCTAGCTTCACACCTGTGAAGGCTTCTTTGGGAGTCATATTCTCCAAAATATGGTGAGGGCTCTGATTCTACACATACACTACAATTCTAGATGCTTCTGCCCAAAGGAGGGTTTGCAAGTCTTGATCATGGATCATAGCTTTAGTTGCCTCAACAATGGATCTATTCTTCCTTTTTGCAACATTGTTTTGTTGTGGATTGTAAGGGACACAAAACTCCCTCTTAATCCCTGCTTCAATACAAAAGTTACGGAATCCTCCAGAGATGTATTCTCCCCTATTATCAGATCTTAGAACTTTGATCCTCTTCTTGGAAAATTTTTCTACTTGAACTTTAAATTCCTTGAGTTTCTCAAGTACTTCTTCGGATTCCTTAATCTTTAAGAAATAAATCTAAGTCTTTCTAGAGTAGTCGTCAATGAAAATTACATAATACCAAAAACCACTCAAAGATGCAACAGACATTGGACCACACAAATCAGAATGAACAAGATCTAGAATACATTTTGATCTACTTTCACTACTATGAAAAGGACCTTTAGTATTCTTACCCAATGTGCATCCTCGGCAACCATCATGCTCTTGACTGAGTTTTGGAAGGCCAGAGGCCATCTTCTACATGGATGGAAGAGCTTTGAAATAGAGGTGAGCAAGTTTTTTATGCCAAAGCTCATTTGAATTGGTAGAATCATGCAACAATTTTTGCATTAGATGAATGGAAATTCTATAAAGACTCTCTTGTTGAACACCAATCACTCAGGTTGTCTTGATGCTAGAGTTCTTTGGCCAAGTAAGAACTTTTCCCCCAAAAAATGCAACTTAATATCCTTTGTCCTCCAAAGCTGAAATTGATACAAGATTCCTCTTGATACCTGGTATGAAGAGCACATCACTTAAATGAAGAGAGATGTTAGAATCTAGGTGAAGAGAGGAAGCTCTGGCACCTTTCACTGAATAGCATGCATCATCTCCAATTATGACTTGAATGTTGGTATCTCTCCACCAAATTAGAAAGATGCTCTCTAAATCTGGTAATGTGTCAAGAAGCACCACTACCAATTAACCATGTGCTGCTATTGGTTGGAACATTGTTTTATAGGGCTAAGATAAATAGAAATCTGCTTGAATTATCTATTGAGTCCTTTTGAGGAGAGACATCATTCACATCTGCAGTAGAAGCATGTTGCTTTGGTCTTGTTGCACAATCTCTTGCATAGTGACCAACCTTGTCACATCTGAAGCACTGTATATGGGAAAGATCCTTCTTCTTCTTAGATTATGGAGCAACATCTGATCTTTTGTCTCTATTCCTCTTAAAATTTCCTTTCCTTCCTTCTCTTCCTTTCCTCTTCGATGTTTGAGCAACAAGTACATGATTGTCTTCATTGTTAGAACTTCGACCATTACCTCTTGTTGCCAATCTTGATTCCTCTTGAATACAATCTACTCTAAGGAGATCAAACTTAGGTAGCTCCTTGGATAAATGGCTCCCAAGATTGAGGAAGATCGTTGAGTGCCAACATGACTAAGTCTTTATCATCAACCATATTACCAACGGCACAAAGTTGATCTCTCAACTCAGTGATCTTCATGAAGGAGATGACTAAATCTCCTTTTGCCCTCTTGATGTGATGAAGTTGTTGCCTCAATGCAAGAGCTCTGCTTGTATTATTGATCTCATGTAGTCCCTCCAAAGTCTTGAACATCTCTCTAGTTGTCTTCAACTTGGAGATAATAGGCACAAGGTGATCCTTCACATAATCAACCAAAATCTTCTTTTCTATGTAAGGATGACTAGTTGCTCACAAGTGCCAGAATCTGTAGTCCATTGCAAGTAGTTGGTCCTATGTTGAAGGTTGTCAGCTAGGAGAGATTCTCCATATTAGCTTTCCCCCATTGCATGAAATTTGTCCAATTTAATTTCTGATTCTAGATTGCAAGAATATCATCAGCCTTGGTATGAGTTTTTCCACAGTCCATGAAGTTAGAGAATGTAAGCTTTTGGATTAATTATCAGCCCGTCACTCTTTCTCCAACTTCAGGAGTTTGATCAGCAACACTTCTCTGTACCAAAGAAACCAGAGCAATCTCAGAAAAGCTCAAACATTTTTTCTCCTACAATTCTTGTTCTACAAATTGTCGACAAGAATGGTTGTTTTGAAATTTCAAAAACTATGTTCATTAAGTCTAATCATGTAATTTGGACAGAAGTTTCATTTTTTAACTCCCATTTAACTAGCCAAACACATAGTTAATTGTTAGTGTTTTTATAGTTGTGTGAGATATTTTCCCTAAGAATGAAGCTTCAAGGCAAGTCGGCCTTTCTATTATAAATCAAATACTATATTTTCTAGGTCGGCTCATGAGGAGAGCTTGCCTAGTTTGGTATATAATGGAGATAGAGTCTCCACATTATGCAATCAATTCATTCCATTTATAAATTCGATTTCCTTTAGCAGCAGATTCGCATTCAAGAGGAACAGATTTGCTTCAAGGAGAAAAGTTGATATTTTGTGTATCTAAGGAATTCGCACTATCTTCAAGTGTTGATCTATTGTATGAGATTCGGCCTTTCTAGGGCCTGATTCTAAGTGTTATTTCTACACTTCTATTTCTAATTTATAAGAGAATAATTTGCTACTTTGTTTTTCCCTTGTGTAGAAGGGTCTTCCTAGGATAAATTGTTGTGTTGTCTTCTTTGTGTTGTATTTTCTGCTTAATTGCATTTCAGATCTAAAAAATTAACATTAACAGGTTCAAAAAAATTGTTGAGCTCTAGATGTTTAAAAAATTGAGAAATACATAATTCAAAATGATTTTGGAAAATTCTGAATTGGAATTTTTATATATAGAACATATTAATAACAAAATTTTATAACAAATTATGACCAAATTTTTCAAACTACTAAAATATAGACATGCACAAATGATAAGAGAGGTCCAAACTTCAATAACAAACAAATATATAGTAACATCAGCATCTCTTTCCTTTTTTATCTCAACATTATATCAAAATATGAAAAACTTTAGTTTTTTCTCATCTATATTAAGTCACTTTTAGTGATTTTTTACCGAAATCAACATTAGATTAAAATATTTGCATTCCAATGAAATTGATAACCAAACTAAACTACACAGACCGAACCAAAAGAAAAAACATTGCATCCATTAACTTGATAAAAAATAACAGATTATCATTCCACCAAGTATATAGAAAATTTGTCTTTCCTGTTGCAGGAGGTTGGTCACGAGGTCTAGTCTCCCCCACCCCCGTGGTACCGGAGGGCGTGTCGCGCCAGCGCCGCCGGTCATGTTAAAAAGTTTACCAGGCGCACTGCAGTTTATATGGGGTCGTGCTACCCGATTCCTGCAGTCTAAAAAAAAAAGTATATAGAAAAGTTTATATTGTAGAAATGACTCTTCAATTGTTGCCTTAATAATAGAGAGTACTTCTAGAGTTCTGAGGTAGAATTGACTCATTCACTTGTTGCATAATAATAGACTGCATTTTTAAGGTTTTGTTGCAACTATTTATAGGAATATCATATATTCAAAAATGGATGGGCTTGTTCTAAATTCTCTCTTACATTAACTCCATGATAATTGACTCAAATTTTAAAGACCTCTATTAGTCTACTTGCATTCATGTGAGTTCCCTGGTCATGCTAGATCTTTATAGTTCAAATAAGTATGCTTCCAAAATTTCTTGTAATCACAGGGAATCCCATGGATTTGGTTTGCAAATTAAACCCTCATCCTAATGAGTTGGAAAAGGTTTTGTCTTTGAAAACCCTTTGCCCGTCTAATTTCATATTGACCTGCCCTGCCGGTCTCTGGTACCTTAAGTCATCACTTGAGCCATTGTATATGTCCATCCACTAGCCCCTTTGGTCTAAGAGCGTCGGTCACCCAGTCGACCATCGACTTTAATTGTTCCTAAAGTCGGGTTTTAATTTTTCCCCTAATGACTTAAGCTTAAGTCATTCATCTGTGAGGGTCAAATCATCGTCAACCTAACAATGGCCCTTTATTTAATACTAGCCTTTGTGTGTGCAGGTTTTGAGACTCGAGACCATGGGGATTGATCTTGGTCATACCCCACCAGCTCACGGGCGTTAAATGTTGGTCAGTTATGCAGTGTGAGGTCAGCGAGATGAGGACGTGTGTCCTTGCACAGACACGGGGCCTGGTCTCCACTGTCTGGCTTACCACCCGTGGTTCTGAACTGACGACGATGATTAAATGTTAGGAACAATCTCCACCGTTCAATAAATACAACTTGAGAGTTTCCATTCCCGCCATTGCAATTAGTTGTCAGGTCTTTTGAGTACGTGCAGAGAGCCAAGGTTACGAGTGCAAAAAAAAATTTCTAGTAGCAGAATGAGTAAACCTGGCACTTCATATGTCCCGGGTTGGAGGTCTTCTCGACTCAATTTACAAGGGTCTCATGGCGAAGACCCGAAGTTTCTTTTTCTAGTAGCAGAATGAGTAACGTTGGCACTTCATTTGTCCCAAATCAGAGGTCTTCTCGACTCAATTTACAGTGAAGACCTGAAGCATACACCGAGCGCTTCTAAAGATATCCATGGCGAGGCGTCTTCACCTGTGGTTACCAGATGTAGCCATCGACTAAAGGGCCTGGCTACTAGCTCAGAGTTAATGGGAACAAAAGAGAAAAAAGCTATTAGGCCATCCAGCAGAATTCAGAGGAAAATTAGATATGGTTGTGCTTCTTTCGGACTACAAAACTCACATTGATGTCACAGACAGCTCATCAGACAGTGAAATAGAGATGGACTCTGGCTATCGCCAATACCTCACAACCTTGGGTCGAGCTCTATCCCTTGAAGCGGAGTATTATCTATTCCTCCTTTAGCTGTTAAGACTCCTAGCGAGCAAGATGGTGTTGTACTAAAACAGGATAAAGGTGAAGAGGGAGTCGAGGTTTCTTCTCCATCCCTTGCAACAACGCGAAGTGGCCGCGTGTATCGTGGGTTGTGTGTTGGTGGCGGTAAGTCTCATGGTTGTTGAAAAGGTGGTGTGTGCAATGGAAAATTTTGTGTTGTTTGGAAATCTCGGTGGTAGTTGCTTTATCTAGGTGCATGGCTGGCATTTTTGAGGTGCTTGGTGTTGACTATGCATTCTCGTGGAGGTATGAACACTGAATCTGTTGCTTACCTGGCGGTCGAGGAAGAATTTTGGTGGCACTTTACTTCTCCTTTTGGTGGTTGTTGCATGGGTGTTTTCCCCATTTCGACAAATGATTGTTAATTCTGTTGTGGGGAATTTTGAAATGCAGTAGAAATTTAAAATGAAATAAAATTTTGTAATGTGATGCATTTCGAGCTTGAAGCTTGTCTGCTCCCTTGTTCTATAAAAGGGAATTCTCAACTCAGGGCTCATTTGCAGGGTTTTTAATCTTTGGGTTCTAGTTCTAATTTTTTGAGTCTTTAGGTCTAATATACTAGAAGGGTTGAAATTAGAAGTATACCAGTAAATGGAATAGTCGAATTATCATGGTATTTGAACTGTGCATATGAAAATCTTAAATAGTTTTGTAGAAATTACTGATATCGAAATATATTTCATGCATGATCCATATACTCTTCTCTATACACCTCTTGCAAATTTTGAATAAAATATCAAGTATATTATGTTCATCTTCAAATGTTTTGTTTGAATGCATGTCTTTATTTCTGCTTTGGTTCAATGAATCGATTAAATGCTTAAATGAGGTCATGAATTTGTGAGAGTTTATAGAGAATCTGGTAAGAAGTGATGTGTTATGTACAATGAGTTTTCATAATGCAAGACCTTGTGAAATTAGTCTAGAATTATCAGATTTAAAGAATTTATGCATGACTAGTTGTAATATGCATGACTCCATTGCCCAATTGATAAAGACACTAGTATGTTTGCTAAGGCATTTGTCATCTGAAGGATAATAACGGTATATCAAACCTTGAACTCAAGATTAGGACATAGATCTTTTAAAATTTACCTATCATGAGGCATGTGTGATGTATTACCTTGTTCCTGATAAATTGATGGTTATTCACTTAAAGATTAGCCTACCTTTGGGTGAATTACGCTATTTATCCCTCATAGGAACTCATATGTGACTTGATGTGTCATTCATTATGGTAGTCAAGTGAAATGTTGTTAGGAACACCCTCTTTGGTCCCACAGAGCCTAAAGTGTAGAAGATTCTAGTCTTCGACTAAATCTTGTCAGTTGGCCATTCATTTTAAGGGTCTTGAACATGGGAGTTGGCTATTCCTTACAGATTCCTTAGGTGTACTGGAAAAACACCAACAGAATGGCAACTCTGCTGGGGAAATTCTCATTCTCCAAGCGCAAATACAAAATGCAAAGTCAAATGATGAAGTAAATATGGATGTCTTGTTCAGATATTGGTGAATTCTTGAACCTAGTGTACAATTTGAGTGCAGCAGATATCTAAGGATCCGAACGTGACTCTGTTGTGGAAGATAGCCCAAAGCATGCCCTATTTGTAAAGGAAACTTCATCTCATTTGAATTTCATTCCTCTAGAAGGAGGTGGCAACTCTGACTCAAAGAACCTAATAAAGAATATATCAACTTCTCAGATCTGTAGTTTTAAAGGCAAAGGAAAGTCAACCGCTACAAATTACCAAGTATTCTTATAGAATTTGAGGAAATTTGAGCATACTATGGGTAAATCAAGATAAATTTCTCGTGCTCGAAATGTAAATGATTCCCTAATAAGTGAATTAGCATTAGATGAGGGAATATTAGTGGTACTTTAACATGCTTTTGTGTATAAGTTGAAATTTGTGCATTATGAAAAATGAAGCATGTCATATTGTTAGATCTTAGGCAGCATTTGTAGGGAATACACATGCTAGAGGCTTGGGATTATGTTTGTAAAAGGAATTGAGGTAATATTGTATAATTGCATAGTATATTCTAAATTCCTTTTCAAGAATTAAGGACGCGTTGTCGATCCATGCCATCTGGTGTAAATATGGACAAAGGCATACACAATGAGCAGTCCTTCTCTTACCAAGGCAGTTTCAATACTGATAGGTACAGGGCTATCAGCTTTGACAATATTTGTGGTTATCCAAATATTGTACTACTCAAGATCAAGGACAAAATACCAAAGTTTAGTGGTGAAAAGTCAGAATCAGCAAACAAGCATGTGCAAGAATTTGTTGATGTGATGGGTGATTATGAGATAGATTCTGAGGATGTGGTTATGAAATTATTTGTGCAATCACTGAAAGGAGATGCAAGAGACTGGTTCTCTTTCCTGCCAGTGTCATTTGTACATTGTTGGAATGAACTTAAGGCAGCCTTCATGGAACAATTTGGTGAAAGGATTAATCCAAGTGTTGCAAGGAAGAACTTCATAGAGATTTTCAAGGATAAGGAATAGTTGATCCCTGCTTTCAACCTCAGATTTGCAAAAGTTATAAGGGAAATACTTGAGCACATGAGACCAAATGATGTCGAATGTTTGGTTATATATTTGGGAGCATTTGATAGTAAAATGAGCTTCTTATTAAGAGATAAAGAGCCTGCTACCTTACAGCAAGCTTACCAAGAGGCTGTGAATATTGAGAACAATTTGAAGTACTCAATCATGACGGGACCTGTGATTACTAGCATGGGGGGCTTTAATAGAATTCGGACTATTGAGATAAACCAATCAGGAAGTAGAAAGGTTTGCCATGAAAAAAATCCTATAGATGTTACATCTGCATTATTCCCACGAGATGCAGAACATGAGCAAGCATCAACCTCATATCAACCAAGGTCAGGAAGGGTTGATCTAATTTTCTCTGTTAGAAAGTTGTATGAGATGAAAAGACATGTAAATGAGTGACCATATGACTTGTTTTCCAGATTCCTAGATGTTCTGATGGAGATACCCAAAAGTTGTAGGCCTAGTGACTTAATGTGTCTTGATTTATTTTGTGAAGCTTATAAATCAGGATCAAGCCAATGGCTTGGAAATCTGAAACCTCATAGTATTGACCAAGTGGTCGATTGGATAAACATTGTGGAAGACATTGAGCATAGTTATATGCCACCAGTTGTTTCCCAACCCAGGGGCAACAATTGTCACGGTGAGGAGAATCAAAGGTTGAGATTCATAGATCAAGGAGAAGTACCAGATTTTGAACACTTGATTGTCGAATGTTGTCATTTCACAAGCAACATAGATGCAGCCTCTTGTAGTAGTGATGAGGATGAAGATACTGAATGTGAGAACAAGGAAATAATTCCTAATTATCTTCCTTGAGATGTCATAGACTATGAGCAAACACAAGAAATGTATGGTGAAACTTCACAAACTGATTTAGACAGGAGTAATGATGCACCAGTTAGAGATGAGATTGAGCTGGATCAATCTTCTATTGAATATGATTCTTCCTCTGAAATGGAGATGGAATCCCTTGCTTCTAGTCGGAGGTATGTTAATAGCCTTGAAGGGGTGTGTTTCCTAGGCAGTGAGCAATTCTCATGTGAAGAATTCTCTGAATGTGGATCAATTGTTATGAGTGCAAATGATGAAGATGATAGTGAAAGTGTTTCTTTCTGCTCTTCAAGCGACTAAACTGATTTTGAGCGCACTAATGATCAAAATTATTGGGACCCTGACAATGAGAAAGATGAGGTGCATGTGACTATCATGAAGGTATGCAAAAATCCTTTAGTTGATGAATCTAAATTGGACAGTGAGGTTAGAGACGATGATCCCTATTGGTGTAGAAGCAATCCTCTTTTTGAAGAGAATCCTGATGAGTACTTAGCAAGAACTACTAGTGCATGTGTTGTGAAGGATATAAACAAGAGCCAAGCTAATACTGAGGTAGGTGATCTTTCCTTTGAAGATGTCAACCTTGATTTCATAGTTTCCCAATTGAATGGAAGATGTGATGGCATAAACACTGCTGAAATAGTTTACCAACATGTGGTTGAGCAAATTGTACATGACAAGCATCAAGAGGATGACTTAGACTTTCTAACATCTAAATGTGATAATGGCATATATGATGAGGAGGTTCAGTATTCTGATGGCAACGTTGAATATAGCATTGTTGTCAAAGGAGATGTAGGTGATTATGTTGATTTCCCTACAGTAACTGGCCATGTCCTTGAAAAGATGGTTGAAGTGTCAGTCACTCATGTTTTACATGACAGTATTGGCCATGGCATTAAAGAAGGCTCACTCTTCAGTGATCAAAAGGAAAATCATGATGGACGTATGGATGCTCAATCAACATCATTTTATGTTGAAGACGAGCAATATGTTAATATTGCAGGACTATTCGATCCATGTGATGAACAATTTGAAGGTATAGACAACCAAAGGTATGATGCTAGTCAGTATAAAGTTGTTGAGTTTTTTGTAGATGCTTCTTACCTTATGGATCTAATTATGGAACTTCTTGCATCCCATGAAGACAACACTTGTGACAAGCAGGTTGAAGGTATGCCTGGTTATGTGTTTATTTTTCATGATCTTGTTAATGATTGGCCAAGTATAAGCCAAAGTGTTTATGGGGTTTTCAAATTTGATGAACAAATGGGATGTGACCCTACATTTCATGATTATGTGGAATATGAGGGCTTTGTTTTCCCAGTTCAATTTGATGATCTTATGGTGGAAAAGACTGATAAATGGGGCATCATTACATTGATAAATGGCCTCAATCATGATGAGGTTAACTGTCAGGATTTGCATAATGTCCATGTGGATCCACTGCTATCAGAACAGGACAAAGTCTTTGACAGAGGAAAGAATTGCCCCTGAATTTTGGGTCTAGGGGCCTCCAGGTTATGGATCGAAGCCAAGATTTAAAAGTGGCTTCTCATGGAAATAAATTACTATGTATATTCTATGAATATTGTACATAGGTTGGTTAGTGTGTTTGCTTTTTGTTGTGTCTGCTTGCCTTGTCTGGGCAAGCTCCTGGGTTTTGGTTTTCTACCCTGGTCTGCTTCAACCCGAGATCTGGATTCTCGCTATACCCACTGAGGGTATATGTCCCCAAGCATGAGCCACTGATGAAGCTTCCAAAATTTCCTATAATCATTGGTGATCCCATGGATTTGGTCTGCAAATTAAACCCTCATCCTCATGAGTTGGACAAGGTTTTTGTCTTTGAAAACCCTTTGCCCGTCTAATTTCATATTGACCTACCATGCCGGTCTCTGGTTCCTTATGTCATCACTTGATCCATCGTATGCATCCATCCATCGGCCCCTTTGGTCTAAGAGCACCAGTCACCCAGTCGGCCATCGACTTTAATTGTTCCTAAAGTCAGGTTTTAATTTTTCCCCTAATGACTTAAGCTTAAGTCATTCGTTTGTGAGGGTCAAATCATCGTCGGCCTAACAATGGCCCTTTATTTAATACTAACCTTGTCATGTGTGCAGGGTTTGAGATTCGAGACCATGGGAATTGACGTTGGTCGTAGCCCACCAGCTCGCGGGTGTTAAATGTTGGTCGATTATGCAGTGTGAGGTCAGCGACATGAGGACGTGTGTCCTTGTACAGACGTGGGGCCCAGTCTCCACTGTCCGGCTTATCGCTTGTGGTTCTGAACCGACGGTGATGATTAAATGTTGGGAACAATCTCCACCGTTCCCTGTTGGCTCGCAAGGAGAAAGTGAGCGCTGGTTAAAAGTTGCGGGATTAGCAAAATCCTGACTCGTGCACTGATCCACACAGCTTGTGAGATGGATGGAACCCATCGACGAGTAAGTTGCCATCTGATTTGGATCAATGCCATTGGCCAGCGATAAATGAACAAAGCACTGTTGGAATTCAAATCCAGTCAGCCCAATGTGAGCCGCTTGATCAACGGTTGACATTTAAAATTGATGAATAGGCACGTGATAGCCGTTTCATTCTACGACCAATGTGCATTAATGGCATGCTCCTTGCAGGAGCAATCAAATTGATCTTCGTGCATGTGGAGATTTAATTGGTGGCAATCATGAAGTATGATATGCGAATTTCCATACACTTGGGAAATAAATGGTGACAATACGCATGCCAACGAATTGCTCAGTTTGTGTGTGTGTTCTTATCAAGCATTGATGATTGTTGTCATCTCGCTGCTCAATAAATACAACGTGAGAGTTGCCATTCTTGCCATTGCAATTAGTTGTCAGGTCTTTTGAGTACGTGCAGAGAGTCGAGGTTACGAGTGCAGATTTCTTTTTCTAGTTGCAGAATGAGTAAAGTTGGCACTTCATCTGTCCTGATTAGGAAGTCTTCTCAACTCAATTTACAGGGGTCTCATGGCGAAGACCCGGAGCATACACCGAGCACTCCTAAAGATATCCATGGCGAGGTGTCTTCACCTGTGGTTACTAGATCCAGCCGCCAACTGAAGGGCCAGGCTGTGAGCTCGGAGTTAATGGGAACAAAAGAGAAAGAAGTTGTTAGGCCATCCAACAGAATTCAGAGGAAAATTAGACATGGTCGTGGTTCTTTCAGATGACAAAACTCACCCATTGATGTCACAGACAGCTCGTCAAATAGTGAAACAGAGATGGACTCTAGCTATCGCCAATACCTCATGACCTTGGGCCAAGCTTTATCCCCAGAAGTGGAGGTATTATCCATTCCTCCTTTAGGTGTTAAGACTCCTAGCGGGCGAGATGGTGTTGTACTGAAATAGGATAAAGGTGAAGAGGGAGTCGAGGTTTCTTCTCCATCCCTTGCAACAATGCGAAGTGGGCATGTGTACCGTGGGTTGTGTATTGGTAGCGGTAAGTCTCATGGTTGCTAAAAAGGTGGTGTGTGCAATGGAAAATTTTGTGTTGTTTGGAAATCTTGGTGGTAGTTGCTTTATCTGGGTGTGTGGTTGGCATTTTTGAGGTGCTTGGTGCTGACTGCATGTTCTCGCAGAGGTATGAATGCTGAATTTGTTGCTTACCTAGTAGCCGAGGAAAATTTTTGGTGGCACTTTACTTCTCCTTATTGTGGCTATTGCATGGGTGTTTTCCCCATTTCGACAAATGATTATTGATTCTGTTGTTGGGAATTTTGAAATGCAATTGAAATTTAAAAGGAAATGAAATTTTGTAATGTGATGCATTTCGAGCCTACAGCTTGTTTGCTCCCTCGTTCTATAAAAGGGAATTTAGGGCAAATTTGCAGGGGTTCTAATCTTTGGGTTCTAGTTCTAAATTTTTGAGTCTTTAGGTCTAATATACTAGAAGGGTCAAAATTAGAAGTATACCAGTAAATGGAATAGTCGAATTATCATGGTCTTTGAACTATGCATATGAAAATTTTAAATAGTTTTGTAGAAATTACTGATATCGAAATAGATTTCATGCATAATCCATATACTCTTCTTTATACACCTCTTGCAAATTTTGAATACAATATCAAGTATATTATGTTCATCTTCAAATGTTTCGTTTGAATGCATGTCTTTATTTCTGCTTTGGTTCAATGAATTGATTAAATGCTTAAATGAGGTCATGAATTTGTGAGAGTTTATAGAGAATTTGGTAAGTGATGTGTTATGTACAGTGAGTTTTCATAATGCGAGACCTTTTGAAAATAGTCCAGAATTATCAGATTTAAAGAATTTCTGCATGACTGGTTGAAGGATGCATGACTCCATTGCCCAATTGATAAAGACACTAGTCTATTTGCTAAGATATTTGTCATCTAAAGGATAATAACGATATATCAAACCTTGAACTCGGGATTAGGACATAGATCTTTTAAAATTTAACTATCATGAGGCATATGTGTGATATATTTCCTTGTTCCTAATAAATTGATGGTTATTCGCTTAAAGATTAGCCTACCTTTGGGTGAATTACGTTGTTTATCCCTCATAGGAACTCATCTGTGACTTGATGTGTCATTCATTATGATAGCCAAATGAAATGTTGTTAGGAACACCCTCCTTGGTCCCACAGAGCCTAAAGTGTAGAAGATTCTAGTCTTCGACTGAATCTTGTCAATTGGCCATTCATTTCAAGGGTCTTGAACATGGGAGTTGGCTATTCCTTAGAGATTCCTTAGGTGTACTGGAAAAACACCAACACCAACTTCCATAAATACAACATTTTTCTAACTAAAACCAAAAATATAGAATTAAAATTTATTGGCTTTTGCAAAGCCCGCAATCATTGTATTCCATGAGATGACATCTCTTTGAGGTATTCAATCAAACAATTCATATGCCTTGCCCATGCTTCCACATTTTGCATACATATCTACCAAAGCATTTTCAACCATAATATCTAACAGAAATCTAGCTTTTGTTATGCTTTGATTGATGTACATATTGTCATACCCTGTTCCAAAGCGCCCATTTTATTACAGACAAGGAGAATTTTGGCAAAGGTTGTGGAATCTAGCTTTACTGAGTATACTTTACACCTGCCAATTGCATTTGCTTGAAAGTTTCTAAAGCATTTTCAACAAAATTTAAAATTACAAATCCATTTTGTACATATCCTGCAATATTGCAATCCATGAGACCACATTTCTTTCAAGGATACTGTTGTGTGTTGTCTATGCTTTATATTGTTTTCAGTTTTGTAAATGATTTTTTTTTAACATTGTAGGTTTTCTATTTTTTTTTAACATTGCTTTTTGCAGCATCATTATCATAATGAGTTCTTACAGTAGAAGCGAGGATGAGGGTCAAGAGGTTGAAGAAGAAATTCAAAGTGAAAATGAATCATCTGATGATCTTAAATCTGAAATAGAGGGGGCGAGCAGGGGGGCGAGGGGGGAACTGAGACAAGTTCTATTGGGAGTAAAAATTATGGCTGCCCTTCATAACTCCTCGAAAAATGGGCCATGGCCCCCTTTGATTCAAAATCACTTTTAAAACAATTTGCATCTAAGGTAGCAACGAAGCCTGGGACAATTGGGGGCGCTAGAAAGTGGAAGTGCCACGTGTAATCTTGAATGGTTTGGCAACATTACTAGAACTAATGCTCACTTCCTTCTTGTTTGAGGCAAAGGTGTAGATATATGCAAAAAGGTGGAAGGGAACTTGAAGTACAGGTCTGAAATATCAAAATTATGGGGTTGTAATGAGGATGAAGTACCTATATTTGCTACTATGCCACAAAGGAGTAGGGGTGATCAAATTTCAGCAGTTTCTACTTCTACTTTGCAGAGTCTTAAGGCCACCAAATCCATCCAGTTCAAGTGGAGCAAAGCCTAAGGGAAAACGTAAGATGGGATCTTCACAACCATTAGCAGATTTATTCAATGTGCAAGCACAGGATAAGGCAGATAATGCCACTACTTTGCAGAGTCTTAAGGCCACCAAATCCATCCAGTTCAAGTGGAGCAGAGCCTAAGGGAAAACACAAGATGGCATCTTCACAACCATTAGCAGATTTATTCAATGTGCAAGCACAGGATAACACAGATAATGCCATTGGAAAATTCTTTTTTGCCAATGGTATTTCGTTCCATGTGGCTCACTCTCCTTATTATAAGGAAGTCGTGTCAAAGTTAATAAAGGCAGGACCATCATATGTGCCACCAAGGAAGACTCAATTGAGGACAACGATCTTGGATCAAAACTATTCCAAGATTAATATTTTGATGGAGAAGATGAAGAGAACCTGGGTCACAAGTGGATGCGACATAGTCATAGATGGGTTTACGGACATTAGGCATCGTCCACTCATCAACTGACACAAGTTCTATTGGGAGTAAAAATTATGGCTGCCCTTCATAACTCCTCGAAAAATGGGCCATGGGCCCCTTTGATTCAAAATCACCTTTAAAACAATTTGCATCTAAGGTAGCAACGAAGCCTGGGACAACTCGGGGCACTAAAAAGTGGAAGTGTCATATGTTTAATCTTGAATGGTTTAGCAACATTACTAGAACTAATGCTCACTTCCTTCTTATTCGAGGCAAAGGTGTAGATATATGCAAAAAGGTGGAAGGGAACTTGAAGTACAAGTCTGAAATATTAAAATTATGGGGTTGTAATGAGGATGAAGCACCTATATCTGCTACTGTGCCACAAAGGAGTAGGGGTGATCAGATTTTAGCAGTTTCTACTTCTACTTTGTAGAGTCTTAAGGCCACCAAATCCATCCAGTTCAAGTGGAGCAGAGCCTAAGGGAAAACGTAAGATGGCATCTTCACAACCATTAGTAGATTTATTCAATGTGCAAGCAAAGGATGAGGCAGATGATGCCATTGGCAAATTCTTCTTTGCCAATGGTATTTCGTTCCATGTGGCTCACTCTCCTTATTATAAGGAAGTCGTGTCAAAGTTAATTAAGGCAGGACCATCATATGTGCCACCAAGGAAGACTAAATTGAGGACAACGATCTTGGATCAAAACTATTCCAAGATTAATATTTTGATGGAGAATATGAAGAGACCCTGGGTCACAAGTGGATGCAACATAGTCATAGATGGGTTTACGAACATTAGGCATCGTCCACTCATCAACTAACACAAGTTCTATTGGGAGTAAAAATTATGGTTGCTCTTCATAACTCCTTGAAAAATAGGCCATGGGCCCCTTTGATTCAAAATCACCTTTAAAACAATTTGCATCTAAGGTAGCAATGAAGCCTGGGACAACTGGGGGCACTAGAAAGTGGAAGTACCATGTGTAATCTTGAATGGTTTGGCAACATTACTAGAACTAATGCTCACTTCCTTCTTGTTTGAGGCAAAGGTGTAGATATATGCAAAAAGGTGGAAGGAAACTTGAAGTACAGGTCTGAAATATTAAAATTATGGGGTTGTAATGAGGATGAAGTACCTATATCTGCTACTATGCCACAAAGGAGTAGGGGTGATCAGATTTCAGCAGTTTCTACTTCTACTTTGCAGCGTCTTAAGGCCACCAAATCCATCCAGTTCAAGTGGAGTAGAGCCTAAGGGAAAACATAAGATGGCATCTTCACAACCATTAGCAAATTTATTCAATGTGCAAGCACAGGATGAGGCAGATAATGCCATTGGCAAATTCTTCTTTGCCAATGGCATTCTGTTCCATGTGGCTCACTCTCCTTATTAGAAGGAAGTTGTGTCAAAGTTAATAAAGGCAGGACCATCATATGTGCCACCAAGGAAGACTAAATTGAGGACAATGATCTTGGATCAGAACTATTGCAAGATTAATACTTTGATGGAGATGATGAAGAGAACCTGGGTCACAAGTGGATGCAACATAGTCATAGATGGGTTTACAAACATTAGGCATCGTCCACTCATCAATATCATGGTTACATCTACAGTGGACCCTTATTTTCTTAGGGCTATTGATAGTTCAAGGCATAGCAAGGATGCTCATTATCAATTCCAGATCCTCAAAGATACTATAGAGGAGGTTGGGCCACAAAATGTGGTGCAAGTAGTGATAGATACGGCCCATGTGTGCAAAGCTACAGGGTACTTGATTAAGGCAGCCTATAGACATATTTGCTGGACTCCTTGTTATGTGCATGCCATGAATAATACACTTAAGGACATAGGTAAAATCAGCTGGATCAAAACAATTGTCAATGATGCTAGAGATTTGCAAATGTTTATCTGCAACCACCATACTTCACATGCAATTTCTAGGTCCTTCTCCAAAAAGGAATTCCTGAAACCTGTAGAGACTCGGTATGCATCATACTTTATTCTCTTGGAGAGGATGCTTGAGTTGCAAGAGGCATTACAACTAACAGTAATGGCAGCAAAATGGAACGAATGGCCTAAGTCAAAGACATAGCAGGGGTTGAGGGTTAAGGAGGTGGAGGTGGTGAAGAATGATGTCTTCTGGGCTGATGCCAAATATATTGTCTCTATCATTACTCCATTCTTCACAATTATTAGATTTGGGGATTCTAATGCACCTTCCCTTGGAGAGGTATATGAGTGCATTGATTCAATGCTTGATCAAATGAAGGTTGTTGTGCAAGAGGACCCCACAATGCAATTTCATCCAATCATTCAGCTTAGATGGGAGAAGCTCAACACTCCCTTACACATGGCTGCCTATGCATTGAACCCAAAGTGTTATGTGCAAAATGTTGGCCCACGTTTTTCATTGCGTCAAAAGATCAATCTATCAACACCCAATACAAATGGTAGTGATCTAATTTAAGGATCTATGACAGATGCTTCGAATGCTTACGTTAACGATTAAAGAAAGGACAGAATGAGAGAGAAAATTAACGAAAATTACAAGAGATTAAAGAAAGGACAGAATGAGAGAGAAAAGAAAGTGCAAATGAAATTGATAATGGAGTTCGTCGTTCAAAACAACGTCTCTGGGCCCCTCTCCAATGAGTGGACCAATCCAATTATTCCTCCAAAAAATTGGTTACATTCGTTGGCAAAACCTCCCCTTGGTATACAAGAAATCTTCAAATTGCATCTCCAAAGTGTGTGGAATCAAGCTTCCACAAGCACGGAATTACAATAATTTCTCAAAAGAAAATAATCTCACTCTTGCAAAATTCTTCCAAAATCACTTGACCTCACATTCCCCATTCTACCCCTTTTTATATTACATTTTTTGCCAAAATTGGTGTAAAACCAATTAACTGCCAAATCTCCCTTACATAGAAAAAATTCCAATAATATCCCCTTCTTATGATTCCCGAAAGGATAATATCCCCTCAAGATAATTTATTTTTCCATTTGAATGGTTACGAAGGGATTTATTCTCTATTAATTTGGGGATATTTTTTATGTAGTTTGAATAGGCTCCTTAATTTAGGAATAATATTCCTAATATTCTTCTAGAAAAGGGGTTTAGTATTTTTATGGTTTCAAATCATAAAAATGGCCTAATTTTTAGGCTTGAAATAAGTCTAAGTTTAAAGAGGATTTATAGGTATTTTATAGGGGGAGGGGTGGTGGTCCCACCACACTCCCCTCCCTTTATCCTTTCCCCTAAAAGAGGGCGATGTGTTCCCCTTCAAAAGTGGGTTGCCCCCCATACCATGGGTAGTGCCCCACTTACATGGATGGGTGGGGCCCATCTTGAATATATTTTAAAATATTTACTTCATATATATATATATATATATATATATATATATATATTGTTTTATATTTTCTTTTTAATTTGATTTTTAATTATTTTTGCCAAAATAATTTTTCCATGTGAGGTAATGCCATATGTCAAGGGTTGATTGGCCGTTGGGCTAACTGGGCACTGATGTCATCGAGTTGACCCAATCTTTGACCTTCCATAACTTCGCCATATGGACTCCGTTTTCCGTGAAATGAACTCCACTGGAATCATGATAATGAGCACTTCACAATGGTGCTAACTTTGACCGGTTTTGATGACTTTGAATTTTTTTGCCCTTTTTTTGGCCTAGTTCTAAGAGTTGACCAGAAGTTTGACCATATATATCTTGAGCTTTGGGACTCCGATTGACTCCATTTGAGTTGCGTTGGAGTCAGGATCCCAAGCACTTTCTAATGATACCAAATCTGGAGAAAATGGCGAATTTCAAAATTTGACAAAAATCCTCTGGATCAGGTAGACATGGATCGCATAAGAGGCGATTAGTCCCTTGTCACAAATCCTGAGGGGAGCGTTGACCATTTGCTAACAATCTCCCCCTCAGCATTACTCGAGGGGATTCAAACCTGTGACCCAACGCTTTGATACCAATTGTTGGCCCACGTTTGTCATTGTGTCAAAAGATCAATCTATCAACACTCGGTACAAAGGGTAGAGACATGGATCGCACAGGAGGCGGTTTCCATTGTCACAAATCCCAAGGGGAGAGTTAACCGTCTACCAACACAAAGGCCCAACAAAATTACACATATAGAGGATGCTGAGGTGAAGGGTGGGTTCATGGTCATTGAGAAAATGCATGATCCTATAGAGGCCAACTTGATTCGTACTAAGTGAACAAAATTTACCTCTTTGGGGATATTCAAAGGTAGGCAAGATAGATTTGGAGACTATGTCACAAGAGGACCCCAAGTTGTGGTGGACTATGCATGGGCCTAGATATTTGACTACTACTCTAGCCATTCGTTTGTTGTCTCAGGTTTCTAGTTCTTTTGCTATTGAGAGGAATTGGTCTACTTATAGCTTCATCCACTCTATTAAGAGGAACAAGCTTACTTCTAGGAGGGAAAAGATGCTTGTGGTTGTACATAGTGACTTGCATCTCATTGACCACAACACAACTACATACAAGGAGAGTCCAGCAGCCAGATGGGATGTAGAGCCAAAAGAGCCAGCACAGATAGATGATGTTGCATAGACAGGGCTGGTTGGTATTGGTTTAGATGAACTTGAGCATGTGGGGTCCAATAGTTCCAGTGATGAGAAGATTGACATGGAGCTTCGGGATGATTAGGGGCATCAGGCCATTAGCCATTGACTCATGAGTCTAGTCATTAGTATTACTATTTACTATTTAGTACTTTATTTTTGAAGTTTGAAGTTTGAACATTGTTGATTGTAATTATGAATCATGATTATGAAATTCAAATTTTGAAACTTCTAGTTCTCATTCCAATGTCTATATTTCATTATTTTGATTTTCAATGTTCACTAGTTCAATGAAATCATCGCAATGTGTTTAAACTTTAAACTTTACTTATTCCTTAGGCTTCTACAGTTATACATCTCTTTATAACTAATCTTTCAACTACTATATGTATTTCAGCACCGCTCCCCCACTGTCCCCCTATCCTCTCGTCTTTGCGTCAAGAAACTTTGTGGAACATTGCTTCAATACCATCTTACTGCCAGAAGTTATAATTATTGAAAACTAGAATTAAGAAATAAGTTTTTCTTTTTAATCCAGCTTTTCAAAATAAATCATGTGAGCCAATTCACTTCCCCAACATAAAACAAGACTAATTATTTAGAACTGTGGACACAGTAGGCTTGTACATATGATATAAGAAAAACAGAAGATGACATTCAAAGTATTCTCCAGTTATATGTTGGATTTGATAATATGGGAGACAAGCTGAAAATGGAACAATTACATTGGAAAACGCTAATAGAAATCTGAAAAAATGAAGCCTTCAAAAATTTACTTTTCAATTGCATAGAAAGAAAACCTGGAGTCACTACTCAAGATTGAAAAATAAATAAATGTCAGAAAATTCATGAGATTGGTACTCCATTAACATTATGGTACTTCTGTGCTGGACTTTCAGAAGAAATGAGTAAAGCAATTGGAGTTGCAGTTTTCTTTTTTTAATAAAAAGAGGGTAAAAACTTTATTGAATCAGAATCAGAATAACAACACAAGGATCAAAGAAACAATTGGAGTTGCAGTTTTCTTTGGCAATATATAATAGATATTTTCTCAGACAGCAAACCTAATCCCGCTCACTGATTGCTGTCAGATGCTCATCAATCTCTTCTGTTGATAAAACTCGAAACTCTGAACTTTGTTTTGTGACTACACCCACCTATTATCACATCAGAAGGATTTTATAGTTAAAGGAAGTAGGCACAACTTCAATCAGTGTATCTAAAATTTAATTCAGGATGCCACTGAGCTTTATATTAAATTATGACAAAAGAAAAGCATAAAACAAATCCGCATGCTACTGCTAGTACATTAAAAGGTCCATGTCAGCACACAAACTACCTGTCCAAAGTCCCACTCAGAATATAGGAAAATTCTGCACTTCAACAAAATCCTAGAACCATGATATGACTTCAAACAAAAATGGGTAAGAAAAAAATGATGAAACAAATGTATTAGCCAGTAACAATTTCTAGAAATTTTCTTAAAAAAATCCTATCCCAACATTCCAGAGATCATAATTTGGAATGTATAGTCACGAGACAAGATAATCAACATTTGATCATTAGATCTTTTACATGAACCAAGATAATTCCATTCAGCAGGTCAAGATGTGTTGAAATAACTCCACATATCAAGCAGGAATTCCACTTGTTGAATGCTTCTAGCAAATTGATTTTTCAATGCATTCTAATCATACTTATTAATGCAACGGATATCACATCTGTAGTATCATTTAATGTAAATTTAATCTCAACTTAAAGGTTATCAAAACTAAAACTGGGACACTTTATTTGCCAGCATCATATATCTAACCATATTTTCACTTTGTGAGAGGCTTCTATATTCTTAGAAAAATTATCTTTGCGTCTTATTAATAGCAGATTGGGCTTTCAGTGTCACTATCTACCTAAAAGAGAACCTTACAACAAATGTACACTCACCAATTATTCATTTATTGTGAATCAAAACTGCTTTAGAGAAAATCATATTCAGCATGCTTTTACAGCCATCTTTTAGGGTATGCATAGCCACAATCTAATGATTGCAAGTTGACCTTGACTAAAAAAAACAAGAGCTACGATGGCTTTCCTATGGTACGCATGGATATTTTTTTAAGTACCCCTCAAGCATTACAATGTTTTAAAAAGAATTTTTATTCAGATCGCTCAGGGATTAAAATAGGTATGACATGCACCTTAAACATAATGGCCTCCCTATTGTATCTGTGGATAGTTTTTTCAAGTATCTCAAGGATTAACATGTTTTACAAAGTTTGTTTAATTTGATATCTCGGGTATTAAAATATGGATGATGGGCACCTTAAACATCCATATCTTCCAGTAAGTTGAAACATAAACTGAGACAATTGAGATATCAAAAAGCATTTTCCCAATCCATAAAAAATTAGAATAATGCTTCAATGTTTAATTTGGTCTTGCAAGCTTATATCTGTATAAAACATAATGCCCATTGACAGGAGAATTTAGGTCAATACCTCAATTTCTGTAGCTTTAAAATCCTCCTGAAGAACAGACTGGAGTGCAGAAATTGCTGTCTGTGGCAAACAAGAGCACACAAATGGAAGCCATATCAACAATCAGATTTGACCAAGCAAGTTGAGATAGAATATATAACATTATGGTATTCAATCTAACTGTGTTCTTTGTGGGTCTTTTCTATGCACTAAAAGATTGATAGAAACTAGTGAGGACAACAAAGCATTTGTCAGCCAGAGTTGAGGGTTGTTTCCAGAGTTTATTAGACCTAGGATAAACTAAAACATGTTAGTTAAACAATTCTCAGCATTTCATAAGCATAGAACATTGACAAGTCAGACTTACCATAGGTATAAAATTGAAATGGGTAACTTGCAAAGAAGCCACAATAAATGCTAAGAATTGTGCCATGGATACAAGATCATTTTGCTAAATATTAACAAGATATTTGGCAAACCTCATACAATGGATGTAATAGGCTGATCAAAAAGTTCACTTTAAACCCAAAAGTAAGACTATTTTCAATTTAGAAAAGTGAGACGACCTCAAATTTAGGAAAGTGATAAGTAATACATGGAAATAACTCCAACAACTTGTCAATATCATGTACATAACTGAATAATAATGTTCCAAATGCAAAATAATACCTGAACAGTATCTTCATAAGATAATCCAGAAGCATTCTTCAGTTTCTTTTCTAGAAAATTCATTGCCTCTGTTTCCTTCATACCCGCAGCTGTTGCCTGAAAATATTGTGATTTATAAATTACAAAATGAGCAGAAGATTAACATAACAACAATTTAGCTACAATATTATATATATTGGCATCATTAGAGGCAGAGCAACTTTATTTTCCACTACTAAAGTCTCAAAAGCTCACATGCAAGAATGTCCTGCCAGAAATAACATCTGTGTGAATAAAGATTCGTGATAATGCAAATTGTTTACTATTTCCAACTTGGATGCACCCTTCAAGTTTTAATTAGACTACTTAAAGAGGAAATCTTAAGTAGTATGAAAGGAAAATTTATTGTATCTTTCAGGATCATTTCCAAGTTCATTTGCCTCAATGGGCATGGATCCCAACTCCAACAAATCCAAGGAGCCTGTCAAAAAGATTGCCCCTCTAAAGATAGAAACATATGAGAGAGTTTACCTCTAGGGAAATTGAATTGGATGAGTTGGAGACAGCTATGAAAGAATTAGACATCTTTGGGGTCTGAAAACCTATCAGTGAAATTCTACAAGCATGTGTGTCAGGCGATTAGCCCCGCTTACTTGAAAATGTGTCAAGGTTCTATCAGAAATGGAGGTAGGGGAAAGGTGCTTATTGCAAACCTATCACGTTATCCCTAAAGGTTCTAAAAGGCAATTGGTAGGAAGATAGAAGTATAGAACCTTATGACCTAAGTCACAAGGTTCGCCGAATTTCAGCCATGAAGTTCAAAATTCGGCAGACCTCAAAAGATTAAAAAAAAATTGTTGAAATTTATTATTTATCCAAAAAATCATACAGATGACGTGCACTGTGTTTTTGTTAAAATATATATTTTTTTAAAACGTCATTTTAGGGTTTTTTACCAGATTTTTTGTAGGTGTTATTTTTTTCATGTTTTATATGTGTTTTTTTTCTGCTTATTACACATGGGCCATTTTCTCTATGGTTGGGGAGGCAGTTGCGACTCCATGATCTTTATTGTCCAGCCGAGAATCAAATATTGTTTAGTGGAGCAGGAAGCTACAAATGGCAGTAGTCAACTATGTCAGAGGTCGGCCATGTCAAGGGCAGTCAATCAGATTGGTCTTTCTAATGGGTAAACAGGAGAAGCAACTGCTTCCTAGAACAAATGTTACAAATCTCGTTCTCCTACCTGTAGGAATTGTAATGTCTATCTGGACCAAGGGATTGGTCTTTCAAGGGCTCCATGAAGTATGGTTTGCAGGGCTTCAACAATAACGGCTCCTTCAGGCCCCCCAATAACCCTTGGCCCCTCCGATTTATTATTTTTAATGTGTTCTTAATATCATTTATTTTATTATGTTTTTATATTTTTAATATCATCTATTTATATATTGTTATTATTTTATTAATATAAATATATATAAATAAATATTACATACTTAATTGTAGAAAATATATTATATTTAAATATTTTTGATATATAAAATTTATATATTATGCTTTTATACATTTTTTAATATTATTTCTTTATTTTATATTTCTATATATTTTTATATCATGTTATATATAATATATTATTTTTATTTCTATATATATTATTTATTTTATTAATGAAAACATATAAATAAATTTAAAAATAATAAATATAGATATAATATTATAAAATTACATATTTATATTATATAAAATAAATTATATAAATATTTATAGATTTTAATTTATATATACACAAACCCATTCAGGAAAATAAAAAAATGTCATTGCCAGAACTTCATTATTTACTTTTAGCAACGTTAAAACTATTTTGATAATTTTGTGTGTATATTACTTATATTTTTTAAAAAATCAAATTCATTTAAGACAAATTTAATGGCGAATTTTCTTCAAATTTTTTCCCCTTGCTGAACTTCATCCAAATTTTATTGTTGCTGAACACGAACTCAAACTTGAACCTTGTGACATAGCTTATGACCATCCTTAATGTCTCTAACAAAGTTCTATCAAAAGCTTTAGCTATGACTATGAGGAACAAGCTTATTAGTTACCATATAGTTATAAAGGAGAAAACTGGCTTTACTAAAGAAAAAATTATCCTTGGTAATCATATAACTGCATAGAAAAGTCTTGAAGGGGTGCAGGGATATGGCCAAATGGAATTTTTGTACAAATATAGACTTTGATAAGACCTGCAACAGGATTGAATGGAACTCCATCCTCAACAAGTTAGATTGATTGGGATCCAGCTCCCTTTTCAACAGATCAGTGTAGGTTGTGTGGATGTCAAAAGGGTTTGTATGAATTAATGTACCCTGGGGATGAATCACTGGGGCTTTTGTAATGCTTCAAGGAAGTGAAAATTTTGGGGATTGGGACAAAATGTCCCCTCCCAGTCCCAAAACTTGTATCTTTGAGGGGAACAACCACGAGACATCTCCCTAAAGTGGCAAAGTTTCCCAGAATGTACTTTTAGAGGGGACCCTGTCGGTATCATCCACCATGCACAACATCCCTTTGACATCCCAAGAACATCAGGGCACTCCCACGGCCATCAAATTTAAGCTTTTACAAAAAAAACACTACCCCTTATGGTAGGACCCTCCCCCAACATTTGAAAATATGTTATCACTCCCAAACACCAGCCAAAATTCATTTTTCTGTCTTACTCTTCATTACCTGTCATTTGCATTATTAAAATTTACTTAGCAAAGATATCCCATATTTGTTAGAATATTATATTCTTCCATTTTATAATGGTCAATTATATCTATTAGTTGTTGGTAGGTAGCTGGTAGGTAGACATTTAATGTCTACAGTATTTTACCTCACCTATATATTGTAATCTATTCTTCAAGTAATATCAAGCAATTTCCTAGCCCCAAAATTGTTTCATGGTATCAGAGCAGGTCTGAGCCTGTCTCCCTCACGGGAGGGCTCAGGATTCAGGGAGGGTTTCTGGGTAATTTCGTGGGCTTTCTAGAAGCCATAATCCGAAGTTCTTTAGGGCCAGATTTTAGAAGGAAAATTTGTGACAAAATTTTCGTGGGCCTGTAGATCATAATTCTAAGCTCATATTTTGCACCAACATGCACCAAAATTAACCTGCAATATAAAACCACAAAGAAAAAACCCCAAAATCTGGGATTTCTATCAAGTTTTTCTAATTAGCTAGGTCATCATATGATGCAAGAGAAGAGCATACTAAACTTGTCAAAATCCACCAAAGATTTCAATCTAACAATAGTTCATGCACAAAATTACCCTTAGATCTAAAGAGTCTGCAGATCTGAAGCTCTAATACCATGTAGGAGCTGGAAATTGGCTCACACCCCAGAATCACCTACAAAACAAAAGATAACCTTCCATAGGAGAGTATGGCAAGACAATAGCTTGCTTGATATGATATGTTACAAATGTACAAGAGCCTTGCTTAAAAAGACAAGGTGAGAGATAGGATTAGACAAGATCATAACATGTGTCTTAATCAAAAAAACGAGACTCCCCTGGACTTGGCAAGTTCTGAGTCAAGTTACCCCAGCCAAGTCTGGGGGGCACGGACTCGGACTCAGCCGAGTCCGCACGAGTCCTAGCGAGACTTGCTGAGTCTCCTAAACTCGTCGAACTCACCGAGTCCGAGCGAGTCCCACCAGCTAGGCTCGGCCGACGTGTAGGGTTGGGTGAAAAGGGGAAAAAAAAACATAAAATAAGAGTTGGCAAATTCATTTCATTTTGTTGGCAAAATAGGAGGAGAAAAGAGAGTTGTAAGGAAAAACAAGAGAGCATTGTAAGGCAACCAACAAGGAGGTAGAAGATAAATCCATCATCAAATCACATTCGAGCAACTTCATACCAGCAAGGAGGTGCATTAAGAGCTATTTACCAGCGATTGGAAGGAGTTTGCATTTCATTTCAAGCCTAACCTAAGAGGTAAGCTTGATTTTTTTTTGTTATTTTGTATTTTTAAAGCAAAAATTGCATTGTTCTTTTGAGTTTGCATTTCTTTTTTTACAAACCCTAATTTTTTTGGAATAAATTTAGAAACCCTACTTGTTATCGCAACAGCCTTCATTTGCAATTGAAATCATATTTTTCACAATGTCTACAACCCCAGCTAGAAAAGACCCTGCTTGGAAACATGTTGAAATCTTTCCCGGTCAGAAAAAAGGAGAGGCCAAATGTAAATATTGCAAAACACTTTTTCATGGAGACATAAACAGATTGAAATACCATATTGTATGCATACCCGCCCATGATGCAGTGGGTTGCCCTCATGCACCTCCTGAGGCTATTCGTGAGGTGCAAGTGCAATTAGAATCATTTGAACTGCAAAAAGAATTGAAGAAGAGGCAAAGGGAGGAGTTGACTAGCATTGGTGGTGTTGGAGATGCTTCTTCCATGCCTCCATTCCGACCTAGTTCTTCTACTAGTGTTGGTGCTACTAGTAGTGCTAGTGCTAGTGGTAGCGGGACTGTTAGCATTGGTCCTAAAGTTCGTAAATCTAGGATGGATTCATATTTTGTGCCATGCCTATTTGTGGGGCGGGGTTCAAAGCCCCTACTGAAAATGAATTAAAGGGCTCGCTTTTGAGTCAAAAGGTGGCTGATGTAAAAGCCCAAATAGAGGAGCAGCGCTTGCTATGGAGCAAGAATGGTTGCACCATCATGACCAATGGTTGGACCAATATGAGAAATAGGACACTGCTCAATTTTCTTGTTTCCTCCCATGTAATTGTACTTCCCTCAATGCATTGAATCATTTGAAATTTGAAATTTGAATTTGATTTAGTGATTAATATTTGTAATTTATGTTTTTTTTAATTTATTGAATCAATGACTTTACTTCTTTTTCAAGTGCCACCGTGTTCATCAAATCCACTGATGCTTCCGCCCATGTAAAAAATGCCACATACCTTTGTGAGGCTTTAGAGGTCATAGTTGAGGTGGGCGAAGAGAATGTGGTTCATGTGGTGACCAATAATGCAGCAAATTATGTTGCTGCTGGTAAACTATTGATGGAGATGCACCCAACAATATTTTGGACTCCATGTGCCGCCCATTGCCTTGACCTCATTTTGGAGGATCTTGGCAAGCTTCCATGGATTAAAACATGTGTGGATATAGCCAAAAACATTTGCAAATTTGTATACAATCACACATGGGCCCTTAGCCTAATGAGGCAATACATGGGGTTGAGAGAGTTGGCTCGTCCTCGCATCACTAGATTTGCCACTAATTTCATCACATCATAATCCTTGATTCGGTCAAAGGCAAGTTTGAGATGTATGTTTGTTGGTGAGGTGTGGACTTCCTCATCCTATGCTACGACCACTACAAGGATTGATGTGGCAAATTGCATTTTTGATGAGCCAGGCTTTCTGGCACCTACTGCAGAGATTGTAAAGGTAAAATTCAATTCTACATTATGTTTTAATTTTTATTCATATTTTTCTTTTATTTGTTTATTTTTGTTCACAGTTACTTAAGTTAATGTTTCACAATATTTGCAGTTCACCGAGCCCTTGGTAGTTCTCCTACAAGTTGTTGATGGGGAGAAGCCCACAATGGGCTACATATATGAGGGCATGAATAGGGCCAAAGAGGCCATTAGATCCGTCTATGAGGGAGCTGAGGATAAGTATCATCCCATTTGGGAGATCATTGATAGGAGATGGCACTACCAGCTTCATAGGCCCCTCCATGCAGACGCATATTTCCTAAATACAGCCTTTTGATTCCGTCGTGATTTCCACGCGAATGATGAGATTCTTGGTGGGCTCTACTTGGTGATAGAGCGGATGGCACCTGCTATTACTGCACAGATAGTCTATAGTCCATGAGATAAACACCTTTGCTGCTGCACAAGGAGACCTCTTTGCACGTCAAATGTGCAAAGATAGTAGGATGACATTACAGCCAGGTAAAAACATATTTAAGGGCATAATTTTCCTTTTTTTATATTATTATTAAATGTTGAACTTGAAACTTGAAGCTTAAAGTTGGAAACAAGATTGATTTTGTTTCTTTTTCTCATCTCAGATAATGGTGGCAAATGTTTGGTTCTAAAACACCAAACCTTCAGAAGATTGCCATTCGCATATTGAGCCAACCATGCAATTCTTCTGGTTGTGAGCGCAATTGGAGTATGTTTGAGCACATACACTCCAAAAGTTGCAATGGACTGTCTGTGGAGAGGTTGAATGATCTAGTGTAAGTTCATTACAACCTTTGTCTCAGACACAGGCAGATTTTTGACCATGACTCCACCCCGATCACGCTAGAGGAGGTCGATTCAGAGTTTGAATGGATCACAGAGGCTACATATCCGGTCTTTAGTGACGAGGACCTTGATTGGGTTGACCAGGCAGATAGAGAGGTTGAGGCTATAGTCATCGCAAAGGAGGATAGAGCACGAGCAGACACAACCACAGCTGATGTTGGTGAGGGTGGCATGGAGTCACAGGCAGAGACTATGGCTGCATCTGCTACATCATCCAGGACCCACCTTAGACGCCTTCGTAGGAAGGATGCAAGCTCCTCTGAGCCATAGACTTGTAGTTATTGTTTTGATATTTCATATTTGTTTGGAACATTTGATGCCATAGATTTCATATTCCATGAGTTTTATACATTTGACTATATTTATATATCTAAGTGTGCTATTTCCTTTAGCAGCTCAGCTACAATTTGTGTTTATACTTATGTGATCGATGTATACTTGTGTATGTGATCAAATTAGCTTCTATTTGATGATGTTATTGTGCCTTTAAGGTTTATTTAATAAAGGGTGCATGAAACAAGTTTTAAATCCTTAAAAATCTCTAAATTTCTTGGGTTTTTCATTTTGCCGAGTTTGGGCGCCGAGTCCCGAGTCGAGTCACCCTTGCCAAGTCCCGAGTCCCGAGTCAAGTCACCCTCACCGAGTCTTGTAACTATGGTCTTAATCCTATAATATGAGACAACTAACTTAACTAATATTAAAAGACCTAGGACTCAAGAATTAAATGCCAAAAGTTAAGATACGATCTAAATGACAGCTAAGACTTTTAATAGATTCCTAGAACCTAAGTAAACTTAACATGTGAATAGGACCTACTAGTAGACTAGATAGGTAAATACATATTCACACCAACAATTTCCAATAGCATGATCCCCGTGTGTCGTGCAGTAACTTGCTACTCCCATTTATTCCTTTGGCCTTTTCTTATTGATCTTACAGTCATGCAGTGGCTCCACCTGATGATTTACTAGGACCATAAATCAAATTGTCTTGAAAATTATTCTTTTTTATATTGTTGAATAGCTCTTATGTAACATTGGGAAGTAAAGGATTAGATATGGTAGTCTCACTACTCTTGGCCTGCAACATATATTAACAGCTATCTTGTATTAAAATATGTATGTACAGAATGTTCCAGGAAGCGAAAAAAAATCTGTACACCCTTGACAATAGCGCATCAAAATAATTTTAGAATACAGCGGCCATAGCCTGTTTTGATCACTTGAACAGAACTTGTTACATGACTTCTTCCATGATTCTGGCATTAGTAAGTCTGACGCTCATCCTCTTCTTGTGATTCTGACTTTACAAGTCTGACCCTCATACTCAAATCACTACTTATCCCACAAACTTCATTCAATGTAACAGCATGGAGCAGCATTGATTAACACAACCATTCAAGTGTGTCTCCCCTCTCATCAGTGATAACACAGCTTATGTTTTACAAGACAAATGTGCACATGCAAATAAGTTGTGAATTAGGCCATCAAGCATTCCTAATAATTGGCACACCACCTTGATTATTCTTCCTGCAATTATAATTAATCATGTGAAATATACTAAGTTTCTCCAAGATCCAAACTCTGAAATGTTGACATAAAAGATTAAAGATGTCCAAAAAATCATTGAAAGGTAATATGTCCTACTGGGACCCCACAACAAAAATTTGTCTAAGATTCCCAAATCTAAGATTTGCCCTGGCCTCATCCTGGTTTTGAATTATGTACCAGGAGTCTGATGGGCACCCACAGATGGTCTATAGAATATTTTTATGCCCTTATATTTACAACGAGTACACATCCTTGACCCTTCCTGTGGCTTGGAAACTTATCACAGTTTTCAGTGACATGGAGGCAGGGACATCTCCTTTGTTTAATATGGCAAAGCTTTGGGCATTCTGGGACTTCATGACATCCCCTGGCAATCTGGGTATCCCCCAAATTCCTGGGACATGCCCCAAGCATCCTGGGGACACCTAGACATCTAGAACTATTAAAATTTGAAAGGTAACATCCCTGGAAAGTAATAAATGATTTTTATATTAACAACTTCTGACTTTTTACATTTTTATGCAAGACTTGGACTCTTGCTATAGTTATCTGCATGATGGTATTATAATCAGATATTCTGTACACATTTTTGTCAAACTAAATTTCCATTGTTCAATGTAAATTTACAATGGCATGCTATCATAAATGCATATATTGTCATGGAGACCACACACTAGAGGCTGTTGGAGATAATATGTTCCATACCTTGTAACCAACATAATGACCTGCAGGATCACATTTATAAAGTTGAGGTCCTAGCTCCTCATCAATACCAAGAACTATGGCCGCTGCATAACCAACACATATATGTAAATCAAAAATATAGTGTAGTGGTACAAAAGAACTTTTTGTACTTCTTCACACAAACAAACAAAAAGTGTAAGAAGGTAATTACAATACTCTTTTATATATCATATTAAGAAATATATATATATACTAACCTACTCCCAGTGGTCTCATGTATGCATGTTGTGTATACACTTGAGATTTATCTGCAAGCCTGTATGTTATATACAGTAACATAAATATGTATGGTTAATGCACAAGAAAACAGAAAGTTCAAAGCAAAATCATATTTTGGATGTTAACATCTGGGAAGAAAGAACAATATGTTGAAATAGAACCCTGTCATACCCATTCGGCATATATTATTTTTTTAATTACTAAATGGAAAATTTAATAACTAAGAAATTTGTGAAAATTGATTATTTGGGTTCTGAATGGTGTGAGAAAACATTCCTGCAAATTTAACACAAAATAATAATACTTGAGTTTAATTTTCATCATCAGGGAAATTTTGGTGGCTTCAGCAGCAAAAAAGAAAAAAGTTCCATTCAAAACAACATGCCATATCAATAGATGTTTTCCAATTAGTTGAAAGCAACAACCATGCACGGACAGCACAAAGAAGCACAAAATAACATAGAATTATTAAATTTTAAATAGTGACATTGCATTTATATAAGCAATTGTGAATTCATGAAGCCAAGAGTATCCCCTAAGTATTAGGAAAACCCACACCATGATGATAACCTTCAAATTTTTAATGAAGCCTCCTATAGCCTTTGAAGGTTTTCATATACTGATAACACAGCTAAGGCGTAGCTGACTACCAGAAAATCATATATGTAGGTGATATCCTTACCTTATTGTTGAAATGCACATTACATTGGTTATACTGATCAAGGGCAGATCATTGCACAAACTTAAAATTATATTAATAGACCTCAAACAAAAATGTTATCACAGTGGGGCTGGTAAATGCCCAACCCCTAGACTTGTGCATCCTGCTCAAGCACCGAACACTGCACTCTCTCAATCAGACTCTTCGTAAAGCCATCACTGAAAATAAACTTAATTACCCTAATCACTGCAACTTTCTTCTTGCCATATTGAAATGAGAGCTGAGGTTGCTGGTTATCTGAAGAGGTGACTTCTCCCTTTACTCATAATCCTTTTCTTGACTTCCTACTCTCATCATATACAAGAAGATCTGTAGTCCATAACATATACTCCTCCTTGACCAATTTTTTCTCCACTTATTCCATTTTGTGCTCTTGTTTCTACCCTTCTTCTTCATGAGCCCACTATGCCCATCAAATCCTTTAATTCAATTGGCATTCCCATTTCTTTTAGAGATTCTACATCTTTCTTTCATTTCTTCCTCCAATTAAACGAGCATAAGAAGTCATAAATTCTTTGGAAGCATATTCATTCATCCCAAACTTGGGGTGAGGCAAGAAACTAAGAACCTTCTCTCTTGTGATTTTCAAAATGAAAAGATAAGATCTCTCCCTACCCTGTCTCTCCTCTCAGGCTTCCTAGCATGCACAATAAAGAATCTATAGAAAATAGATGATAATAAGCTCATTGTATACTAATATTCTCTTGTATAATTGTATTCATTAAGCTGACAAGAACAATGTAAACAGAAACAGTACCATGCTAAGTGAGCTTGAACCAAAGATGTATTGAGATAGGTGACATCCTAGGAAGTCTCAGTGCTTCAAGCCCAAACATTTAGTAATAAACAATTACACTGCCAATTGTAATATAATTGGAATAAAATAGAACATGCTAGATAGTTGTCAATGACAACAATAGTGCTTGTAGAATTCAAATATATACCAGAGAGGATCTTGTATACAATTAGACTACTGAAATGTCCCCTTTTGGGAAATTCCTAAATTAAGGCCTACAAAACAAATATTAATCACTTAAAACTACTATTAGTAATAACAAGTATCAACTTTATGATAACATTCAAATCCATACATAAAACATTATAATATTGAAATCAATAAATCATAGCTAAAAAATCATAATATTTACATCAATAGTTTATAGCATCATTAATATTAGAATTAGCACATCATAGTTTATTCCTTATAGCAAATCACCTCGTGAATTTATTAGAAATGCTTGCAAACAACAATCTCAAGGCTGGTCATCCTTGTATTGTGAGAGCATGGAAGTTGGGTCACCCTTCCATGCCTCAATCCACCTTGGAGGTTAGTCATCCTCCTTGATCAAGCCCAAGAACATGAAAGGTCGGTCTTCCATACCAGCTCCTAGCCCACGAGCATTGAAGGCTGACCGTCCATTCCATCTCGGGGTAGTGTACTTGATAAGATCTTCCTTCACCTCTCGTGAACTCGTTATTAAAATAATATTTATTATTTATTTACTAATGCTCAATGTTGTATTATAGTGTAATATTCTTGATAAGATCGTTTTATCGATCTTCTTCAGTTTCTTTTAGAAACTTGCTATTCCTATAAATCTTTGTAAATTATTTATTGAGCTTTTGCTCCAATTGTAAATACATTGAATTTTTACCATTTTGCCTCTCGTAATATAGTATCAGAGCGGGAGATTTTGGGCGCCAATTTCTCTTCTGTTTTTCCAGAACAAACTTTCGCGGGGCTTCTGTAATTTGTTTTTTTTCTAGAGAATTCGTGGATTTTAAAATAAAGAGGCAAAAAGTCACAATTCCTAAAAATCGCGTCTGGGTGAAAGGTCGTAATTTACATTGTGTGTTTTCCCCATCGCACGTCTGTTTTGCTCTTTCCCACACGCACGACTTGTTTCTCCTGGTCGCGACCTTTCATTCTTTGGATTCTGCTCACACTTTCCTCTTCCGGTGGCTATTTCTGGCTATTTTTTAAGGCGCATTTTTTGAAGAAAAAACCTCCATCCTCTAGCCATGATTTTGAATGCTTCTAAGGTGTGCAACTTTTCTTTTCTTTTTTCTAAAAATCTGAAACACGTTTGGTTGCAATTTCTTCACTCTTCTGCACACGTTTTTAGACCCTAAATCATGATTTTGTCACCTATTTTTGGGCGCCGAATTTTCTTGCAGTTGGTCTTTCCTTTTTCGAGCTAGGGTTTTGAAATAAATCCTTTGTTTGAAGCCGAAAAAATTTTCTGATCACAAATTTTTTGTGGGCTTTTCGAGAAGATTTATGGGTAGTCGTCATAATTTTTTGGGTGCCTCGAAATCCATGCTTTGTAATTTGTGCAACCGAGTTTGCCTCGTTTTTTGTGCCTGAAATTGCCTTTGTTTTAAGTACATTGGAATTTGTGTCTTGGGTTTCGTGCATTCAATTTTTTGAGCCTCTTTTGTATCTCATTTTTTCGTGCCTCAAAAAGCATGCAAGATGGCGAGTTTGACCAACATTATGTTGGAAGATAGTCAGCGATTCAACGGCAGAAATTATAATACTTGGAAGCAACGAATGATGACGATCTTTGAATATCGTTGCCTTGATCAGATTGTTCTAGGTACTGCTACTCATCCCACATCGTCGAGTAAAGACCAGGAAAAGTTTGACGAGCAAAATCGTAAAGCGGTGATGCTCATGAAACTTTCAATTACTGATGATCAGCTTCCACAGGTTCCATCCAACAAAACAACTGCTGAGATTTGGGAGCATTTGAAAACCTTGCACGAGAGCTCCAACAAGAGCGGTGCATTCTTTCTAAAGAACCAACTGTTCTCCATCATGATGGATGAGAGAATGTCCTTACAAGAGCATCTGACAAAGATTCAGGACATCTGTGATCAATTGGAGGCGATTGGTCGGAAGATGGAGGAAGAAGACATGGTTGTAATCACCTTGAAAAGCCTACCAAAGTCTTATGAGCACTTTGTTGAAACCCTCAACATAACATCGACTAATGTTGATCTGAAGTTTCCGGAGCTTTGTACCATTCTTTTGCAGCAGGAACATCGGAAACAACAGTTTGGTAGTAGTGCCTCATCGTCCTCTACAAAACAAGCTTTTGCAGCTAAGTCTCAGCCTAAGAATAAAGGGAAAGGTCAGTCTTCGTAGCAGAAAGGCTCAAGTCAACCTTTGGGCAGCCCTAAGAAGAACATTCAGTATAATTACTACCACAAATATGGCCATATGAAGAAGGATTGTCATCAGCGTTTGGCTTCTGAACAGAAGGAGGGAGGGTCTCAACAGAAAGCAAATGTTGTCGAACACACTGAGTAGAAGGAATCTGCCTTTCACACTTTTATGGCTAAAAGGCCTGCAGATCATGTTAAGTCCTTTGCCTGGTACATTGATTCAAGTGCTTTGCAACACTTCACTCATCGGCGTGATTGGTTCACAAATTTCTCTCCCTTCAGTGACTCAGTTATTTTTGGAGGAGGTGAAGAGTATACTGTTGTCGATAAGGGCACTGTTCAGATTCAGTCTGGTGGGAGGAGTCTCATATTTCTCAATGTCTACTACATTCCTAGCATGGAACTGAACCTTCTCTCTGTCAGTAATATTATGCAGCACTCTCCTCAGTTGGATGTGGTATTCAATGCACATAAATGTTCGATTGTTGATCAAGAGACTCGCACCACTATGGTTGTTGGTATTGAGGATCATGGTCTATACCAGTGTTCCACGGGGTTTCGAGGACGGGAACTGTAGGGGACGCGTTTCGGGGACGCAGGGACAAGGGGTTTAAGTTTGGGGGCAGCAGGGGGACAGCAACAGGAGGGTAGTAGGGTGCTGAAATACATATAGTACTTGAAAAAATAGTTATAAAAAGATGTATAAGTATAAGAATTATACATCTTGGAGACAACTAGGAGTCCACTAGATGTCTTGAGGGCTCCCCAGCATCCTCAAAGTCCTAGCAGCATCTTGGAGACAGCGACATTGGTGGTGGGATGGTGGCGCTGGTGGTGGGCTGATGGGGGGACGTCCCCCCCAAGTCCCCAAGTCTCCAAGACGTCCCCCTCTAGGAAACGCGAGGATTTTTGGGGGGGGACGCGTCCCCATGGAACACTAGTCTATACAGACTTGTGAATACAGGTGATTCTCCAGAGTTATCCATGGTAGCCAAAAATTCTGCTATTACCAATCTTTGGCATCAGCAGTATGGGCACTTAAATGTGCACCATCTCTCTCAACTAGCTCAGGAGTGACTTGTAGCTGGTTTACCTGAGATCCAAACTCAGCATCATGGAGTTTGTGGAGCTTGTCAGGCTGGGAAGCAGCACAAGACACCGTTCACGGATGGTGACTCATGGCGAGCCTCTAAGGTACTACAATTGGTTCACGCTAATGTATGTGGGCCAATGAATACACCTTTTGTTACTGGTTGCAAGTATTTCTTGCTTTTTGTTGATAATTCAATTGTAAAATGTGGGTGTACTTTCTTAGACAGAAATCAAATGTGTTTATTGTATTTCAAAAGTTTAAGGCCTTAGTAGAAAAAGAGTTTGGTTGTTCCATAATCACTCTTAGGTCAGCTAATTGGGGGGGAATTTTGTTCTACTGCTTTCTCCAACTTTTGTGATACATACGGCATCAAATGCCAGTTAACCACACCCTATACTCCTCAGCAAAATGGTGTTGTAGAGCGGCGCAATCGTACAATCACTGAGATGGCCTGCTCCATGCTACAACACAGGAGTGTTCCGAATAAATTTTGGGCAAAAGTAGTCTACACTGGAGTCTATCTCCTTAATCGGTTTCCTACACAAGCTATTAAGGGGAAGACTCCTAAGGAAGCTTGGACTAGTTGCAAACCTCAAATTAGTCATTTGAAAATCTTTGGCTCTTTAGCATATGTATGGATTCCAAATGCCAAGCGCTCCAAGTTGGATTCCAAGAGTCAAAAGCTTATGTTCATAGGTACAGTGACAACCATAAGGCTTACGGTCGATTGATGTAGACACTGATCATCTTGTCTTCAGTCAAGATGTTGTTTTTGATGAAGAGGACCCTTTCACCTTTCCTTGACTGTGCAGCATTCTAAGGATCAGCTTTTGAAGGCTTTTGATTTGGGTGTCTATCTTTCGTTAGGTCCACCTAATGGGAGGGATGATGCAAATTCTGTTTTTGATGATGCTCAACCTAATTTTCCTCCGGATGATGATGATCTTCCACCTGTTGAACCTATTTCAAATCCACTACCAATTCCAACTCCTTCTGTTACATCTAATGTTGGCACTTCTCCTCTCCGACCTAAATGGTGGGCTAAGACTATTAGTGATCTTCATGATGATGAGCTCATTAAGGGGAGATCGTCCAGAAACAAGAGCAAACAGCAACATGCAGTTAATTTTGCTCTCATGGCCAACATTCACAGTGTTTATGAGCCTCAGACATATTCAAAGGCTAAAGGAATTCCTGAGTGGGAAAAGGCTATGGAAGTTGAATACCAGAGTCTTCAAAAGAATCACACTTGGGTCCTTTATGATCTTCCTCCAAGGAAGAAGCCCATTAGTTGCAAATGGGTGTATAAGGTTAAATACAAAGCTAACGGAACCCTTGACAAGTACAAAGCTCGTTTCGGTGCTAGGGGGTCTCACAAAAGTAAGGCATTGACTACAATGAGACTTTTGTTCCTACAACCAAGATGAGTACCATTTAGCTCGTTCTTGCCTTAGCAACCCAGTTTGGTTGGAAAGTCCATTAGATGGACGTTAAGAGTTCTTTTCTTAATGGTGAGTTGAAGGAAGAAGTCTACATGACGCAACCTCCAGGGTTCAAGGTTGTTGGTAAAGAACACAAGGTGTGCGAACTGGTGAAAGCACTCTGTGGCCTGAAACAAGCTCCTCGGGCTTGGTACATCAAGATTGACTAGTACCTCACAGATCATGGCTTTCAAAGGAGTCCATCTGACTCTAATCTGCAAGTCAAACACACTGGTAATGATATTATTATTGTTGTTGTCTATGTGGATGACCTGATCATTATTGGCAGCTTGGCACATTTGATCGCTACGATCAAATGAGATTTGTGCAGCACATTTGACATGACAGATTTGGGACTTTTGCATTATTGTTTAGGTGTTGAGGTTTGGTAGATAGAGAGCAATATCTTCATCTCCCAGTCCAAATATGCTCGAACTCTACTGGATAAGTTCTGAATGCAGGATTGCAAACCTACCTCCACACCCATGGAAAAAGGGCTCAAGTTGTCAGCTAAGTCAAACTCACCTATAGTGGATGAATCTTTGTTCAGGCAACTAGTGGGCAGCCTCATCTATCTCATTGCCACTAGACCTGACCTCAGTTTTGCAGTGAGCTACATTTCACACTTCATGACAGCCCCCAAGGTTGAACATTGGATAGCAGTGAAGTGTGTGTTGTGTTATGTGAAGGGCACTTTGGATTATGGACTTCTTTACACTAGGGATCATGATCCTAGACTCACTGGTTACACAGACTCAGATTGGGCAGGTTGAATTGATGACAAAAAATCAACATTTGGGTATGTTTTCAGTTTGGGATCCAATGCACACTCTTGGACTAGTAAGAAGCAGCGGGCAATGGCCCTCTCCTCAACAGAAGCAAAGTATCAAGGAGCAATTAAAGCAGCTTGTGAGGCAATTTCGCTTTGTCGGATGCTTGCGGTATGCAAATATCTCAAGCAAGTCTAACTCCCTTGTTCTGTGATAATTAGGGAGTTCTCAAACTTGCCAAAAATCCAGTCTTCCATGAAAGAACCAAGCATGTAGAAACTCATTGTCACTTCATTTGAAAGCTTGTTGAAGGCGGATCAGTTCAGTTGCTGTATGTTCCGACAGAGGAGCAGATAGCAGATACTCTCACCAAGTCGCTCAGTCCAAATAAGTTTGTAAAACTTAGGGGCCATCTTGGTGTAGTTGACAAATTGAGCATTAAGTGAGGGTATTAAAATAATATTTATTATTTATTTTATTAATGCTCAATGTTGTATTATAGTGTAATATTCTTGATAAGATTGTTTTATCGATCTTCTTCAGTTTCTTTTAGAAACTTGTGATTCCTATAAATCTTTGTAAATTATTTATTGAGTTTTTGCTCCTATTGTAAATACATTGAATTTTTACCATTTTCCCTCTCGTAATACTCGAAAGGCTGAACGATCTTCCTATTTGCAAGACACTTCACAAATTCAAGATATGATTCCTCAAGGAATTTGCTAGAATATTTCTAAATAAATAACTCTTAATGAAATGACATATTTACTCTTAAATGGCTGCCACCAATTATATTTTCAGAATATTACCAATGGCTGTTCTCAATCTCTATTCCAAAGAGATTGCCTTTTATTTCTTATTCTTATTTTTCCTTTTTCCAGCTTGATTGAAATGCTGAATTGATGATTGAATGATTTGATGCTTGAATGATATGATGATCGAATGATTTGATGATTGAATGATTTAATGTTTGAATGATATGATGATTGAATGATTAGATGCTTGAATGATTTGATGGACTTTTTGTTGTTTGCTTGATTGATCTTTTTGATATTTTGATTGCTTGATTGCTTGATTTCTTGATGGATAGATGAGTGATGATTGCTTGATTGAATGTCAATGAACAGATTTACCCTTTATATCCATTTCTTGAAGGAGTCACCACCCTTCATTGTTGCCTTTTGAGAATAATAATTTATTTCCAAATTGATTGATTGATTTATTCGCAATTGATGATTTTTCCACAAGGAAATGATCTCCCTTTTATATCTTATTATTGAGGGAATCACAACCTTTTATATTTGAGGGAGTCACAACCTTCTATGTTTGAAGGAGTCACAACCTTTCACATTAAGAGTCACAATCTTTCACATTAAGCGTCAAAATATTTATCTTTAATTGATTGATTGAATGATGTTATATCTCCCATTCTCAAATGAAATGTTGTAATGTCCCCTTTTGGGATATTCCTAAATTTAGGCCTGCAAAACAATAATAATCACTACAAACAAATATTAATAATAACAAGTATCATCTTTACGGTAATATTCAAATTAATACATAAAATATTATAATATTAAGAGCAATACATCATAGCTAAAACATCATAATAGTTAGCTCTATAGTTCATTGTGTCATTAAAATTTGAATTCAAAATATCTTAACATCATTAATGATTATTCCAAGGCATATTCCTATAGCCAATCTTATTAGGAATTTACTCGAAATGTTTGCAAACCGCAATCTCAAAGATGGTTGTCCTTGTGTTGTGAGAGCATGGGTGGATCCTTGTCCATCCATCTCAGGGTATCGTACTTTAGAAGACCCTCACACCCAAGAGCACACATACACCTCCCGACCCACACTCCATCTCGGTGTGACATACTTGAAAAGACCCTCAAGCCAAAGAGCACTCATCCGCCTACCAGCCCACGAACATGGCAGGATCTTAAGTCCACTCCATCCCTCAATCCACCTTGGAGGCGCTCCATCCTCCTTGTTCAAACCCAAGAGCACTCATTCGCCTCCCAACCCACAAGTGCTCCATCTAGAGGTGGCGTGCTTGATAAGATGCATGAAGACTCTCTTAACAAACCCAAGAGAACTCATACGCCTCTCAACCCATGAGCGCTCCATCTAGGGGTGGCATGCTTGATGAAAGAAAGATTGGTACTTCATCTCTCGTGAACTCAAAAGGTTGATTGGCCTCCCTATTGGCAAACACTTCTATAAATTCAAAAATAGATTGCTAAAGGAATCTATTATATTAATTGGTAACAAAATATCATATATATAGTTATTCCTAATTTATATTCTAAAACTTACTTCCCAATAATATTCTTGCTGAAAATAAAATTTACTTCCAATAGATATCTATATTCCAATTTCTTATTTTTCCTTTTTCTAATCAAATCCACTTCATGATTTCTCCACAAGGAAATGATCTACCTTTTTTATCTTATTATTGAGGGAGTCACGACCTTTCATATTTGAAGGAGTCTCAACCTTTCATATTTGAAAGAGTCACAACCTTTCACATTGAGAGTCGCAAACTCTACATTAGGAGTCACATCATATTTATTCTTAATTAATTGATTGAATGATGTTATGCTAAGTCACAACATTCGGCGAATTTCATCTATGAAATTAGAATTTTGCCGAATTTTAAAATTAAATAAAAATTCGTTTAAATTCATCATTTAATTCGTACGATACAAGCCCTAAATTTTTTTCTTCTTTTTAAATGTTTTTTTAGCGATCTCTTAACGGCTTCGACCAGGGGTTTCAATCACACCAACACAAGAAATCATATCTCCTAGTCGTGATGGGAAGAGATAAAATTGCGCCCAATCAAAATTAAATCTTTGTCATGACTAAGCAAGGGTCATACATGAGTCTTCACACACCTCGGTCAAATCTGTGTCACAGGATTTCAATCGCGGCACAAATGGATATCATCAAGCTTACAATGGCATTCACAGCTGCAAGGTTTCAGCAATCAGTGGCCTTTGCTGAATGTTTCACATCTAATGAATGTTTTGCACTCTCCAAACAAAGATTTACGGCCGGCACACAAGAATCACGCCTACAACTATTAATATATATAAATTATAAACTATAAGCTATATTATATTAAAAAACTATTATAAACTTTATAATAGTTTTCTAATATAATATAACTTATAGTTTATAATTTATATTATTATAAATATATTAATAACTTATAGCTTATATTTATGAATATATATTTAAAATTTTAACAATAGAATTTTTAATATGTTAAAAATTAATTAAATATATACTATTAAAAAATTGTAATATTAAATTAATTTAAATATAATTAAACTTTATATAATTTAGTTTTTGCAATGATTCAAATATTTATCAATGTTTAATTATTTTGACAATTTTGTGAATTTATTACTTATATTTATAAAAAATAAAAATAAAAAATTACATAAGGCGAATTTAATCCAAATTTTTTATTTTTCGAATTTTTTCCTTGCCGGACTTCATCCGAATTTCAATGTTGCCAAACTTGAATTTGAATTCGAACCTTGTGACTTAGATGTTATGGATACCTTTCTCAAATGAAATGCTCTCCCTTTTATATCTCAAGTTTGAGGGAGTCACAACTCTTCACCTCAATAGTTACAACTCTTTATCACTGCATTTGGAGAATCATAATTTAATTTTAAATAAGTTAATTTGTTAGTGCTGATGTCAATTACTTGTAATCAGTCCTAATAATTCCTCCCCCTTTTCTTTCCTTCTAGATTTACCTTCCTTATATACCTTTTCTTGCTCAAAGTACACAACCTTTCATATGTTCGTTGACCATTCTTAACAACTTAATCTTTATTTGTAATGACTGCCCCTGTTTTTTTTGTTTTCTGATTTGCTGATTGAGTTTTGTTTGATGATGTTTGCTTTGTGTTTTCAAATGCCATTCATTGTTTCAAGTTTACATAAACATAGATAATATGAAGAACAGAAAAATAAAGAGAATTTGCTTGCAAATAGAAGACTTTTCGGAATATTATTTTCCTTGATTTCATAACAGAAAATCAGACTTCTCATATACATGAAAATCAGACTCAGAAAACATCAGTTCAGACCTGGTATTTGGCTCCAGACAGCAACAAAAAGCTCAGAACAAAGCAACGTTTTAACTCCAACTTGAGTGCATCGAATCTCCTCAAAACTCTTCACCTGAAGCCACCTAAACAACCCAGAAAGGTGCAGATCAGACCTATACAACAGCAGGTCAGATTGCACAGGAAAACACCCCAAAAACCTCCAACAGGGACGCTCCTTCAAGCCAGGCGATCTGTTCTTATAAATCAGTTTCTTGGCAATAAATTCAAAGGAATACATGCAATGAGGCGCCTAGGATAGTGGTTTCCCAAAAACCAATACCCATAAAAATATCACAAGCCAATACGAAGTTTTGAATGTTTAATCAAATTCTGCCTTGGAAATAATACTCAGAAAATCACTGTAATCAGCTTCAAACCCTCAGAAACCTCTTTGAAAATCAACGCCATAATCGTACCCTTCGAAGCCAAGCTCATTCACACTAAACCCAATAAGCAACACTTCAAAATTATTCAAAAATCTTCATTTTTCAATACCAAAATATTGAAAACCTGAATATTTGTTAAGCACCAAAATGACCCCTAAGTGGAATCACACCCAACTGACTAGGGTAGGTCTTTCACTACCGAAACCAGCTCCTAAATGAAGTGAGTTTTCGTCCTCAACGCCAAACTGTAGACCTCTGGAGAAAATCCAGCAGCATTATATTATGCAACCAACTTAGACATGTACAAATAAGACTCAAAATGGGATTATAAAGAGTCAATGAGAAATTAGGGTAACTCAAGTTTGAAAATGCTTTTCCCTCCAAAAGCAACCCCCTTCTCCATTTGCTATTTTTTAATAATTTGTTTTATACTTTTAAAACATTATCAAATATTCCTCAAAGGGGCGTCCTGCTCAAAAGGAAACTATTTTGCCTTATTCAGCCTTCTAAAACAATATTAGGTTATCTCACTAGGCACCAAGGTGCTTTTCGATGACCACCTACCCCCCTCACTTAAGTCATAAAGTTATTTCATTAAAATAACTTAAGTGACTTATTAAAAACAAATATTAAATAATCCAACCTTAGGCTCTCCAACACCACCATAGAAATAACACTACTGAGGACACTATGGGTCTAAGACCAGTTTTCCAAAATAGACTTACTATAGATAACAACTGCTAAAAATAGTAAGTACTCAACAAATCTCAGACTAGCCAAAACATTAACGCTCATCGGACAACTACCACACACTACCCAAACAGGAAACCCTCCATTGCATTGCCACTCGAACTAGTTACTAAATATAGTACTTACTAAAAAGTGTAAGTATGTCAAAACCAGACTAGTCCAAAGGACATCAAAAATGGGGACATTACATTATTTAATGTCAGTTTGGTGTAATATTAATTACATTTATTGGTTTCTTTTGAAACATAGGCTGCAGACATTTAGAATTAAACGGGATATTGCAAATGTTACCTCTCTTATCTTCAAGTTTCAGAGAGTTACACCTCTTCATTACTTTTGCCATTTTGGAAGTCACGACTATTTCCCTTAATCACTGGCCTAAAATCATTTTAATTTAACTTTAATTAAATATCTGTAATTCAAGGAAATCGTTGTCCTTGTTTATTCTTACAATCTTAATCAATCCCCTTGTTAGAATCACTGTCCATGTTTAAGTGCTGTGATTTGTTTCTTTCTTTTATGGGGGCATGACAACTACCTTCCCAATCTATAAGAATCCTATTTAAAGCAAACCAAAACAGTCAGTATCCACTTCCAATCAAGTCCTAACAATTACCCACAACTTGATGAAAGACTAACATTGCCAATTAATTTTTACAAACTACAAAAATGAATTCTACATGGATTAATTTTTCCTTTTAGAGTCACACAAAGGTTCCCGAAATCCTCCATAGATGTCTCTAATAAAATGTAATGGACACCCCTGATATTTTTTTGTATTGGTTTGTTTGCAGGTTTGTTTCCCAATGAAAGGTTTTGTTGATGTTTACTTTCAGATTGCATTCAGAACTTTTAAACAACCATTTAGCATGAAACTAAGCAACAGATCATATAGAAAATAGTGTTGATCATAACAAGTTCATATTTCAAACTTCATGGAACATGTGCAAACATTTTATAATCAGATTTAAAACATATTGCAGACCTGGTATAGTCTTCAAAACACAAAGTAGAATGCTCAAATCTGATCCAATGCCCAATAATCAGATTTAAAACATATTGCAGACCTGGTATAGTCTTCAAGACACAAAGTAGAATGCTCAAATCTGATCCAATGCCCAAGCCTCAAGCACAAGGGGCTAGGACACTTAGTTTGACCAATCTTCAAGCCTTCAAACACCTCAAACTTTGCTCCAGCATTGTCAAACTCTTCCCAAGCAAATTCCAACGCCCAAGAGTGATGAAAAGGAGTCAACTAAACACAATTTCACACATGATACAAACCGAACATGGCTGAGATGAATGGTACGGGCACCTGGGAGGGGCGACCAACATTTAAAAATCAGTTTTTTTTGCCAAACATGCCAAGTGAACACTCATTTTGTGGCACCCAACCATGAGGAAAACTCAAAAACAATACCCAGAATGTTACTTAGCAGTCCCACTGAGTTATGAGCAAACTTTTGTTTTCCAGTATCTTAGAAAAAGCACACCAGCACACTAAAAAGGCATCTAATCACTACCAAACTTGAACAGCACTCCAAGAAAGCTCACATCACACCAAAAAGTAAACACCCATATCAGATAACTTCATAATTTTGCATCTTCTCCAAACCCAAATCACCAAACCAAGCCAAAATTGTTGTTAATAGTAAACCAAGAGCACCAACCAGCTAGGATCAATGTTTCACCACCAAAACCAGCAACCAAGAAGAGGGTTTTCGTCCTCAACTAGCAAAAGAACTCCCTGAGCTCATTCCAGCAGCATCTCCTTGAGTTGTCAAAACATGCATAACCAAATGAGAGCTCAAACTCATATTTATAAAGTGAGGGACAAATTAGGGCAATTCTCATTTCATTTCCCCCCATTTCACCTTTTTGAAAATAACATGAAATTACCCCAAGAGGGGCGTCCAACTTTTTGCCTCCAAAAATTTCACTTTTCTTTTCTTTTAAAAAAAACATTTAATCCCAACTTGGCATCCTACCTTATGAGGCATAACATTAGCCTTAAAAAACTAAGTTACCGGATTCGTACCCACAGGCCTCGAACCCGGTTCGGGTACGCACCCTGTTCGGGTTCGTCTGTGGGTTCGTGCTGGGTACGCACAGGGTGTGTGCCCAGCACTGTGGGTTCGCCAGGGTTCATGGGTGCACGAACCCTGGCGAACCCACAGTGCTGGGCACGCACCCTGTGCATACCCAGCACGAACCCAGGCGAACCCAGGCGAACCCACGGGCCAAGTCAAAAAAAAATGGGCCCAAACATGATTAAAAAACACTTTTTTAAAAAAAAAATTCCCCCTAACCCTAAAATGGCTAGTGGCTTTGCACAGAAGTAGTCTTTTGTGATGTATAACACAGAGGGTGAATGAATACAGGAATTCTAATTTGCTAAGAGCTGCACAGAAGCTCTGTTTTTAGCATAAACAGAAGAGGAGGAGCATTCAAGCTGAAGCAGCCTTGGTTTGAAGATTTCTGTGGATGTTGTTCTAATCCGGTCAAGTGCAAAAGTTCTGCATTCAAATCCAAAGCAGAAGCTCACCTAAAAATTCTGAATAACAAGAGAATCTCTAGGCTCATTAGAGGTGAATCTAGTGGCATATTGACAGGGATAGATGAAACAGCATATATCTGATTAGTTAAAAAAATCAGAAATAAAGAGTGAGACAGATCATGTTAATGCCTATAAGTAACCTTGAATTTTGACAGAATAAGTAGTGCAATAGAGAAGAACTAGGTTAAATGACCCTTAAATACCAATTCCAAAAATGATAATTTGACAAAATTTTCAGGAAGTTCAAATAAATATAGAAATTTGGAGAACCATGAAAAACAAAGAATGCTGAGAATCAAATATTCAAAATGTAATATCTTTTTTCTAAAAATACCTTTGGTTAAGAGACCTGAGACCTGGAAAACTTGTTGGCAAGATCTGTTAGAATTGGCATTTAATATTTATCTTTGGCATTTGGCATTGATCAATGATCAAGTATCATACTATGAAATGATTTAGTTTTACAATTCTCTATATTTCTCTTATTTTTTTGTATATATAATACATATATATAGATTTATAATATATTAAATTATTAATATATATATATACACACACGTACCCATACGTACCCAAACCCCTAAAAAAAATTTTCCCGTACCCACGTACCGGGTTCTCATACCCGAACCCGTCCCCGAACCCGAACCGGTAACTTAGTTAAAAAATGATAAACAACCTCTCATGGCACCAAACAAGGAAGAACACTGGCCCTCTCTTAAAAACGTCACCTTACTAGACCAAGGGGTACACTTCATGAACCCACACCCACATCACTTAAGTTATAAAGCAACATTATAAACTTAGGTGGTAAAATAAAATATTCCTCTGAAAATATTAGAACTCACCAAGGCTATAACTGGAAAGCACTGCATTGATTGAAAGAGGAATAGAGGCCAGACCAGGTGCTAAAAATAGCACTTAGTAAAAATAGCAAGTCCAATCATCCAATCCAACCAAATCGGAGCCCAAAAGGAACTTACTAAAAATAGCCACCGCTAAAAATAGCAACTCTGCTGGAAAAGACCCAGAAAAAACAAAAAAACCCAGAAAAGCTCATTGGTAACATCAATTTACCCCTATGAACATTATAAATTGAGGGAATTTTAGTTCTCCATAGAGTACATTACATACAATAAACATAGCATAAATATTTTTTGATGTTTTTGAGGGGGCTGTGAACAAGGTTGGGCCAAGATACGTGTTAGTGTGTTTCCAGTCAATTGCAAATTATGTGGCTTTTTATTTGAAAAATTTCTAACAAAGAGGCTCCCTACCTTGTTTTGTAATTCAAGTACTGCATATTGCATTGATTTAATAAAGATATTGGTGACTTCCATGGGTTATATTTGTTAATAATGAGTGAAGAGCTATCACCAACTATTATATACAATCACACTAAAGTTCTTTGCATGATGAATACTTGTACCAATGGAAGGTTTGTTCACTCAAGTGTGACTAGATTCTCAGCTCACATTCTTACCTTGAAAAATCTGTTCAAACAAAAGATGAACCTAAAACAAATGTATGCTTTATTAGAGGGGATAAATCTAGCTCTGTCAATCACATTGATAACCTACAAATTTTAAAGCTTGACTTTTATGAGTTCTTAAACAGTTGTGCATGAGAATGTGGTGATTTAAAAACCAATATCAATTAGTCACAGTGTTAGGGTTAATTAATGGAGAAAAACCCCAGGAGTTTTCATTATGAAGCCATTAATAGGGCAAAGGAGGAGCAAGACCCATATTAGAGAATAATGTGAAATACACACCTTTATGGGGAATAAAGGATGAGTGATGGGACTAACAATGCATAGTTAACTCTATGTTGTTGCACAGTATTCTTTTACAATGATAGATTGAAGGGCAATGCAACGGTTGAAGAAGACTTGTCTGAATGCATTGAGATATTTTTCTCTTCATTCAATGCAGTGGAAAATCAATATCTATGACTTTAGTTGCAAATGTGTGAATAAGAGAAGGGATTTTGTTTGTAATGTACATGCAATTGAGTAGGGGAAGATTTGATTACAAGTATTAGTTTAGTAATTTGCAACCAAATTTAGCCTTTTCATTTGTGTACATTCTTTCAATACATTAACTTTTTGATGTTATTAAATAAACTGGTGTTTGTGCACCACAACCTTCAATTTTGCCTATAAAATTTGAGGTTTGTAAGTTAATTAGTTAAAGCACCTAACACATTTTAATTTTTACCATTTATATTGCTATTAATTTAAATTTCTTGTATATGAAATCATTCTTACGAAACCCATATATTGTAATTATTAATGTTAAGGTATTGTCAAAAAGAATCAACAAATTGATCTTGAGAAGGTTGAATCTACAATCCCATATATTGTAATTATTAATGTTAAGGTATTGTCAAAAAGAATCAACCAATTGACCTTGAGAAGGTTGAATCTAAAATGGATCACTACTGATGAGGAATCAATATTTTCAAGAGAGAATCTGGCTGTCTTCAACAAGGCATTGAATGAATTCAAACAAATGCAAGATAACCAAAAAGCAAGAGCTTCACTTTCACGTTATTTAGCCTTGTAAACCTTGGTATGCTTTGTTGAGTATCATACATTGTAATTGACTCATTGAGAGTGAAGACTCAAGACACTTGTTATAAAATTTTGTAATTGGGCATTATCGGACAAATTCAATTTTTCTGTTCTATCTATATGCAAAATATTTGGCATGAATCAATAAAATCAACATTCTCTGCTATTTTTGTGAATATTACATATTTTGTTTTTATCAAATTTTTCCTGTTTTAAACCCATATAATTTTATTCAAGTAAAACTTTGCCTCTAGGGTGAATGTCGTAAATCCAATGCTATTAATGTTTTATTATTCTCATTTCTCTTTTCTGATTGTTTTCATTGTCAAATTTTGTAATTTTTCTAGATTTGATTGTGTGCCAATTTTTGAATCAACGTTTCGGATCACACTCCGTGATCCATCATCAGGATATGCTCAAGGAGATGTGATCACAGAGTGTGATCCGAAACGTTGATTCAAAAATTGGCACACAATCAAATCTAGAAAAACTACAAAATTTGATGATATGGATTGTGGAAATCTAATAGCATCATTGTTTCATATAGGTGTAATACCAGCAGCCTTCACAGCTTTTACAAATAGAGTTTATCCATAGCAACAAAACAGAACGATCTTCACAATTAATAGTCTAGTTTATTTAACATGGGTTATTGTGAAGTCTGTCCTAATTAGGTTTTTTTAATGACATTATTTGTAATTTTATTATTTCACGCTAATCACTTTGTAACTCTTAAAATGGGAAATTATGATGAATTTACTTGTCTAATTTCAAAGTAACTCTTAGCTATTCTTAGTTTTGTTGTTTTTAACCAAATAAATTCAATACTGTATATTCATTTGAATCAATATTGAATAAATCAGTTAAATATTTTTAACATAGTTAAAGTTTAATTAACTAAATCTAAAAAAAATTGAATGTATGTAATTCAAAGACCATAAATTGTCCTCAAAACATATAAATAAATGCCTTGCTATAGATAAAAGATAAGACTAAATGTCTATTTGGATTTATAAACAACAAAAGCCAAAGGATTGTTTTGACTTTTGAGGATGGGACAAGTATGAGGATGATGATAGTGAATGATGTATCAAACTGATTAGCCAAAATTAAAGGCAAGACATTAAAGGCCCACACAACACAATTTCTAAAGCCTTGGACATGGCCCCCGGTGAGAATGAAAAGCTCCTCAAAACCAGAAATACTATATGCAAGTTGTCAGAGAATCTAACAGAACAGAAAACCCTCAATCATGACACCTAAGCCAAAGGAGGCTTATTCCTAAACAATGAAAAACAAGAATCAATTCAAACTGCCCCATAACTAAAAAGTTAATTACCAATACCATAAAGAGGATTATAGTTGGAATAATGTCAGTCCATCTACTTGACAGATATCAGATTATTTGACAGTGTTAGCTTACCAAGATAGAATAATCAACAATACAACCACAAAATAACACATTGAAATAAGAAATTAAAGACTAGCCATACCGTTTTGCTAAGACATCTATAGGCATTTCATAGCCCCATTTGAAACGAAATTCTGCTGCCTCATTTCGTGCATGCTGAACCAATGACCTTGCATCAGCTGTAGAAAGGCAAAAGCATCCGACTTTTCAATAAACTAGCTTGCATAGACACAAATTTGTGCATGAATATTCTAAATTTTTCAAAGCAACTTATTATTAACAATTTTTCCTTCAGAATAAGTATAGCATGAAAGATTTAAAAGAGATTATCTGGTTGGTGAATCTAGACCAAGTGGTTCAATGCTTTTAGTATGTGTGCTTAATGAAGTTTAACATCTACTCCAAGTGGTTGCATTGGACTATATACTGAATAAAAGACAAGATGTCTGTTAAATCTATTACAAAAATTACAACAGTTTACTGTAAAAACTGTGAGATTGGATTTCACATAGCTTGAATTGAAGATTTGTTATGACAACATTACTGCTGAATGGACAAAAAAGTCACCATATTTCAATTCAAAATGCCTTTAGGTTTTCTCAGTAACCTTAGCATAGAAATAAACCATAATATACATTGAAAGAAACTTATAAGATGAATTAAAATGCCTTTAGGTTTTCATCAGTAACCTTGTCATAAAAATACACCATAACATACATTTAAAGAAATTTATCAGATAAAATTGACTTTCTGAAACTTGCCTTATATACTACAACTCATTATACAAAAAAATATGTATGGTTTTACTGCAAGTAGTCATATCATACTGCACTAGCATCTACCGCTAACATGATTTCACTCATTTCAAGTGTGTTAGTTTTTTTTGCAACAGTACTTTAAGCCAATTTAATCTGTTTCTGGGTTTTAAGTTGGAGATGATGGGTGGGCACTTATGCGCATTATTATTGAAATTTTTTTTAGGTTATACTCATAGTTACAAAGAGACGAGGATGGATACTAGTATGGGAGATGGGGATGGGTACCAATACACCATTTTCAAAAACAAGTTGGAGACAGCAATTATATATACATATATATTTATACAGGGATGGGTACCAGTACACATTTTCAAAAAAGTTGGAGACAGCAATTATATATATATATATACTATGTCACAAGGTTCGAGTTCATGTTCGTGTTTGGCAACAACAAAATTCAGATGAAATTCGGCAAGGGTAAAAAAATCGAAAAAAAATTGTGATTAAATTCACCTTACATAAATTTAAAAATATTAAAATATAAATACATTTAAAATTTTTAATTTAAATCAAAATGACGGATGGTAAGTATGTCATAATACCATATTAATCTAGAGGTCGCATCAAATGATAATGGAAAGTTAAGGGTGTTATGAAGCCTGCAATCAGAATAATGGCACGTCTACTCAGTCAGGCTCTTGGATTTTGGATCCAAGCTGGCACTTCTCACGATCAACAGCTTGGTTCAAGTATAACCGGTTGGCGTAGGTCAATTTTCACATCCGCACTTTGCACATTCTTAGGTAGACAAGTTATTTTGTGGTGTGGGGTTTAATTGCATTTTTGGGGAAGAATGGAGGAACACTCTAAATTTGTGGTCAGAATGTCCTTTGAAACCTTAATGAGCATTGGAGTTGTTACGTCGATTCATTTGCAGAGCGTTGTCCGGCAAATGGCGTTTTGTGGATCGATCACTGACCAATGCCTCAAGCATATCCTAAAAAAGTATGACACTCTTATCATCGCGGCAATGAAGATGATACTAGGGAAGAGCTTTCTGCAGGATGATGAGTCTTATAGGGTGGACACTAATATAACATCACGGTTTCTAGCGGCAATACTGGATATAAGATTGGGAAAACGAGAGGCCGAGACACTGATACGAAGACTCTTCTATGCAGATATACTGGTGGGCATGGAAGAAATTCTTTAAGCAGCTTCCCCTGGCATGGGTATTCCAAGACCGCGAGATCTGAGATTGCTTTATGTGCTAGGTGAGGTGATAAAATATTATCCCTTCCTATTGGACTTGAAAGGGATGGCGCTAGTTGTTCACAGAGAGTGTGTTGCGATTGGGGTGGACTACTTGCTGCGAGTGCTAAAACTTCCTCCGTGGTCATTGGGTGCCGGATTTCAAGGCTTTTGCCCATGCAAATGGATTCCTGGGTGTGGATCGGTCTGGTGTGTCCGCTAATTAATGGATGTGTCAATGCTTGTGATAAATTTTTTGTAAGCACTTGGTTCTCAAAGTCTGTTTATGGTCGATATGCAAAGATATGGTGTTTAGGTAACTATGTGCATACAAACTATTATAGCAATGATAAGGGTCTTCGCCCCTGCGCTGGCACTTTGGGGTTCACGTTGTTCAGGGATTTTGTCACAGGTTTTTGGGGTAGTATGTCAGTCTATGGAGTCTGGTATTGGTAATGGCACTACCAAAACTGCGAATCATACGTCCATGGGGCTGCCAATGTAATACTTTTATGGAAATCAATATAAAATCTCTCTTACGCATCCAAAAAAATAATAATAATTTAAATATTGTAAATACTAAATATATTCAATTGAATATATTAAAAATTAATAATCTAAATTAAATATTTTAAATATTAAATTTTAACATACTAAAAATTAAAATAACGTCAAAAGGTTTTTAATAAGTTAATTTTATAAATAAATAAAAAACAAAACATAACACATATGGAATAAGTGAATGCGACTTCCTCATTATAGAATAAGGGAGTATTGATCAAATTACTCAAATTATAATATAGAAAAGCACCATTTCTAACTACAGGTTTTATTTTCCCTACTATTATTAATTCCAATACCACTCAATAAATTCAATTGAGGAGCTTAGTCCAGCTTTAAAAACACGATTTGTATATTTCCAAATACTTGATTTGTATAATTCCCAACACATTCCCTAATGCCACCAATCAATGGGTGTCAATGCTAGTGCCTCAATGATGGCCATAGAAGGGAATTGACAAAAGTCGTTAGTAGGAAAGAAAATCTACATTCCACAAGGCAAATTCATGGAATAAACAATGAAGCACACAATGAGTCTGGTGATATGATTTTAATTGAAAAATTTAGTTGAAAACGTATTTTTAAAATATATTTCGATAAAAAAACCCTTAGCCCATTTTTCTATATGAATTTTAGGGGGAACTGAATTGAATTTTTTGGGCTTCTCTAAAATTCGCTGGAATTTGAATTTCATGCATAAAATGTGGCAAACCCTATGACAGTGTATGTGTGTGTGTGTCACACACACATATCAAACAATGCATATCTTTAAAGCATAGTTTGCAAACTCCATGAGTCGCCGAGTACTCACCAAAAAAAATAGCAACATGTTTTGGTGAGTCTATTAGCTCACATAGTTTTTTGGCAAGTTTTCCAATGAGTAATCACCAATCACATAAATAGTCTAAGCCTCTAACTCACACGACATATCAAAAACGTGGATTATACACTCCAAAAATGTTGTTTTTTGGGCTTTATAAGCATCATTTTGTGCCTTTTACAAAATTATGAAAATGGTGTGCACCATGAAGGTCTTAATTTGGGCTTGGTGAAAGGGGCTTTGCCCCTCAACCCTGCCCTATATCACGACAAGGAACACACTAGGGGCTGCCCTCGAACCTCACAAGGGGGGCTGCCCCTTGACCCCATTGAGGGCATTGCCCCCAAACCCCCACCAAACTCATTTGGTACTTTGTAGCTCTATATTGCATTTAAAAAAATCAAAATTTTATGTGTTTTTTAAGTGGCCAAGTTTTTGCTGACTTGAAAATTTTGATCTACCGAGTTCGAGTTTGTGAACATGTTTTGAAGAATTTTAAATACTAAATGTTTAAAAATTTAAAATAAAACTAACAATTTAAAGTATTGAAATAGATTAATTATATTGATATATGATAATCATCATGATGATAGGAAAAAAACATTTGAACCCTTTAGGAATAGATTAACGCTTAAAAATTAAAAATTAAACTAACTTTTTAAACTATTGAAATAGATTAATTATATTGACATTTGATAGTCATCATCATGATAAAAAAACATTTAAAACCGTAATCACCTAGTGATGACAAACAAATTAGGAGGGGAGCACCATTAATTTTAAAAACATTGTATGGAGGACCTTAGAGATGACTATATTCTCAATTAATTGATAAAACTTCAATGCATTAACACATCTTAAGCCTTATTATCCTCTCACTTCATATTCTTATCTCTTTGGGATTTAATAAGGAATTTCTCTACCACCAAGAACTTTTATAGAAAATGACAAGTCTATTAGTATGTGTTTAGTTCTTTTAGCTTTTGTCAGCCACATATTAGCACTTTAAGAAAATCCGCTGTAATTTATGTGATAAATCTTAGAAACCTCTATTGGAAGTTTCCTGATTTTCAAGTGATGCTTATACAAGACATATAGGAGATGCAAAGAAACCTCATCTGAAGTCTCCTAATGTCTGGAGACATCTCCATATAGGTTTCTAACATGGGAATGTGTTTTTGGTATGTGCGGTGAGTACCAAGGGTTAGGGTATGAAATATCCTTTGTAAATTTTACAATTTCTGCCCTCGAATTTTCCTTATTTTAGATGTCTCCAAGTGTTTTGTATTAAAATAATGTTTATTTATTTATTTATTAATGCTCAATATTGTAAGATATTGTAAGATAGAGATAAGATCGTCTCCGATCTTATCTGGAGTTTCTTTTTAGAAACTTTCCAGTTTTGTAAATCCTGTAAATTATTTATTGAGCGTCTCGCTCTTGTTAATACATCAATTAATTTACCAATTACTTGCGTAATATGGTATCAGAGCTGAGAAAACCAATTTTTTCGAAAAATTAATAATTTCTCTTTGAAATTATTTTGTTCAGATTTTTCGAAATAATTGATCTTTTGAAAATTTTATAATCCTGGAAAAAAATTTCAGTGAAAATTTTCGACACTTCTTGGGCGTCTGAATTTCGGAGATTTGTGTTTAAAAAAAAAAAAAAATTTCGAGGTTGATTTTTCGTGGAATTCTTCTTGGGCGTGTTCGAGACCTGAGAGTCTTGTGTTCTGGGCGACAACGTTTTTTTCTGTCTGCGGGTTCGTGTTCAAATCTTCAAGCCACGACATTTCTCTGCAAGTTTCTGGTTGTGCGTTTTTAGGGCTGTGGTTTTTTCTGCGACGACCTTCTGGTTCGTTGCATTTTCTTCTGGCGACGAAGATCTCAAGGCCCGCGTTTTCTTCTTCCTCTTAGGCGCCTTTGAATCACGATTTTTTCCACCTGCATTTGCGTTTTGAAGTCGCGTTTTGTGAAGACGCGTTTTTTTCCAGAAACGTCTTTTAGTTTGAAGTCTGGTGTATCCTTCCGGCCGCGAAAAATCTTTTGAATCTTGTGTTACTGGGCGCCGACGGGAGTTCTCAGATTCGTGCCCTGTTTTCAGCAGAATCCTTCCACTTCTCTGTAATTTTCTGGTTTGTCAATGGCGGCTAGGGCATTCTGAACAGTCGTCCAGGGTTTTGACACGTTTTTCGAAGTCAGAAAATTTTTTCGATCACAGATTCGTGGTGGGTTTTTGAGAGCTCAACTGGGTTGGTCTCCGAATTTTCTGGGTGCATCGTTTTTCGTGCCTCGAATTTTGTGCCATCTGTACACTGTACCTTCTGCAGTCTGTACCTGAAACTGTCCCTGTTTTCTGCATTGGAATTCGTGCCTCGAGTTTCGTGCATCAGCCTCTTCTCAGTACCTCGTTTTTCGTGCCTCGAAAAGCGTGAAGATGGCCAGTTTAAGCAATTTAATGCTGGAGGGCAGCCAGAGATTTAATGGCAAAAATTACAACACCTGGAAGCAGCGGATGTTAACAATTTTTGAATACCGCTGCCTTGATCAGATGATCCTCGGCAACGCTACTCGTCCTGAAGCGGCGGGTAAGGATCAGGATAAATTTGATGAGCAGAATCGTGAAGCCGTCATGCTTATTAAGCTTTCGGTTACTGATGATCAGCTCCCTCAGATTCCACTGCGAAAATCAGCTAAGGAGATCTGGGATCACTTGAAAGATATGCATGAAACTTCCGACAAAAGCCGTGCGTTTTTCTTGAAGAATATGCTGTTTTCTATCATGATGGATGAGAAGACAACTCTGCAAGCGCACTTGAATAAAATCCAGGAGATCAGAGATCAGTTGGAGGCGATTGGTCGGAAAATGGAGGAGGAAGACATGGTTGTGATCACCCTGAAGAGTTTACCGAAGTCCTATGAACATTTCATAGAGACCCTCAACATTACGTCTGCTAATGTTGATCTCAAGTTTCCGAATTTGTGCACTATCCTGTTGCAGCAGGATCGCTGGAGACAACAGTTCGGTAGCAGTGAATCATCATCCTCCACGGAGCAGGCCTTTGCAGCAAAAACTCAGTCAAAGCATCATGGTAAAGGTCAGCCTTCACAGCAGAAAGGCTCAAGTCAGCGCTCCACCAGTCCGAAGAAGAAAAATATACAGTGCAATTACTGTCATAAATTTGGCCACATCAAGAAAGATTGCCGTGCTCGTTTGGCTTCTGAGCAAAAGAAGCAGGGAGGGTTTCAGAAAGCGAATGTCGCCGAGCACTCTGAGCAGAAGGAATCTGCCTTTTATGCACTGATGGCAAAAAGGCCCGCAGACCATGTCAAGTCCTCTGCTTGGTACATAGATTCTGGTGCCTCGCGTCATTTCTCACATAGGCGTGATTGGTTCACAAACTTTTCCCCTTGCACTGACTCAGTAATCTTTGGAGGAGGTGAGGAATACACAGTTGTCGGCACAGGCACTGTTCAGGTTCAGTCTGGCGGGAGGGATCTCATATTCCTCAACGTCTATTATGTACCTGATATCGAGCTCAATCTTCTCTCAGTCAGTCAGATTATGAGGCTCTTGTTAATACATCAATTAATTTACCAATTACTTGCGTAATATGTTTGTGTGGTTTGTTTATTTGTTTTCAATGTCAGAACATGAAAGGACTGCATAGGAAAGATAAATAACACCCATTAACAGTAATAACAATATTTATCACCCAAATGAAGCCATTATTCTCATTAATTCAAATCTGATTACATGCATAAGTAATTTCTGACTAAGGCAGCTTCATGAATTATTTATTTTTCAGAGTGTAGATGCAGAAAGCACAAATCCAGACCTATTAAAGTCTCTATTGGAGTGACACAGGCCAATCCATTGTTGAGGGAATGACTATTACAAACCCTCGATCCTTCTTCTAGATTCTGCTGTCTCAAACCCTCGATTCTATCCTTCTAAAATCTGCGACTTCATTGATGACTGGAATTGATTCAACACAAGCAGCGCTGTAGCAATCTGAGTACTGGAATGGCTTTGGGTTGGCGTCCAAAGCTGAAAGCTTCAGGGGTTTCATCCTGGGCTTTAATGAAGTTTCTTCAAAGCACGAGCAGAGAATAAAAACCAAATGAAATTCTAAATGCTTTCTTCATCCCATCGATGCCTCTTATCCTTTCTCCAAAAAAGCTAGTGATCCCTAAAAAGGTTCTTGTCTTCATTTTAATAAATCGTCCTTTTCCACCATATATATTAACCCCCAGGTTGAGTCGCCTAGTGAACAAGAAGTTGTCACTTAAATTGGCCCCATTTTTATTCATAATGAATAATTAAATAAAATTAAACTGAACTATAGATTTTTTGGCCTCAATTTAATTATTCTCATATTCCCTTATTGTTTAATTTATTCCTAACCTCCGAGAATAGGAAAGGTTAGAAAAATTCCTCATAATGGATCATCAGGCGAAGAGGGATATTACAATCCTCCCTTCCCGGGATTGTTGGTCCTCTAGCAATCGCAGATTAAGATGTTGCAGAATCTCTTCCCCTTCCCAAGTTGCATCCTCAACTGGTAAATCTTTCCGTTTGATCAGATACTCTCGAATCTTTTTATTTCTCAGCTTCCTCTCTCTCCAATCAGCAATACCTTCAAGCACTAATACCAAATTCCCTTCTTCATCAAATGGAGGAAGCTCAGGGGAAGTCACAACCTGCTAGCCCAATAACTTCTTGAGGAAGAAACATGGAAGACGTTATGAATCTTACTGCCCTCAGGAAGCTCCAATTTGTGTGCAACCTCACCAATTCTCCTCACTATCCTATAAGGCCCATAGAAACGTGGCTTGAGTTTTTCTGCACCACTTTTCTTCAGTGAGGATTGCCTGTATGGCTGAAAGCGCAGGAAAACTAAGTCTCCAACCTCAAATGATCTCTCAACTCAGTGCCTATCTGCATACATTTTCTGTTAATTCTGAGCGTTTTGGAGATTGTCCTTCAATGCCCTGAGAATATCCTGATGGTTTTGCATTGTCTCCTTGGCCTGAGGGACCCTACAATCATCGAAGGCCAAATCTACAAATGATAAGGCATCATACCCGTATAAGGCTCAGAAGGGAAACATGCCAATCAACATGTGGTAGGTAGTATTGTAACAATACTCCCCTAAATACAACCACCTGATCCAAGCACGTTGTTGCCTTGAAACATAATTCCGCAGATATCCCTCAATCCATTTATTCACTATCTTTGTCTGACCATCGATTTGGGGATGGTAGCTCGTGCTCAGCATCAACTCTGTACCTGCCAATCGGAACAACTCCTGCCAAAACATACTTAGGAACCTACAGTCACGACCACTGACGATCGTTTTGGGGAGTCCATGCAACTTGAACACTTCTCTAAAGAATAATTCTGCCACCTAAAGTGTAGAGTAGTCAGTAGATACAGCAAAGAAATGGGCATATTTTGCCAGTCTATCCACAACTACAAAGATGCAATCTCTCCCCTGAACACATGGAAGTCCTATGATAAAATCCATGGAGATTCCTTCCCACTTATGTTTAGGTATCGGCAATGGTTGTAGAAGACCTGGAGGGAATGTGTGTTCTGCCTTGTTCTGTTGACAAGCCAGGCACTCTCTAACAAGCTGCAACACATCATCCTTCAATCCCTTCTTGGTGAACCTCTCACAAATCTGACGATAAGTTTTGAAGAAACCGGGATGTCCTATTATAAGGGGTATCATGCATAGCCCTCAAAATCCTAGCCTTCAACTTCGATCCTAGTACAAGATAAATTTTGTTCTTATAATAAAGATGTTATCAACTACTGAGTATCTGTCATCCTGTACTCGGCCATTAATCAAATCACAGGCAAAAGTATTTTTGGTGTATTCGGCCACTAAATAGGATTTCCAATCAACTGAAATCTTAGTGAGAGTGCAAAGTGTTAGTTTTCTGGAGAGAACATCGGCTACAATATTCTTCTTTCCCTTAATATATTCCACATCGAAGTCATACGCCTGAATCTTGCTCACCCACTTTTGTTGCCACTCGTTCAAGTCCTTTTGTTCCAGAAAATATTTGAGACTGTTGTGATCAGTCCTGACCACAAATTTAGTCCCTACTAAGTACTGCCTGAACTTTGCTAGCGCATGCATAATCGCTAGCATCTCCTTATCATATGTGGAGTTCAACCTCTCAATATCCCTCAGCTTTTTGCTCTCGTATGCTGACATAAGCTCATGACCTTCTTGAGCATGTCGAATGTCACCTATGCCTCCTCAGACCAAAGAAATGTACCTTTCTTAGTAAGGTTTGTCAAATATGATGCCAACTATGAGAAACCTCTCACAAATCTCCTGTAGTAAGAGCACAAACCCAAGAAGCCTCTCAATTCTAATATGTTCTTTGGTGGCAGCCAGTCCAGAATCACATGTATTTTCTCTTGGTGCACTTTCACACCATCAGCCCCAATCACATGTCTGAGATAGAGTATCTTCGTCATCCTAAACTCACACTTGGAAGCCTTCGTGTAAAGCAACTAAGCCTCCATGATACTCAACACTACATCTAAATGATGCAGGTGATCATCTCATGTCCTGCTGTATATCAAAATATCATCGAAGAAAACCAAAACAAATTTCCACAACTACTCACGAAATGTGTGATTCATGCACAACTGGAATGTGGTTGGTACATTTGTGAGTCTGAATGGCATGAACAGGAATTCAAAATGTCTGTAGGGACAACGGAAAGTAATTTTATGAACATCTTCTTCCCAAAATCATATCTGATGATAACCTGGGCGAAGATCAATCTTGGAAAAGAACACGGCCCCGTGTAACTCATCAAGTAGCTCGTCGATCCTGAGAATAGGATATCTGTTCTTTATTGTCTTCTTATTCAGGGCCCTGTAGTCTATGCACATGCGCATAGTCCCATCCTTCTTTTTTACCAAAACAATTGACTAGTCAAATGGACTAGAACTGGGCCGAATGTGTCCCATGCTCAAAAGCTCCTTGACTGTTTTCTCAATCTCCTCCTTAAAATGGCGCAGGTGTTAATAAGGTGTAGTTATAACTGGTTTCGCCCCTTCCTCAAGCTCAATGACGTGCTCGAACCCATACTACCCCATGCTTATCCAACACTATCTGGATGTCAACATGGTAGTGTGGCTTGTTGTTAGAGGTAGGCTTGGTAGAAATAAAGCATCATGTTGCCCAATCCACCTCTCCATGTCTAAATAAAGCCTCCATCCTCCTGGTTGACACTACCCAAGGACCACCGTCAAACATAGCCTTCAACACAATCTTTTTATCATCAACCATAAACTCTAACTCCATTCTGCGGAAGTCCTGAATGTCCCTCCCAAGTGACTGCAACATTGCAAACCCAAAACTGCATCAATATTACCAAAACTCAGTACATAGAAGTTATCAGTCAAGATGTAATCTCCAATCCAAATTTTAAGTTGGGAAACCATCCTAGTGCAACTCAACTGAAACTCATCTGCTACAATCACATTGAATTTTGAAAAACTCCTCAACCTGTAGCCCACGCTTCACCACTAGACCCTCATCGATGAAATTGTGCATGGCTCCACTATCCACCAAGCAAACCATGCGTTGTCCCTTAAGGACACCTCTCAAATGGAATGGATGAAATCTAGGGACTCCGGATGTTGAGGCTGTGGTGCTCTAGGCAGTCTCTTTAGCTCCAGAATCATCCAACTCTAACTATGGAGGCGACTCCTCTTGTCCACTGTCATCTCCAATACTAGTCTCATGACCATCCAACTCCTCATCATCTGAGATGACCTCAATCAAATGAACCTTGCCTTTCCCAAGGCAACGGTGCCACGCTCCCATGGCTCCTTGCAGGTGAAAAATAACATTTTCCTGCGCAGTTCATTTTTGGATTTTTGATCAGATTTCGGTGTGGTGTTCTTTTGCTGATTGAAACTCTTTTGTTTTGACGGAAATCCACAGAAAGTCTTTCTCTGAGGCTGGAAGGGAGGTGTAGTCTCCAAATCCAAGGTTAAGCCAATGGCGTCATGTAGTGTACTAGGCTTATGAGCCTTCACTAAACCCCTCAATCTATCACTCAAACCCTCAACAAACAACATAGTGACTCGCCTCTTAGACATATTAGGAACCATGACTACTATTTTTTGAAACTCATTGATGTAAGCCTCAACATGACCAACTTGCTTCAATTGAGCCAAATCCCTATAATAAACCTCAACATCCTTCCGGTCAGAACATGCTATCAGTTTATTGACAAACTCCTCATATGAACGTATCAAGGCATGATCCTATGATACCAACCCATGGTGCCACTAGTCATATGCTACACCCTCCAAATGCATTGTAGCGAATTGTATAGCCTTTTATTCCTCCATAGGTTTCAAGGAAAGGAATGTGTCAAGTTTATGCACCCATGATCTGGCACTTATCTTCCCACTTCCATTAAAGGTCCGTAAAGGAATCTTATTCAATGCTTCCTTGTATTCCTTAGGTTGAGTGCCTTGACCGGTTTGTCTTTTGAGCCCCCTATCTTGCCTCTCTAATCTGACTATGGCTTTATCTTTCCGCTGGTCCATAAACTGATTCAGATTAATTAATTGTCTTACATTAGGTGGAAGAGCTTTGTATTCATCATAGGCCACCATGACATCATCAATGATGTGGTCTCTTCCTCCACCTCCGAAATAGCTTCTTCTTCAATTCGCCTTGGCACAAATGTAGGACGTAGAGGCCAATCAGACCTTGTGCTTGCTGTCCTAACAGCATTAGAGGTTGCTCTATCTTGATTTCCTTGTCCAACATCACTTCTGCTATGATCACTACCTGACCTTCTCGATCCTGCACGATCCATTCTCATTTGACCCATAGCTGTAATCATACGATCCTGGAATTGCTATAGCATTTACTGTTGATGTTGGGAAAAGGTGGTCAAGAAATTATCAAGCTGATTATTCAAATCCCGTGGCGGGCATTCACCTATCTCAGCTTCAGCTAGGATAAAATCAGGCCCTTCTTCTTGCTGTCCTGACCTACCTCTGGTGAAATATCTGTGTGATCCTACCTCTCTAGAGTGCATAGAATCACCCTGACTAGGGTGATTCTATGCACTCTAGAGAGGTAGGATCACACAGATATGATGATATTTCTCTTTCCTCTTGTTAAAGATGTTCAGTATTTCAGCATGATGATAATTGCATAATGACTTTCTCTCTTCCGTAATTTCAGGTACAAACAATTGTTTATTTAAGTTATTTTAAATTACTGCAAATAATGTTATTTAATTGATGTATTGCTAAATGTTACTTTTGAATGGAAAAGTTAGACAATTATTTCCTTTACTTTCTTCTAAAAGATAGTTAGTTAATGATGCCCTAGCAGTTATTCTCTTTTTAGTTTGTATTCTATTGTTTGGGAAAACCCTAGATTGTTAGTTATTTAGTTGCCTTTCAGCTGAAGTTGGCAATATAACTGCTTCTCCGTTAACTGTAAGATGTTAGTTGTTACAGTGATGCAGGCCGATCCATTGTTGAGGGAGTGACTATTACAAACCCTCGATCCTTCTTCTAGATTCTGCTATCTCAAACCCTCGATTCTATCCTTCTAAAATCTGCAACTTCATTGATGACTGGAACTGATTCAACACATTCAGCGCTGTAGCAATCTGAGTACTGGAATGGCTTTGGGTTGGCATCCAAAGTTGAAAGCTTCAGGGGTTTCATCCTGGGCTTTGATGAAGTTTCTTCATAGCATGAGCAGAGAATAAAAACCAAATGAAATTCTGAATGCTTTCTTCATCCCATCGATGCCTCTTATCCTTTTCTCCAAAAAAGCTAGTTATCCCTAAAAAGGTTCTTATCTTCATTTTAATAAATCGTCCTTTTCCATCATAAAAGACTTAGGCTTCATTTTAATATATTAACCCCCAGGTTGAGTTGCCTAGTGAACAAGAAGTTGTCACTTAAATTGGCCCCACTTTTATTCATAATGAATAAATAAATAAAATTAAACTGAACTATAGCTTTTTTGGCCTCAATTTAATTATTCTCATATTCCCTTATTGTTTAATTTACTCCTAACCTCCGGGAATAGGAAAGGTTAGAAAAATTCCTCATGATGGATCATCAGGCGAAGAGGAACATTACAGGGTATGAATCTTATGGTAACTATGGTTATACCAGATGCTCACCTCATGCTTGCACAAACCTTGATGGTAAAGTGTGGATGTGCAGTGTGGTCGTATGAGTGTTTTTGCAGGCCCATTTTCTGATAATGTAATTGGAGGTAATTAGTTTGCCCTAGGCACTCTCTTGGGTCTTTAGTCACTACTATCATAGTAGCATTACTTGTACAAAGCCACAGCATGACATGGCAAAAGCTTAAGTGTTTTTCTACTAAACCAGTTTAGAATGGAAAAAAACACATGGAAACTGGAAAAGTGATATCTAGTGCACAAAATTTTGATTTTTGCTACTTCAAGCCAATAAGTGCATAGACATGAAAATAAATAACATGTGTCATTTATGATAATTATCACAACAATAATAAAAATGCCAATAAACAGCTCAGACTCACAAACATTTCAATTTTCAATACCATCAAATTTTCAAATGCACATTCCCAAAAACTTTAGGAACTTTTATAATAAATAAAAAAACACTCCATTTTCTTGAATAAATCAAGAATATCTGTTTGCATGAATTTAAAATGCAGTTTATAGATTTTTGAATTACACATCATTCGTTCTTTTTTTTAAAAGTGGGTTTGACAGAGTAAATCCTAGGTTTCTGTTTTGGTTGATGACAGTGTTTAGGTTCCTAGGAATCTTAATAATGGTAACATCTTTCACAGGTCCTCCGGTGGATGGCTCAGTTCTGTAAAATCGTATAGAAGGTAAACAGGCATGGCCCACTTGCCATATGAAAAGTTGGATACCACTGTGACAACCAAATTCCCTATAATCTTTTTTAAAATCTTAATTCCCTCAGGTTTTAACCTTGTCACAACATTCAAGATAACCTAGGTCTTGCCAAAACAACTATATTTTGTGTAATTCCCCTTCTTTCATAAAAGACCATAATTTCATAGTCTAGCAGGCCTGACTGAGCAGTAAATTTGGAGTGTTACAGTAATGAAGACCTGGATTCAAATCCCCCCAGGAACCATCGGGCTGGCTCCAGGGTGTTCATGCCCTAAGAAATGCATAGATGTGAAAAGGAGCACCTATGTATACCCGGGAACCAGGCCCCTCTATGTATCCCAGAGGCTATTAGGCCATTAGTATCTCAATTTACCAATCGAAAAAAAGAACATAATTTCATTCTGACTTTACCTTACTTTCATAACCAGGAGAAGCTTTCGGTCTTACTTTCTATACTTAGTTCAACAGAACAAATAGGCAAAACCCTAGCTGACTACACAACATAGAAATGTAAGTAGAAAAATGCAGCAAAAATTCAATGTCCAAAGGATTGTAATGTAACAGTAAAGGGGCACACTTGTGAGATCATGATATGGATTTAAATTCAAATATGACTCAAGCTTACAGCTCTTAAGAATGTGATCCAAGGTTACCCCACATATAATCATATTAAAAGCAACATATAGCTTAGCAAATATTTACCAAACAAAAGAACAATCATACCTGTCATTCCAGTTGCCAACAAACCAATAAATTTTGTAATTGGAAAAAGATGGGTAACACTAGTCTGGTCAAGAAGCTTGTCCTGCATATATAAATGAACAAAAGATAAGCACTACGAATTACAAAATGGCACATATGGTTCCTCTCTGCGGTTGTGGCTATAATGATAAATGGGGGGCAATAGTAAGGCCATGACTAAGCGTCAAGTACCAGAGCAAAAATAGCAAACATATGGCACAAGTGTGATCTATAGATTATGGAGTGAGATCAATGTTTACAAGTCATAACAGTATTGCGTACACTTACCCAGCACAGTGTTAACAATGGAATATAAACCTTACCCGAGATTTACCAATAAAAATAATAATTAATAAATTGATAATTGGAAAAATATAAAATAACTATTAAGAAATCTCGAAAATATCCAAGAGAAAATAGCTTCTAGCGCATAAAAAGATAAGATCATACCGGTACTTTTTTCTGAGTTACAACACAAACTGAATCCTGACCACGAACACCAATGGATGTAATACCTGCGGCCTTGACAGCTTTAAATGCATATTCTGCCATTCAAAATCACAAAATCAACATTAACCTCAAACTAAATGCAAAAAGCAAACATGGTACACTTCCTACAGATAATTTAAGCAAAATTTCAATGCCACTGCATCAGATTAACCATCTGTCACAAAAGAAATCATCTTACCAATTCAATAACAAAATCCTAGTATTGATGTATCAATTGTATTTTCCTTGGTACATAGTTCACTGATCAAGATGGCAAGTCGTCAAGGAAAAGGCCTAGGTTTGAACTTGAGAAGGTTTGCAGCCCAAAATTTTCAAAAAAGAAGTTTCACTTCCAAAACCATTATTTACATTGGGTATGGTAGCAAATTAAAAAGAGTATCATGGCAAAACCCCCACAGTTAAAAATTTTAAAAAGCATTTAGCCATGGCGCCCTCGGTGAGGTAAAGGAGACTTTAGCATAGACACCTAGGGCAAATTAAAAAGAGCACCCGCCGTGAAATTGAAAAGTGTGTTTAACCCATCGCTCCCTCTACTAAACCAAAATGAACTTTTGCACAAACTATCAAAACAGTAACGATCTGAACAAATTTTTTAACAGAGCATCCTTTGCACATTTCGTGTAACGTTAACATTGGATACTCCTAAAGACATGACCGAGAGCAAGTACCGAGTAAATTTAATGGAAGGCTCATCAGTGAAGATTAGCCCACAAGGAGAATTCACCATAGTAGACCAATGAAAATAATAATGACCATCTGAGTTAACCCTGTAAATAATTTTCAAGGGTTTTAGGTTAAAAAAGAAAAGAACTAACCGACTTGGTACAGTCGACCTTCTGGTGAAAATATAGTAATGTGTCGATCGTACCCAGCTCCTGTACCGCGGCTCATTCTGATAAAATCTCGAAACACTAAATAAGGAAAGGCGACTAAGCCCAAATTTTCACTTGTTTTTCTGTGATTACTCTTCCCCTTCGAGGATTTGGATTCCTTCTCCTCTACGTCAAAGGTAAAGTGTTTGGTGTTATTTAGCCAACAGGCTATTTAGTGCGAGATCGAGTCCAAAAGCTGCCTGAAAACTTGTCTAACGCCGCCAAAAGAAGGGAGTATTTGGATTTCTTCTCCGCTACGTAAAAGTAAAGTGTTTGCGGTTATTTAGCCTAGCCAACAGGCTATTTCGTGCGAGGTCAGTCCCAAAACTGCCTGAAAACTTGTCTAACGTCTGCCAAAAGAATAACCGGTGCCGGTAAAACTAGCATGTGTCTCATGCAAATTTTTGCGGGGATTTTATAAGTAAATCTAATTGTATTTAAGGTAGCAGCTAAACCATTTCAACTTTTTTAAAGTTATATTTGTTTTTGGATAATATTGTATTTATATCTTATTTTTAAGGGAAAAGCTAAATATCATATTAAATATATTTTTTATTATGTTCTAAACATATTATTGTATTATTAAATGTGTTTTATATTATATTTATTATTCATGAATCAACACTAATGGGACTTCTTTATTATAGAATGGTGAGTCTCGCAAACATCATAATATCTAGCATTCTTATATGATTGTCATCTCTATTAGAAGTGAGATATTCATGTGCTTGGCATCCCATCATCAAAACTATCAAAGCTATATCATCATCTTGTGATATTTTAAAAGATATTGAGATATTTTGAGGAAAACATATCATGAGGTTTGCATTCGTATTTTGCCATTTATTGAGGTATGCATTCATCATTCGACCACCATTGTTGAGTTCACTACATGACACACAAATATGCTACTCAAAAACTATTATAGATATGGGTTTAATGAGCTTCAAAATTGAAAACCAAAACCATGGTTTTATTTTTTTAGTTTTAATGACCTTCAAAAATCATGTATTATCACTTATTACGATATTGTTAAGTCATAATCCTCTTAACCCATTTTTGAATTTTGCTTTTGAAACCACATCAAGTCATGTTGAAAAAAACTACATTTGAATTTCTTTCTCTCATCAGATGGTGTTGCGGGAGAATTTTGGGGTTGTGTTGACTAGGGCTCGACGGCCCTAACTGCAAGTCTTTGTTGATTTTTTTTGCAAGATGTGTTGCAATGAAGGATGGTGCAAGGGGTGCGTAGTGGGGCTATTTTAGGGTGTGTTTTGGTGGCAAGGGTCAAGCAGGGAGTTCGCCTATTGTATGTAGCATTGGGAGTGTTTGGGGTTTTGATTTTGGAAGGTAGAGATGCAATTAGGGTTTGGCCTATGGCTTCGGGCAGGGAGTTGGGTATTAAGGCGAATTTGTCATTTTGTGAGGCCCTATCAGGGTTTGGTCCTCCCTCGTCCATCCATGCAAAGGCGATTAAGTTCTTAAATAATATTGTGAATGGTGAAGGCCCGTCCTAGGTGGGGAGTCAATGGTTATCAAAAGTGAATGGGTACCTAGAAAGGAGTATTTCCTAGACAATTTTAGTGATTATACAGGATTCAGTAGTGAAGGATGTAAGTTATTTGTGCAACCATGCTCTAATTTGTAAGTTTATGGGAACACAGGTCTCACTCCCATTCTTGGATTTATGAATTCATCGTACATGGAACTCAAAGGGTTATATGGAGGTGATGTTGGTCGCAAATAATTATTTCATTGTGGTGTTTTCTTGCCTGTTAGATCGCAATAAGGCCTATGAGGGGCCCTATTTTTACAGCCAAGTGGGATTGTTTATTAAGCCCTGACATATTGGTTTTAATCCTCCTGAGGAGCTTTCGTCAAGGGTTCCTGTGTGTGTTCAACTCTCATGGTTGTCGTTGGATTTTTGGAGAAATGATATCTTGCACATGATTGCTCTATTGCTAAGCAATTCGATTGGCCCATCACAACAAAAGTTGGATAAGAAGGTAATTTCTTATGCCCATATTTGTATTGAAATTGATTTAAATAACCCTTTGTTGGATTCTTTGGAAATTCGAGTTGGAGACACTATGTGGATTCAATAAATTGATTATGAAGCTCTTCCATTTTGGTGTCAAATTTGTCATGAGTACAGGCATCTACAAAGGAAATGTCTAAATTTAATCCTTTGGGAAGGTCAACCAATAGTGTTACAGACAAAGTTGCATTTGTGCTAAGTAGGTGAAAGATAAAGGGAAATTAACGATGTTAAAGGAGAAATAGATAGAGAGGGCTTTATTCCTACAAAGATCCATAACAAAGGTAGGGACCATAAGTGATCTCTCAAAGATAGACAAGGAGAGGAAACTTATAACTCCTTCGAGGCACTAGAAGATTTAGATTTGTTGGAGGGGAATCCATAAAGTATACTCCTAGGGGCACCTATTTTGGGGGAGGATTAGATGGCTACAAAGGAGGTTGCCAACTTGAACAATCAGGTGACTGTGAGTTCTGAGTTTCAAATGGACATGGATCAAGCACTTGTAGCCGTCGGTGAGTTGGTGATCTATATAGGATCTAGGACTAATTGCTTACAGAATGTGTAACATAAAAGATCGATTATTACAATGTTTAACTTAATTGATTATAAAGTTAAATGCTCAAATGAAATAAATGAACATAAAATAATTAAATGCCAAGAAAAATTGAGAAAGAAAAGAGAGAAGAATAGAGAGACGAAACCAATTGATAACGGAGTTCGTCCCTAAGGACTACGTCTCCGGGTCCCTCTCCAATGGAGGACCGATCCGATTAGCTCCAAATTCAATTACAATGGCTTCAAGACTATCTCCTTCAAGCATTCAGCAGCATGACTGTACTCTGATATGCAGAAATGTCTTCAAAGACTCTCGAGCATTCTCCCGCTATCTCAACCTGGACTTGTCAAAACAAGGTCTATACCCCTCCTTTTATACAAAAAACTTGCCTAATTAGGCCTAACCACTCCATTAAATGCATATCTTCCCTGATCAGCTCGTATCAGGTCTATTTTAGCTTCTGCAATCTTTTTTGGTTATGGTGGTTTCAATGGTTTTGTTGGTTTTGGCCTTATTTGGCCATTTGAGTAAGGCTCGGCCAACAGTAACATAACAAATAAAACCGAAGCCACCTACATATTAGAATGTATGCGTGGCGCAGTGGTGGTTAAACATTTTGCTAGGAGGGTGGTCGGCGGTTCCAACCCCACCGACCACGTTTTACCAGTCAAACCAAACCAATATTATAACAAAACAAACCTTTACTAATTTCATTTTTGAGCGCCGGCTCACTGCCTCAACGGTGAAACCGGTCCGCTATCTCCGCCGAGATCCGGGTTCAAATCCGGTGCCCTATTTTTACCAGTTTGTTCAACAAACACATCCGCAGACAGAGGACACGTGTCGTCATATCATTCGCTAGAATTTGCACACGTATACGCTGACGAAGTTAATCCGTATGCCGAGTGGACTGTTGACGTTGCCGTTGACAAGACGTACAGATGCCACGTGTCAAACCATTATTCACCCAAACTTGCCATGGTGTATGTTGACGAAGACAAGCCGTACGCTGACTGGACTGCCCCGTGGGATTGTTGACTGTGCTGCTGTACTGTACGGAAGGACACGTGTCGCTTGCTGATTGGTCCGTACGATCTGAGTCACCTGCCACGTGTCGGGTCAGAATTCACCCATATGTGTCCGTACAGTACGGACTGCCACGTCAGCATGATGACGTCATCATCAGTACCCTCTAGGTTGACTGAAGTTTGACTGCTTCTATCTCGAGCATACGACGTCGGATTTCGACGAAACGAACGTCGTTGGAATCATCTCGACGAGCTCTTCGTGATGATGCCGATTCTATCATTTTCCGAGATGATTATTTTTCCACCTTCTGGACGCCCCTGAAGCCAGTTTGACTGAAAGTTTGACTGGCCGTAACTTGCACAAACGGAGTCCTTTTCGACCCGTTCAAGTTGCGTTGGAATCAGAACGTCATTCTCTTTCTGATGGAGCTAAAATATGGAGCATTGGGAACACTTTAATTTTCACTGAAAAATTGTCCCCCGGATCAGTTGGGGCCAACCAAGGGCCTAGCGTTGGTAGTAGATTTTTCCCTGCTTAATACTGATTTGAGGCCAAAGGGGGAAGTTTTAGCCCTTGGAAAAGGAAATAAAGTTATACTTTCATTAGGATTGTAGCAAAAGAACTTCAAAAAGGGGGTCTCAAAGAAGCCTCCCAAGGTGGGGAGGAAGAAGTACAAGATAAAATGAAGCTAATGGATAAGAATTTGGTGGAGTTGGGGTCAGTTAAATCTATTGACTCCCATTTTGTTTCCCCTAAAAAATGATAGTTCTTTCATGGAATGCAAGGGTTGAACAACATCCCTAGACAAAAGGTTGTCTGTGAGTTAATTAGAGTGCATTCTCCTGATGTTATGTTTATTCAAGAATGTAAGGTATATGTTGACAAAATGTTTAGCATTGCTTCAAAGTTGTGGAGAAGAGGCCAATATCAGTGTATTGGGGCACAAGGTAGAGCTTGAGGGGTTGTGTGCCTTCGAGATTTATGTAAGGTGGCTCCTCTCTGATGGGTTTCTAGTAGACACTCTATGACAATGGTTGCTTCTAGTTTTGATTTTGGGGAAGCGATTGTGCTATCCAATGTCTATGCTCTAATGAATTTACCTAGAAAATTTGGCCTTTGGTCACACATCTAACATGTGAGATCTCTAGCCCCTTTATTCCCATGGATTATGGCAAGAGATTTTAATACTATTATCAATTTGGAGGAAAAGTATGGGGAGTGGCCAAGTTGGAGGCCTCTTTTGTGCTTTTTAAGGATAACATCTAATCTCTAAATTTGGTTGATATCAAGCCTTGGAATGGAATGTATACTTGGAGCAACAGGAAGTGGGGGTAAAAGTCTATTTCAGAGAGATTAGACATATTCTTGGTGTCTAGTTTTTGGGCTGGCAATAAATGGTTGAGTGACTCAGAGGTTCTAGATTGAAGAGGCTTTGATCATTGGACTATCAAATTCTCGGTGTCTATATTGAGGGCCAATAAGAATCCTTCTTTTAAGTTTCAACTTATGTGGCTACAAGAGCTGTCACTGATAGATTTGGTGAAAGCTTGGTGGTGGGAAGGTATGTCAAGCCATGGTATAGCTATGTACTCCTTTGTTAAAAGACTTCAATTTGTTAAGCTCCAACTTAAGAAGTGGAATAGGTAGTGCTTTGTGAATATTTTCAAGGCTAAATCAACAACCCAAAGCCGCTTGGATGCAATCACTAGACAAATACAAGATCGTGGGCTTACTAAGGGATCCCTTAGAGAAGAAGGTGAGGAACTGAAGGAACACTACATTATTTTTTAACTCTGTTAAATATAGAAGGCATGGGAATTCGATATCTTCATTAGTGACATCCTAAGGGAGTCAGCTAGCTTCCTTTCCTAATATTCTGAAGGAAGTTACCCAATATTACTCTTCTTTCTTCAAGGATGATTCTCCCTTGCTTCTAAGGAAGAGAATCTTATTTTGAATTGTATTCGCCCTGTGGTATCTAATGAGATGAACGAGATTCTCTATAGCCCTATCCTTCTTAATGAGCTAGAGGGGATAGTTTTCTAGTTGAAGAAAGGGAAGGTCCTTGGACTAGATGGATTTCTTATAGAATTCTTTCAAGGATTATGGGAGATTATCAACCATGACTTATTGGCAGTTGTGCAAGAATCTTAGGAGAATAAATAGATGTTGAGAGCTATGAATTCTAATTTTATTTTGCTTATCACCAAGAGGGAAGGGACTAATTCACTAGATCTATTTAGGTCAATTACTCTTTGCAATGTGGTTTACAAATTCATCTCCAAGCTAATTACGAAGAGACTTAAGTCATGGCTTAACAAAGTTATATCAAAATAGTAGGGTGGGTTTGTGGCAGGCAAGTAAATCTTGGATAGAGTTGTTATAGCTATTGAGACCATTCATTCAATGGTGAACTCCAAGGAAAAGGCCATGTTCATGAAACTAGACATGGCTAAAGCCTACGATCAGGTGAGATGGTCATTTTTGCAAAAAGTGTTTAGTGCTTTCAAGTTATAAAATGAATGGATCAGGTAGGTAATGAGGCAAGTTACATCAACTTCATACTCGGTTCTTATTAACAATGAGCCCACTGATTTGTTTGGGGCCTCTCGGGGTCTTCGACAGGGGGATCCTCTATCACCTTATTTATTTATCATATTGGCTAAAGGTTTGGGAAGAATTATAAATGAACACGTGTGGCAAGGGCTTATTCAAGGGTGGAGTTTGGGATCTAGTCTTTTTGCTCAGTCTCACTTATAGTTTGTGGATGATACTACTTTTCTGGGAGCCACGAAGATCATGGAAACTACCAACTTCAAGCGGGTGTTGGATATTTACCTTGCTACATCTGGTCAAAGAATAAACAAAGATAAGTCTTTCATATATTTTTTCAACACTCCTCCTTTGATCCAATCAAGAATAGCTCGAATTCTCAGGTTTCAAATTGGATCCCTCCCTTTGGTGTACTTGGGTATTCCTATCTCAATGGGCCCTTTACCTTGGGATACTTTGCAAATTTTGATTGATAAGTTTTAGGGTAAAATCAGTCATTGGATTGTCAGGTGGCTTTCCTTTGTAGGAAAAATTTTATTGCTAAAGTCAGTGATCCAAGCGCAACCTCTATACAGATGCATGGTGCAAGTGGCTCCCTTAAGATTTATCAAGGATTTGGATGCTCTCTCTAGATAATTTATGTGGGCAAGGAATTTGGACTCTATAAAGTGGTGTTTGGTTAAGTGGGGGGATATATGCAAACCAAAGCAAGAAGGGGGTCTTGGGCTATGATAGCTTGTTCTTACTAGCCAAGCCCTAGCTGCTAAGCTTCATTGGAGGTGGTGCACTAATTAGGACCAAGCCTGGGATAGGATCATGTCATTTAAGTACCTGAGAGGTGTGACAAGTGTTGATGTGTTGAGGTTTGGCATGGTTGGAACAGGTTATATGATTTGGGATACTCTCAAGAGAGGGCCTAATCTAGTCAAACAGGGTTTGTTTTGGATTTGTAATAGGGGTTCCAGGGCTTTATTTTAGTTTAATTTTTGGGATGCTTATCCCTCAATCTTGTCCATGTACCTACATCTTTTGAATTTAGGCCTTATCTTTTTGGAGGCTAGATGGCATAAGCTGGAAGATTTTAAAGTCAGTGAGAGGATGGGATATGTGGAGATTTTTAGGTGGAAGGTCTCTTAAGAATGGCTACCAGGAGTATTTGTAAAGGATTGTGAGGAGCTTTCTAAGATCTTAGTAGTGTAGAGAAGGGGGATTCGCTACTCATGAGTCTCTTTATTCTCAAGAGATTTCTAAGGGGCAAATTGCCCTAAACTACCTCAAGGGACACAACAAGAGTTCTAGAATCAGAAAGAGCAAGTCATGAAGATTTTCTAGACAAACTGACAAGTTCTCGGCCAAAGGATGACAATGCGAGATAAGGACGACAACGTGGCATGCTAGTGTTCTAGAGGCATGCTAGCATCTTGTATGAACCAAAAAGAGAGAATATCACAAAAAATAGCTAAGTGATCACTAACGATCAAATTGCTAAGAACTTATAGAATGTGGGAAAATGATAGAATGTAAAAGAACTAAAATGAAGTACAGTAAAGTATAAGTGATAAAGATAAGGAGAAGAAAGAAAGTGCTTACAATCACCCAAGTAATGAAGCCTCCAACTAGTAGATATCTTCAACACCTACATGCATAAGATCTGGAGAAAGTGTTGGGGTTGTATAGGGGTTTGCCTCGGTCAAACCCTAGTCTTGGTGTTCCCACCTCCACAGACAACCAAATAGATAGAGATAAATGAAAGTGATAAAAGCAATCTCCACTCAAGGAGGATAACCCGTATCACAAAATATAGGTGATAAAAGCAATCCTCGCTCGAGGAGGAGAACCTATATCACAAAATAGAGATGCAATCAATAGGGGATGTGTGAAATCCCAAGATGCTCACAAGCACAAGACAAGGAAGGTATTGCATGCAAGGCTAAAGGAATCCAAAGAGGGAGAGCAAGATAGTTGCAAGAGCCAAGGGTGTTACAAAGAGTGATGTAAGAGCTCGAGAGTGTCGTTGTAACAAGATGTATGGAGTTGTGCAAGCAAATGCAAGATGAGAGAATGTCTGAGAGAGGAACCAAGAAGTAGAATAAGACCAAATGATTTGAAAAGATAGCTTTTAAAGAGGGAAAAGAAGCTTCTTGAGTCGTTTCGAGGCGTCCCAAGTCGTTACCACCGACAAAGGTAAGTGACAAGTGATCAACATGCTCGAAAATGGTTGTTTGAACATTGAAACGTTGTAGGACGCTAGCATGGGGCGCAAACGTCTACACGACGTGCTAGTGTCCAAACACATCACACTACAAAATGACACAAATGGGAAAAGCACAAGGTTCGACACAAAGCTAACGCACGGAGGTAGCTGCTAGAAAGGGGTGTTGAGCATCGTAAGAGGGGAAAAATGCTTACACAAAGGCTTAAATGAGCCTACACAAGTGCTAAGGGAGTGGACACTTAAGCGGATACAAGAATGTATGTGAAATTGCAAGGGGTGCAATTTTACGACATTACATTTTTCCCCCACTTTAGCGGGCATATGAATCTACACTAATATGCACACTAAAGGAAATCTACTAAACATAAATAACATCATAATGCCAAAAGGATATTGTCGAGGAAGCATATAACTCTTCGAACCAAGGAAGCATGCCCCTAGGTTGAAAACCTGCAAAACAAACACATTAGACAAGAAATACCTGCATAAGACAACAGTATTAGAACATAACAAACCATTACATCACGAGGTTAGAACATATAAAACACACACACATGCACACCCAACTAACTAACAAGATTTGAGTCAGCAAAGTGAAAGAGACCTCAATGTAAAAGGTTATCTCATTACTATGCGTCATCCCCAAATTAAGAAATAACACATAGAAGAATCCTAAAATGAAGATAAGAATGTAATGATTGATCACTTCAAGAGAAGAATGCACCCAAAAGTTAGGGAAGCAACCAATGTCAAAGAGAGAAAGAGCATATACTCAAGATGAAGAAGATGTAGATCTTCGATCCAGTATACATAATTGAGAAGAAAGAGAATTTAAGAGAAAGATGGAGAAGCTAGAAAGGAATGAAAATTCTAAGAGAGATGGCTCCACAGGTCCTCAAACCCAAAGAGATTTGAACAAATGCATCGTAGATTCGTAGACCTACAGGAGGTGAACAAAAGGCTCTGTAGGTACTCTCTCCTACAGAGTTGAACAAACTACACCAAAGGCCCACAAACCAATGATGAATAGATCTTGTAGGATCAAAGTGTTTCACAGGCCCTCAAACCTGCAGAGAAGGAATTCCCCCAAGTACTCTCTTGTGAAGGAAGCCGAGTTTAGGGGACTATGCAGAGTCGGATTTGAAAGTGGCTTCATAGGCACACCTGCAAAGCAACATGTTAATCCATAGATAAAACATGTTAGAAGACAAAAAGACACGTAGGAAAGCAAGCAAATAATCACATAGACAATTTGTAATTTGAAAGCTTTCAAAGAGGTCCCTTAGGAACCATTCAAAAGAAAAGGGGTCCACTCAAGGGACGCACTATTTGAAAAGCGAGATCTAGTTAGGCTACCCCCAAGCTAGGCGCCATAGAATTCATTTAAGAAGAAGCTTTCATATGGGCTCCCTTGGGAACCCTTCAAAAGAAAAAGGGGTCCACTCAAGGGATGCTTCATTTTAAAGACATAAAGAATAGAGGGGTCCTTTAGAAGGACACACATCTCCAAAACAAGTTATCACTGCCCCCAATATATAGGGGAGGAGAACCGTGCAAGATACTTAGAACATACATGATAGAGGTAGACCTCAATATCACTTGTCATGCAAAGAAGAACATGTGCATTATCAAATAGATGAGTGATGATACCTAAATCAAGAAGTTGTTATATTTTATCCTTCAAGGCCTTACATTCACTAGTGGAATGACCAAGCACTTGATGGTATGCAAAGAAAGAATTCTTTGCTTTATCATGCTTATGAGATCTCTTAGGAGGAGGAAGACTAATTAAGCAGGCTTTAAGAAGCCTCAATAAAATACACTCTTGCTCAAATAAAGAACGAGGAGTAGGAAGCAACCCTTTCTCTTGTGGATAAAAGCTTGACTTCTCACAAGAAGAAGGCACAAAAACAACGGGTAATGGAGGATGAATCACCTCAAGAGAACGAGGTTGAGCGGAAATCATGTCACCATTCAACCATGGTTTCTGTTTAGATTGTTCATTCAAGCAACAAAGCCCCAAATTATGCTTACGAGGTGCATATTCTATAGGGACCTAAATTCCTTGTTCGTTACACCCACAACCTTTACACCCATAGCCATGTTTAGAGACAAGCTTAAAGCCAGGGCCATAGCATGTCTGCAAGTCTCAAGAAGGAGGAGGATCTTCGTAGAGAGCATTATTCCAACAATGGGGATTATACTCTCTTACAGGATCACCACGAACCTCCTTGATAGGACTACCAACATTAACCTCTTTAACAAAAGTATGATCATTTTCCTCATAAGGAGGATCAACACTAAGAATATTAAAATTTGTATTCATATTATCCTGTGATACAAAAGAATAACCATATTTGATAGCGGGTTCAGATGATTCTATTGGAAGACTTAAGTGGATCAGGTCGACTTTATATTTCCCAATGGAGGATTCTATAAAGTTTAAAGAACCCCAATCATCACCATAACATGCATTCTTTTGAGATGAGGTAGAAGGAACAAACTTAAGAGTTCTTGCTTCAGAAGGATCTTCTTTAGGGACATCTATCTCAAGAGTATCCTTTGTAGTAGGTACTACTGGAGTAAACATCTACACGTTAAAATAAACTAAAGGAATAAGAGTAGATACAATCCCTTTATTATTTAAGGTTGCTCTTATAAAGCACTCACCTTCATTGTATTATCTTTTTATTTTGTAAGTATTTTCTTGTTGAGGATATAACAAAACATTATTTGCAACTTTTGGTGTGGAAGGTGTTTTTGTTCATCGTTTGATACCGTGTTTCATGTTTCTCACAATTCTAACATGGTATCAAAGCATAGATTCAACAAACCTCTCGATTTTTGAGTTTTTTCCAAATAGGGTTATAGAAAATAATTTGAAATATTCATTGTTTTTTTGCTTAAAAAATCAGTTGCCGCAAGGTCACATGGGTGACCGACACTTAGCTCCTAGGGAGTTATATTTTTTTTTGTAATTTTTACAAGATTGGCAAAATCATGATAATTTTTCATTCAATTATCAAAATTAGGAAAATGAGATCATAAAAAAAATGGTTTTGAGCACTATCCAATGGTTGTTTTATATGGATAGTGTTGGTTTTGAGCATTATCCAATGGTGGTGGTTTGCATGAGATGACTTGTTTTTGGATAGTGCTCAGAACCATGGTGAGGGTGGTTTGTATGAGATGACCTTTTTTTGGTTGTTTTATATGTCTTTTCAACATTTTTTTAATTTGGGCACTGTAGACATCTTTTCATGCAATTTTTTTTTTGTAGATGCATTGAAATAAAGTGTCACTTTGGTGTATGTTTTTTGGGTATTTCACACATCGTGTTCCTTTTGTACTTGCGCTATGATATAAAGTGCCATGTATGTGTTGTGAATGCCTTTATTTTTCCATCATACCTTTGTCAAGTGATTCTTCCTTCCACGATAACATGAATGTCAATTATTCTTGCCTCATGTGTGTGTGCTTTATTTGCACACCCTTTTTATTTGTAGGTACTTTCAGTTGTATGTTTAAATGTTCTTGGTTTTCCATCATGCACTTCTTGGTGACATAATTTTAGTGGATCTATCTTGCCTCTCCCTTTTCGCATTATGGGTAATGTTTCATTTGTTTCATTTTTTAGAGTGATATGTGTTTTTTTTTTTAATCTACTAGGCGGATGCTATTAGAGTAATAAGTTATTTCACTTAATTAATTTAATCATATTGGTTAATTAATTAAGTCACTTATCACTTTAGTTACTTAAGCTAAACTTAGGAACATTATAATTTATTATTTATTATTTATTAACTATGCAAACTAGGGTTTCCTTTTAGGGTTATGCATACATTGCTTTTATAAAGCAATTCATCTCTTGTAATTTCTAAATTTCTTGAATACAATTCATTTGCACATCTTAATGCAAATTGCTCTTGATTTTACTATTTTTCTCTTATGGAAGGTATTTTCTAGTTTGCATGTTTGATCTTGGATTCTAACATAGTAGCAGAGCCTTGATTCGTTGCCCCTTCTCAGTTTTTTGGAAAATTTCATTACAAAGCACGTTCGGGGTTCCTCGAGGGTTTCATGCCTTAAGCTTATTTATGAAGCATTTTGGATTAGATTGAGCATCTCCTTTAGATTCAAATCCCTGGAAAAAGTTAGGATTGGCTTTCGTTTCATTGATTTTGGTCATCGTTGAAGAAATCTATGAGGGTTTCAAGCTTGGTGATTTTTCTACAAGATCTAGGGGTAGCCAATTTTTTAGCGCACTTTGGGCACAAACGAAGGTCACCATCGCATTTGCAATAGCCAAAAACCCTAGGAACACCTGTCAAATCATCGATTTTGGAGCAATTGGTTTTTTAGGCAAAAAATTTTTGCCAGGGAGGCTATACATCCTCCCCAACACACTCTGAGGCAAAAATTGAAAAAAAATTGAAAAAATGCTTTATTAAAAGCACAAATAGTTTAAATTTAGGGCGTCACCACCATGCCACCCAACGGCCACTAGAAGTGGTAGGCATCTGGCGACGCCTCACTCATCTGTTGTTGTTGCTGACTAGCCCCCATGGGCTTAAAAACCTCTGTTGGCGGTCCTTTCAAGGACCAGGCGCTCAACGCCCAACCCCCAGCAGTGAGTCCAACCCCTACCACCAATCACATGGGTGACTAGGGGCTCCGCCCCAGGCCCCTACCCACTAGCCCCCTGATTCGCCCAAGTGACCAAGGGCTTATGTTTTTTTAGCCTCCTGGGCTACATGTAGGCCAAATTGACCTTTTTGGAAAAATGTTCACTAAATCGAGCGTAACTTTTGTGTATGGTGTCCTTTTTTTGCAAACAAGATACCATTGGAAATTTGATTCCAATGCCAATCCAATGGTGTAGGAATTTTTTTCATATTTTTCTCCAATTTTATTTTGTAGGCCTCTAAATTTAGATGAAGCATTTTTCACTTCAGAGGGCATATCTTTTGTCTTGGTTAACCATTTTTCACGATTCAAGCGGCACTGTAAAGTTGATTCAGTCCTCTACACAAATCTGAGGTCATTTTTAATCATGGAGGAAAATGTGAACATTGGTTTGTGCATGCACTCTTTTTTGTTTTCATGCACTAGGTTTGCATTTTCTCTTTGATTTATGCATGTTTTGCATGTTCTCCTTTTACAGTCATGGGGTATTGTAATAAATGAACTTATATAAAGCTTCATCAGGGGGGATTCTTGAATAATTATTTGATTAGAGTGTAGTTTCACTTTGATCTCATCTTCATATTAATGACAACTCACATGAGTTGTATCTGGATTTTGTAATTTCTTTTGGCCACATCTTGCTCATAACTTGACACATTTTTTGTTCGCATCGGTTCACATCTCAGATTGAAAGCCTATGGTTAATGATCCTGAATCACATCAGATTCACATTGGGTCACATCTCAGTTTGAGGGCTATTCATTTTATTGTTAATGTTCCAGAATCTTCATGGTACTTGCTCCTATGGATCAGTTTTAGTCACAGTTTGGCATCGGCATCGAGATACACATAGCTTCCAAATTCTTTCATCATATCATTCCCTCTTATGGGGGGCATCATTTATTTATCTACTGTTGCTTTATAGATTCCATAGTTGTTCCAGCTTGAGAGATTTCCAGTGTTCCTTGGCATTGGGTCCACTGTTGCATTATCATGATTCCGCTTGAGTCCTTGAGTGACTCTCATATGGTTTCTTGTAAATAGAAGTATATTTCCTTGTGTCGTGCATGTTTTTCACACACACCTCACCAAAGGCAGGGACTCCCTCTTTTTTTCCTCCCGATGGTTCGTTCCTGCTCCTGTTGGGTTATTTTTTGCTCCTGCCTCCGTTTTGTGTGCCCCTATCCCTAAGCCTAAGTTGGTCACATTCCTTCAAGCGATCAAACCCTCCTTGACCAAATTCACTTTCCCACCTAATTTTTGCTAAGTCTTTTGCCTTTATAGAAATGCCCCTGTGGGTTTCCCTTCACCCGTTGCCTCGACGTCCTCCAAGCCTCACAGACCCGCAACTTTGGGTCGCCTCATGTGGGTTGCCACTCATGTTTCACCACTAAGTAGCGACTGAAGCCCAAATTCCACCTTCATGGAAGGATCCACACTTAGTTTCTTCATTTGAGCCTTGACCAAGCATCCAAACGAGCGTGGGTTCCCGCATCTCACCTAACCTGGGTCTGCCATACAAAGAAATCAATGCATGCCATTAATGGAAATTGGCCTATAAACATTTATCCTTTCCCTTCATTCTACCTGGGGCATTCAAATCTGAGAAGACAAACAAAGTCTTCCCCCCTTTTTTCTACTTTTGCCTTGGTCCTGCTAACTTGGTCCCTGCTCGCTTGCTTCACTTTTTCCTTCTATTTTTGACTTTGGGGACAAGTTGCCTATGGATTTGGGATGTTTTTGTGATTCCTAAGTGAACTGCCAAGGTTTCGTTAGGTTTTGGGAAGTTGTGGAAATTTCATTGTAGGCCACCATCCCTCTACTATCGTCAAAAATTTCCTTGAGGGCTACTGTCCCTTCGTTGCCGTCAGAACTTTTATGTCAGGTCGTCGTCCCTCTGTCACCATCAAAACTTTCATGTCGGGTCACCGTCCCTTTGTCATCATCTGTGGGAACTTTCCTTGCGGCCACCATCCCTCTGTCATCGTCCGTGGGAAATTTCCTTGTGGGTCACCGCCCCTCCATCACCGTCCGTGGGGACTTTCCTTGTAGGTCGTTGTCCCTCCATAATCGTCTGTGGGAACTTTCCTTGTAGGTCGTTGTCCCTCCGTGGTTGTTTGGGAACTTTCCTTATGGGTTGTCGTCCCTCCATGGCCATTTGGGAACTTTCCTTGTAGGTCATTGTCCCTCTGTGGTTGTTTGGGAACTTTCCTTATGGGCTGTCGTCCCTCCATGGCCATTTGGGAGCTTTCCTTGTGGGTCGTTGTCCCTCTATGGCTGTTTGGGAACTTTCCTAGTGGGCCACCATCCCTCTGTGGTTGTTTGGGAACTTTCCTTGCGGGCCACCATCCCTTTGTCACCATTTGTGGGAACTTTCCTTGCGGGCCATCGTCCCTCTATTATCATCTGTGGGAACTTTCCCTGTGGGCTGTCATCCCTCCACCATTGTCTGTCACCCATCCATATGTCATCCCTCTGTGGCTGTTTGGGAGATTTCCTTGCGGGTCGTCATCCCTTTGTGGTTGTTTGGGAACTTTCCTTGTAGGTTGTCATCCCTTCATTGCCATTTGGGAACTTTCCTTGCAGGTCATCGTCTCTCTGTGGCCGTTTGGGAACCTTCCTTGTCGGGCCACCGTCCCTCCATGGCCATTTCAAAACTTCCTTGTCATGCCACCGTCCCTCATTGGTTGTTCGCCTTTCATCCGTCGTCCACCTTCCGTCCGCCATCAGTCTTCCATCTACCCACTGTCTGTCATCCACCATCTGTCATCCACCTTTTGTCACCCACCATCTAGTCATTGGTTGTCATCCGTTGTCTGTCATTCATCTTCTATCCATCATCCACCATCTGCCTTATGTCCATTGTCTGCCTTTTGTCCACCATCCGCCCACTGTCTATCATTCATCGTCTTCCCGCTGTCTTTCATCCATCATCCACCCACCATTTGCCGTCCGCCGTCTGCCCTCTATCTTCCATCCACCATCCTTCTGCCCTATGGCACCTGCACTTTTGAGCCCACATTTATTTTTATGGTCCAAATGAGCTCCAAATATGAATATTATGATCTTTTGATGATGCATGGATGGATCTAACAAGGAGTTTGCAAGATTTGACTAACGTTTTCCTTGATTTGTGTGAAAGTACTTATGGCACTTCATGTATGTAGGATTCAAGAAACCTACCACGGGTCCGTCAGGGAGGCCCATTGAGAAATCTAAACAAAGAAAAAGCACATAGCTCCTGTCACCATTCATTTTATGCCCATCTTTCCTCGTAGCACCCATCAATAAAGTTAGCATTAGAAGCAGGCCTATGTCAAGGGAGTCAGTGATAAGTCTATGAAGGGTGGCCTTGAAGGTGGTGGGAGGGAGCGGTTGTTTCCTCCCTCCAAAAAAATGATCACGATCTATAAGGAGTTGTCTCATTAGATCATCTGATTCATTTAACAATGATGCAAATCTGCAAACAAGGTATACTTGATTGGTTGAAGGATACTACAGATGCACCAACAAAAAGGAAATTTTTGAATAGTTTCAGCTACAGCAAAAGGGCAATTAGCTAGAAGACAAAATTACTACAGTGACTGGCCACTATGGACAAAATAGAGAAAAGACAAGGAATGTATTTTTAATTGCTATATAATGAGGGGTAGGTGAAACCCTAGTGCATTCAAATCTAAGCCACATAATGTAATTCAATCCTAGCCATTCATTTGGGCTTTGGAAAACTATAAATAGGGGTCCCTCCTCATTTGTAAATGGTTGGAGAACTAGTGTCAAGGCATTCTACAACAATAGAGAGAAACATTGCATGATTTATGGTTGTTTCTTCTTGAGTTTGTTCATTATGCATGCATGGTTCTACTTCCAAGTTATTTTTTAGTGTGTAGTTCTTGAATGGTTGTTATAATGATGTTGTTATAGTATTTGATGAGCTTTTAGCCCATACTTTTAGCACTTGTTGATGACAAGCTTTTGTGCAAAGTTATCCTAGGCCTCTTTGTGTTATTGTTGAAACCTATTTCAATTGCATGTTCATGATGTGTATGTGCAATCTGAAAATCAATAGACCTTAGAAGATTGCACTGGTTTTGTGTAGTTGTAGGTTTCTCTTGGTCAAGCAAAACTCAATTTAGGAAGCTTGTCTACTGTAGCAGCCACCATTGTCACTATTCATTTCTAGCTTAGATTTAGAAAAATTTCTCTTACCCTTCTCCTTTTGCTATTTCTTTTAGTCCCTTGTTAGAGTAGGGTCTCAAGCATCACCATTAAGCTAAATCAGATGAACTTGGTGGGTTTCAACTTGCTTTTATGAGTGGGAATTCATTGTTCATTCACTTCCAACACTTTGGAACTCCATTTGCAGACCCAACTTCCCACTCTTTGTAACTCATCTATAAGTCCATCTTGTGATTCCAACAAATCACATGAATCAACCGAGGTATTCCAAGCACTGCCAAGACCTGACATTAGAGACCATTAAAAAACACATTACCTGTGTTGAGAAGTGCATAAAAAACACATCAACACCTTGCTTTCCAGATTTAGGATTCCAGTGTAACTCCACCAATGTTCTTCCAGTGCTTCTTTGTAGCAGGTCATCTCATTGAGGGGGGGTTTGTCCCATTGGGTTTTCTCCTCTTTCTCATTCATTGCATTTGTACATAGGTACCTGATCAGGCCTTGTTGTCGGGACCCATATTTGCTTTCATGCATCTTTTGCTTAGTGTTTTGGCTACTTCCTAAGTTCATCTTAAGGGGGGGTGTTAGAGTAATAAGTTATTTCACTTAATTAATTTAATCATATTGGTTAATTAATTAAGTCACTTATCACTTTACTTACTTAAGCTAAACTTAGGCACATTAATAATTAATTATTTATTAATTATTAAGTGTGCACACTAGATTTTCCTTTTAGGGTTATGCATACATTGCTTTTATAAAGCAATTCATCTCTTGTAATTTCTAAATTTCCTAAATACAATTCATTTGTGCATCTTAATACAAATTGCTCTTGCTTTTATTATTTTTCTCTTGTGGAAGGTATTTTTTGGTTTGCATGTCTGACTTGGATTCTAACAGATGCAACATTTATCATATGGACACTCTTGCATTCTTATTGTAGACACCCCAATTCTGACACTACACTTTAATTAATTCCTACCATTTCTCCATAATTAATTATCCCATCTTTATCCTTTAATTATTATTCCATCTTTATCCCTTAATTATCCCACCTTTCTTCTAAATTAATTAAATATTTAAATTAAATATTTTTCACTTTATTTTATTCTCCCAACTAAGGTTAAATTATTTATTTAAATTAAACTTTAGTCTTTTCTCCTTAAAATCCACTAATTAATTAATTAATCAAATTCCCCTTCATTAATATCCACTTAGCCCTTTTCTCTAATTTTAAGTTCCTCCAATGACACATATCATTTCCCATCACATGCCCGCTTCTTCATCTCTCCAATAAATGTCCACCCCCCTCTCATTAAATCCACTAAAGACAAATGCCACTTTTGAGTTGACTTTATATGGGGCTATCTCTCTCCTCTTCATAAAATCCAATTTTAAATTACACCTCTATCCTTCTAATCATTGCCATCCAAGCTCATGTTGCTCTCAATCCCTCACATGAAACTTGTCCTCTTTCTCTTCATTCAAAGCACCTCTCAACATGAGCCCTTGATCTTGTGGCAAGATCTTAGCCCTCCATCCATTTGAGTCTATTTTATAAATAGAGGCTCTCACCCTCCATTTCTCATCAAATATTGAGTGATCTAGATTATGCTAGAATTCTCATTGAACAATCCACTTTAGTAAACAAGAGAGAAAATCATAGTGTTTCTTGGGTGTAAAGCTTGTGTAGCTCAATCATGGAGCTTAAAGGGTATTCACGTATAGCTATTTGCATGCTTTACTTTTTGTTTCTTGCTTGCCTTATGATTCAAACATTTTTTATAGCTTTATTTTAACACACTTGGTGGAAGCCACGCCCCTTTTCTAACCTCTTGTTTGAGTTTTGTTGAGATTTTGAGTTGTAGGTTCCGTTTTCGAGCTCGACTTTGTAGAATTGTGTTTGCATAGCGACAAGCGGCCACACTTTCCTGATGACTTTAAGTGCCTTCATTGCATAAAGCTACGCATTTGTGGCAATTCCCCATGCCTCTATAATTACTATTAGAACCTTTGTTTCATAAAACAACATTTTTATTCCAATGCAAAGTTATAATTTGAGCTAGCCCTATTTTTTGTAGATTGTTAGATTTTTCTAGATCATTTTGCAAGCATTTAACCACCTTTAGATTCTTCAATTGCAAATAGTCTAAGACTCTAACTATAACAATCATTTTCACACTTAAAGATTAGGGTTTTATTATAAGGCTTTTAAAAAGAACCAACAACAACAAACAAGCTTTGTTTTTCCTATTTAATCATTAATATTAAAAAGAACAACAAACAAATTGTGCCTTGCATATCTAGGGTTAGGATTTAATCACACTTTAAAAGGTAAAAAAAAAGGACAAAAATAATCTAAGTTTACTTTTCTTAAGCATCTTCTAATCACAATAACATTTTTGGAAATTTTTAAGAACATACTAAGGTTAAAATACACTTGCAACCTTTTTCTATAAACAAACTTTTTCCTCTGCGTAGTTGTGCTTGTGAGACAACAATTAACACTTCCACTTTGTCTATTGATGCCTTTGTTTCATAAAGCGGTGCTTCTTCTTTTGAATAGAAAATTTACAACTTTGGGGTTAATAGTCAGTTTTCTGCTAGTTGTTACTATTTTATTTGCATATTTAGCTAGGTTTAAGGGTTTATACAATATTGTTTTTGAACACATTAAGCTTCCATTAATATAAATATTGTGAGACAAACTAAAAGTTAAGGGAAATTGATCTCAAGGGTTTTGCTTTCTATTAACCATCATTTTTTACAAACAAATTAACATTAGGACTCTGTTTTATGAGGTTTTTTGTTGTTTTTTGCTAACTGTCTTGTAGATTTTTTCCATTGTAAAGCCACGCCTATGTATAGACTCAGTGCACTTCTATGTCAACTTGCTACGCTTTTGCAAAGACTTGTTGCACCTCTGAGGCGACTTCCAATGCTTTTGTCTGACATAATGATGCTTCTATAAGATATAAATTTTGCTTTCTATATTTTTATGCTTTTGTTTTTGAAATCTACACCTCTATAGAGACTTTCTATGGATCTATTTCATAGAAACACGCCTCTGTTTCAGTCTATAAGTTTTGGTTTTCTTTTAGGGTTTTTTGCTAATTTTTGGAACTAACAAGTGGTGTAGCTGGTTTAAGTCTGCTCAAGACTAAAAATTTGAAACTACTAACTTGTGGTTTTGTAGATTAGTTAGTCCAATACTCTTATTTTCCACTAATTTAGGCACTAAGATTAAAGTAAGGGTTAACGAACTCTGTTTTCTTTGTTTGGAGGGTTGCATAGATGTATGCTCTCCCCTTGCGCTTAGAGTGATCTTAGGGATAAAAAAAAATTCATTTCCTCATTTTTATTTAGATTAGAACCTTGGGTTTTATTAGTTTTGTGTGTATGCTCTCCCCTCACACCTAGTGTGATCTTGGGGATCAAAAATACCTAGCATTGTCCTTCCCTTTAGGAGGCCTACTTGGGGATTTCATCACCCCATGGAATGACCTCAACCATTGTATTATCGATGGGGTATATAAAGGGAAATAATGAAATTTGTGCCCCAATCTAGTTGTGTTGTAATTGGTGAAGCCTTGATGCTTGGGTGATTCCAATACAAGAGGTGAAGGGTTGGTTTGAGATTTCTCATTGAAATTTCCTGATCCATGCTTGTGACGGACTAGTGTTCATAATTGTGCCTCATGTACCCTTGTGGTATTTAGAGGACACCCCTAGAGAACTTGTAAATATTATTTTAAGACAATTCAATTGTATCTGATGCAACCTAGGTGGCCAAAACACTCCTCTTTGTCAATTCAAAAGGGTCTCAAATCAACTTCTTTCCCACAAAACTAATCCGGCTTGATTTCCTAACCTTCACCTTGTTAATCCAGTAGCACAACAAACCCACTTCTTCCAAATTCTCTCACAAACTTCTCAAATGACTTTACAAGAGAATGACTGATCTAGACACCCATTATGGTCAACTTTAACATATCCCTTCCTTACATACAAGTCCTTTGAAGCAACTTTCAACAATCAAGCAAAATACACTATTTTTAAGGCCAATTAGGCCAATTTTACAAAGGAACCACCTTTGAAACACTTCTCAAACCAAAATATTGATGGGGAAGCACTCACCTACTTGAGACAACACAAAAGCCACAATCTTTAGGCCAAGACAATCCCTGCAACACCCTAAACTCAAAAACCTTCACTTCTTCCTATTTAACCTAGGGCTTATCGAGAACCTACACTCCACGCCTTCTTAGACCTCAAAACCAGTTCAAAAACTCTTAAATAACCATGCACATGCTTAATATTCCAAGAGAAATGACTTCCCACTCTGATTTCACCAAACCCTAGGCTAAAACCTCTATTTTCATGCAATTTTTTCACACAAACTCACAAAGAACAGTAACTCAATTATCTTCATTCCTTTCCCCCACCAAAGAAAAATCATCCTAGCACCTAAACACCCTCCAAGGGACCCATTACACCAATCACAGTGAGTACAGCCTGTGAACGGGCCCTCAAAACATGTTAAATGTTACAAAACCCCAAAATAGGGTATACCCGATAGTCTTCAAACAAACTGATATAAAATGCTTCAAGTTCACTTATAACCACTTAAACCAGATGAAAAACATAGTAAATTCATACCATTAAAGTATCCATGAAGAATTTTTACCAACTAATGGCTATATGTTACCGTACAAATCTAGAAAAGATGAAAAACATAGAAAATTCCTTAAAAAACAATGAGAATTCTATTGAGTTTTTCCTCCAAAATAACCAAGCCAACCATTACAATGATGAAACTCAATTATTTAAACTTTCTCCAACATGAAACAACTGAACTAACTCCCTACAACCAACGTTTAAACTCCTTATGACAGTTAGGCATCTAGCCCTTACAACTTTGCACTTTTTCAAGTTCACAATTGACACTTTTTTTGGACATTTAAAATATTGATCCCCTTGACTCTCCTATACCCCTAAAACATTAAAGATGGTTTATCTAGACCTTATTCAACTCCTAACATGACCCCACACTTGAAAAACAACATCAAACTTTACCATGACAATTTTGTCAAACTTGACAATGACTAGCAATTTTTACATTTTTTTATATTTTGCAACTTCCTCACTGTTTGTTACTCAAAATATTCCAAATCATCATGGATGGCCTTCATCATGGACTCATTACACAAATTTAACAACTAGACTCAACCCTTACTAAAAAGAAACATCAAAAGGATTAGTGCTCCCGCACTAGTATCTCAGTGTGGTGTAGGGTACACTTGATCATACCTGAAGTTACTCACCATGTATGACCTTTTGTTGAGGTGACACATATCCCTTGGTTAGGAATTTTACTTATAAGGTAAGGTGTGTAACGGTGGTACATGACCTTTGCATACCCTAGTCACCCACTCAATTGGAAGTATTAGCCTTTAGCTGGTGGGCCCACATTAAGTCTATAATCCCACTTGACTAATTTTAGGATTGTTAATGTACTTGATGTATTTTCATGTGTTAAACCAATAATAAGCCACTCAACATGACTTGTTGAGAATAGCCTTTTACCTCAAAATAATTCAAAAATAGTTGACCAATTTTTTTTTGTGTTTGCATATCTCTTGTTAAACTATCTCTATGAAACCACACTTATGTCATACCTAGTTGTGAATGTGCTTTGTAAAGCTATACCTACACTTGAAACTACTTTTCTACACTAGAAGTTTTCACTTTTGTCTAAAGCTACACCTAGGCTCTATAAAGTTGCACCTGCATTTTATCCTGAAAATAGAGACTTCCAATAAGTGCCCAATAAACATCCTTGATCAAAAACTCATATTCTACAATTCTATGGTCTGACCATAGGCTTGTCCCCCTCATTACCATCATCATCTCCTTATCCAATTTTCCTTCATACCACTTGTACTTACCTTCAATCTTCATTTCTTAGCCACCATTTTATCCTAAATCAACCTCCTCTATTTTAGTCCTTTATTGTAAACATCCTAATCATCGCAATCCTAATCATCCACATCTATATCCTTGTAAATCTAAATTTTATCAAAACCTAGATCTCGATCTTTACACACTATCCTCTAACATAGGTGTTTCTTAAGAATCTACCTATTTTAAGTAGCATTTTTGTTAGCCCATCATTTTGAATTATTTAGCTTAAGGATTTTTCTCCCTTGAGTTAATTTTTTCAAAAAATCCTTTATCCAATCTTTCTTAAGAACTTTCCTATTCTAAGTAAGGATACATCCCAAAAATTCATTTCATCTCCAAGGTTCTAGGTCTTTATCTTTGATATAAAGTCTGATTTTGTACCCCTACATCCACTATATCTTAAAATTTCATCAAATCATTCCTATCACTCACAAATTTATCCCAATCCAACTTAATTCCAAGTCATCCTCACAATCCCCTCCCCAAACCCATCCACCAAATACCCTAAGACCGCCTCTCCAAAAGATTCTTCCTTTTGCATGCCAATCATTAGAGCACAAACCAAGAGGAAAATGGATTCTAAAGAGAATGTTACCATTGAAGACATCACCAATCAACCTACGCCTCCCCATGATGAAGAAACATATGTAGACCAACCTAAACACTCTCCCATATTTTAGGCCTTTGCTCAATACCCCCATAACCAAGAAATGATGCAAATAATATATGAGCTTGACAAGGATACCATTTTATTAGACCTTTTATCCAAAGTACTTGAGCTAGACTCCCAACCAACTTTGAATCTCACAAATTAGGAGGAAAAATCCTTCTAATAATCCATCATCATCCAATCACTTTGAAAAAAAAATGGGGTCACAACCTAATCCTAATCATCTCTTTTACGCATCCACATCTCAAGAAATAATTGACCAAATTATTTCATCCTCTTCACAACTAAGACTTAATATTCCTACCAACTCCACATACACCTCTACCAACCCTACCATACCTACCCAAAGCCTCACTACATCTATAAATGATGACTTCATCCAACCACAAGTATCCCACACATCCACATACTAATCAACATATCACAAACACATCTCAACCTCAAAATACTTCTAACACAAAACAACCCTCAACACCCCTTTAACGACCCCAAAATAATTATCAACACACAAACACCCCTCCATCCACCAACATTGATCTTGTCCAAGAATTTCATAATATGAAGAATATGATCCAAGGGTTACAAATGGGTTAACTCAAAAAGATCTATAGATTTGAGGACATATGTCCCTACCCTTTTGACACATCCATATTGTCCATACCTTTCCCTAAGAACTATAAAATCTCCAAATTTGACAAATATAAGGGAAGGGTGATCAAGTGGAACACATTAAGGAATTTCATGTTACATGTCAAGAAGTGGCATATAGCCAGGTCCATCTCATGAGACTATTCCCTATAAACCTTGGGGGACAAGCATTAGAATGGTTCACACATCTCCCTCATGGTTCAATCACCTCCTTCACAGACTTAGCTGAAATATTTGTGGCCCACTTCTCATAACCTTGAGCAGAGGTCACATTATTTAAGCTTTGTAATACCAAACAAAAAGTAGGAGAAAGTTTTCCACTTTTCTTCAATGTTGGAGATATTTAGCTAGTCAATTCCCCTTGCATATGATTGAAAAATAAATGGTTGATATCTTTGTTCAAAACTTAAACATAGATGTGGGTCTTCACCTACAACTACAATGTGATAATACTTTTGATGAACTTATTGAAAAAGGGTTAACCATTGAAAAATCGTTGATTTCTAAAGGGGTAGTCAAAACTTATAAATACCAAAAAGATAATAATAACCAACCTAATGATAAATCTAGATTTTGGTCCAAATAAAATAAAATTGTAAATGATGGTGTAATTGATCATAAACATGTGCAATTTACATTCAACCTACTTCATCTAATGATCAACATTGATGTAGATCAGGGTGATTTAGGCCTTAAAAATTAAATCTAAACTAGTCTTCAAGTTTGCAAACACTCTTAAGGGATGGTTTCTTCACAAACTGTCTACCTTGCTAGGAGGTGTCTACCAACCCTTTTCTTATCATATCTTTTAGATAAGGTCTCAAAATAACAAAACCTTCACATTTTCAAGCACCCATTATCTTATTATTCAACATACCAAATTGATTCCCCATGTTGTTTTGGAACAATCTCTCCAAATCTGACCTGCAACGCTAGAACTAGGCCTAATCAAGCCACTTTTACAAAGGAAGTGTCCTCAAATGAACTTGTAAACACCTAAATTCTTCACCAACAGACTCCTCAGGCCACATAGGAACCAAATCAACCATTTATTTCACCAAGACTTAACAAAAACATGTTGTCCTAGTCAAATCTCTATATAACCTAGCTTAACACATAGAGATGTTAGGCTAGGGCTTAAGAAAAACTAATGCAAACAAATTCACCCTACCCTAAAACTATAAAAAACATTAAAAAAAACCCTAGAATGTCCATTCCACCAACTTATAGATTTTTACTACAGTGGAATGGCCTAGTTTTTCATGATCTCTTCTCAAAACCCTTGAAACCCTAGTCTACATAGCAACTTTCAGAAAAACGCCTTTATCTCCCTCAAAACTTTATGAAAGGATTCCAAATAGGATTCAAATGAAATCTAACACATTTCTCTAAAAATTCACATATGTTTCAGATCTTAATGCTCTTGTACAGGACCGTACTGAGCATTGAAAGTTTAGAAAACACAATATTATCACAGAAAACTAGACAAAAAGTTTGTTATTCACCAAAATTTTCTTCAACAACCATTCCTCGAATGTATTAGAGGATTTTAAATAATTTCCCTTCAAATTCCAATGGTCCCCAACTAATTTTTGAATGGGTGACCATTGGTATTCCAATACAAGCCAAAACTTAACACATTACTATGCAACTTTTTACCTTATTCTTGACAACTTTTTAAAAAACACCTACAAGACCCTACATTACCTTGATTAAATTGAAATTGGTCTAAAATACCTTACTTACATCATGAAAAGACATAAAACAAAACAATACTTCCAAAATGAATCATTAAACCAAAAATTATCAAGGTGCTCCTGCACCATACAACTGGGGTGGAAAAGATTTCATCCTCCTGATGAAATGAGTTCATGAACAAAGACTCCATGCTGCTTTATATTGTCCTCTGACATCCATATAGCATCTTCATTTGGTAGGAGATGCCATTTGACCAAGTATTCATTGTACACTTTCTTTCTAGTCCTCTTGATCTCCCTTGTATCCAGTATGCTCTCCAACTTCATTGGTTGGTTGGGTGGTAGGTCTTTAACCCACTCATCATCTTCAACTCCTGCAACACCTGCATCATCATCTACATCCACAGTACCCTTAAAAGGATAAATATCAACAACATTAAATATAGGTGAGATAGAAAATCCTAGAGGGAGTTCTATCTCATAAGCATTTTTCCCAAACTTGTGTACCACCCTGCAAGGACCAATCTTTTTCATCATCAACTTGGTATATTTTCCTTTAGGTAACCTCTCTTTCCTAAGATGTGCAAGCACCATATCCTCAACCTTGAACTGGACACCCTTCCTTTTCAAATCTACACTCTTCTTATATTTCTCCACACTCTTCTTTAGATTCTCCTTGACCTGCTCATGTATGTCCTTCATAGCTATGGAAAATTCCTCCCATGATGCACTCCTTTTCTCCATATCCTTTAGATCTCTAGGTTCATATATCCCTCTTGGAATCATCCCATATACTACTTCAAATGGATTCCTTCCTATGCTCTAGTTGATGGAATCATTGTAGGAATATTTTGATTGAGGAATATTGAGATCTCATGACTGACCATCCTCTTTGGTAAGACACCTTAACAAGTTCCCAAGTGACCCATTTACAACCTCGGTTTTCCCATCCGTTAGTGGATGTTAGGATGAACTGAATTGCAAATTGGTTCCTAGCTTTTTCCACAAGGTCCTCCAAAAGTGACCTATGAATTTGGAATCTCTATCAAACACAATGGTCAAAGGACATCCATGAATCCTTACAATATCCTTGAAAAAAAAACTAGCTATGTGAGATGCATCATTTGTACTCCTACAAGCAATGAAATGGGTCATCTTGCTAAACCTATCAATAACAACATAGATACTGTCATACCCCCTTTGTGTCTTAGCCAGACCCAAAACAAAGTCCATGTTGATTGACTCCCATAGGCAGTTAGGTATATCTTAACATCCACATGCATCCTTGGCCAATGATAGAACATCTTAACCTACTCTAGAGTTTTATCAAATCCAAAATGTCCACTCAAACTACCACAATGCTTCTCCCTTATTAATTTTTCCCTCATAGAGCATCTTGGCACACACAACCGATCCCCCTTGACTAGCAAGCCATCTTGTAACACAAAATCATAATACTCATTGTGAAAAGCATCTTGAGACTCACTGCAAACAACAAACACATCTTTGAAATCATCATCATCATTATATATACCTTTTAGTGCATCTATCCCCACACTTTGGAGTTGTATCTCTTGCACCATCATAGATCTCCTAGTCAAGGCATCAACAACCTTATTTTCTTGTCCCTTCTTGTGCATTATTGTAAATGTGTAGGCATACAAATACTCCATCCACTTCATGTGCCTATGACTCAACTTGTCTTGGCTATTCAAAAATCTTAAGGCATGATTATTTATAAAAATAACAAAATCCTTTGGTATAATGTCTCCATTTCTTGAGTGATTGTACCATTGCATAGAGTTCAAGGTCATATGAGGAATACTTCCTTTTGGCATTATTTAGTTTCTCACTGAAAAAGGAAACCGGTTTACCCTCGACTCAAAATTGCACCTATGGTAGACCTGCTTGCATCACATTCCACTGTGAACACCTTGCCAAAGTCAGGGAGTGTGAGAATAGGTTGTTGTGCCACTATTGTCTTCAAGTACTCAAAGCTTTTATTTGCCTTATATATCCATTGAAACTTATGCCTCTTCTCACCTTTGATGGTATCAAGTATGGGTGAACAAATATGGCTAAAGTTCTTGATGAACTTTTTATAGAAGCTAGCCAATCCATAGAAGCTCCTGACTTCTCCAACTGATGTAGGTGTTGGCCAACTGAGTATGGCCTCTACCTTTGTGGGATCCATCTTCAATGTCCCCTCTGAAATCACAAATCCAAGGTAGACAATTTCAATCTTCATAAACTCACACTTCTTGAGGTTGATCATCAATTTCTCCTCATTGAGTCTATTCAATACCTTGTCTAAGTGCTCCAAATGATCCTCTTTTGTTTTACTGTACACAAGGATATCATCCAAGTATACCACCACAAATTTTCCTATGAAATGCTTTAGAACCTCATTCATCAACCTCATGAATGTACTAGGGGAATTTGATAACCCAAATGGCATCACTAGCCATTCGTATAAACCTTCATTGGTCTTAAAATTGGTCTTCCACTCATCTCCTTCCCTTATTTTGATATGATGGTATGCGCTTTTTAAATCAATATTTGAGAATTACCTTGCACTTACTAAATTGTCCATCAAGTCCTCCATTTGGTGTATAGGAAATCTATATTTGATTGTGATTTTATAGTTTATTGCTCTTGAATCATTACAAAGCCTCCAATCTCCATCATTTTTGGGTGCCAACATAGTTGGAACGGTACAAGGGCTCAAGCTCTCCCTTATCAGCCCTTTTTCCAACGAATCTTGAACATGATTTTTGATCTCCTCATTTTTCTTAGGTGTCATCTTATATGCTGGTTTGTTAGGCAGACTTGCACTCGGTATAAGATCAATGTGATGACTCACATCCTTGATGGGAGGAAATGAAATTGGTAACTCCTTCGCTCCTATGTATTCATATTTGTCTAACAAGGACTACACCTTCTTAGGTATCTCTTCTTTATCTGCTACTGCTGCATTAGAAATAGACTTACCAACAATGGCATAACCAATGTCTTCCTCCTCTAAATCATTTAGAAACTCCTTCTCCTTGAATACCATCACACTTGGTCCTTCATGAACAACACCATCATCTTCTTATAGAGGTGTGAGAGTGTATGACACTCCATCTTTCTTGATGACATACACATTCTTGTGCCCATCATGCTTGGCCTTCCTATCAAATTTCCAAGGCCTTCCAAGGAGTAGGTGGCATACATCCATAGGAACAATGTCACATAATATTTTATCTTTATAGGCACCAATGTTAAACTCCATCCAAACCTGCTCATTTACAAGCACTTGCTACCCCTTATTGAGCCATGAGATTTTGTAGGGTGTTGGATGAGGATTTCTCTTCATTTTATTTTTTTCTACCATTTCTAATGACACTATATTATCTGCTGAACCATAATCAACTATCACTTTACATACCTTTCCCTGATATTTGCATATTGTTCAAAACAATGCCTTTCTTTGAGGGTATTCCTTGATGGTTGGAACCTTGATTAATGTCCTCCTTATCATTAAGGACTCTCATACCTCTAGAGAAACATGTAGGGAAGGTGAATTTACACTTTCTTCATCTCCTCTTGCACTAGTTGAGTCCTCCTCTCTCCACCATGAGAACTTGCACTTGGTTTATCCGGGCACTTCCATGCAGGATGTCACAATTGATTGCAGTTGTAACACCTTCCAAAGAAGGTATTAGACCCTCTACCTTGACCATTGAAATTTCCCCTACCATTTGGCCTTCTACCTCTAAAGTTGCCCCTTGTTTCACCACTTGATTCCTAATTTCCACTTTGTTCTCCTTGTCCTCTTTGTGATCCTCTCCCACTAGAGGTTCCTTTTCCCCTAAAACTCTTTCCTCTACCTCTTGATTGTTTTTATTTCCTCCTCCTTATATTTTCTTCTACCTTAATGGCCATTTTAAAACACTCCTATACTGTCCTAGGAGTAGTGAGGCTTATCTCATCCTGAATAGTGGTCCTCAAACCATTCAAATAACTTGCTACTTTCTCCTTTTCATTCTCAATGTGTCCAAACCTTATGGTCAACTTGTGGAATTCCTCAGTATATGTTGCCACATCCAATTCATTCTTTTTTAAATTCTACAATCTCCTGAACACTTGAATCTCATAATCTGTAGGTGAGAACTGACTCTTTATCTTCACCACCATCCTGTCCCATGAATTGATTTTGGGCTTACCTTTCCTTTTTCTCTCCTCTTGGGTGTAATTACATCATGTTAATGCAAGCCCCTTCAATTTTTTTTTAGAAAACTTGACCTTCTTTTCTTCAACCACCTCCTTATAATCAAAATAATTATCCAAGGCATCAATCCATTCAATCACTTCTTTACGATCCATTTTTCCACGATACATAGGTAGCTCCATCTTCACATCTTGTGTCTCTCCTTTTATAGCCTTAAGCACTTGTAGAAAATTCCTTTCTTCAGGATCCATCTGCTCATGTGATCCTTTCCAGGGGGTGCTCACTTTCACCCTCTTCCTCATCTTCAAGGTCGCTCTCCTCTGCAAGACCCTTATCTCTCTTGTCTCTTTTCTCTAGTGCTTCCATCCTAGCTGCCATAGCTTCCTGAGACTCTCTTAGGGCTCTTAACTCCCTAGCAACAACTAAACGACCTTTTGGAGGCATCTTGAATGTTGTACCTTACAATTTATCTTCTTCAAACTCAATTCCTTTTCCATAAATGATCTACAGTCTAAGCTTTGATACCACTTGATACAAATCAGGGTGATTTAGGCCTTAAAAATTCAATCTAAACTAGTCTTCAAGTTTTCAAACACTCTTAAGGGATGGTTTCTTCACAAAATGTCTACCTTGCTAGTAGGTTTCCACCAGCCCTTTTCTTATCATATCTTTTAGAGAAGGTCTGAAAAGAACAAAAACTTCACACTTTCAAGCACCCATTATCATGTTATTCAACATACCAAATTGATTCCCCATGTTGTTTTGGAACAATCTCTCCAAATCTGACCTACAACATTGGAACTAGGCCTAATTAGGCCACTTTTACAAAGGAAGTGCCCTCAAATCAACTTGTAAATGCACAAAATCTTCACCAAAAGACTCCTCGAGCCACACAAGGACTAAATAAACCATTTATTTCACCAAAACTTAACAAAAACTTGATGTCCTAATTAAATCTCTATATAACCTAGCCTAACACAGAGATGTTAGGCTAGGGCTCGAGAAAAACTGACGCAAACAATTTCACCCTACCCTACAACTATAAAAACATTAAAAACAATCCTAGGAGGTCCATTCCACCAACTTACAATGGTGGAATGGCCTAGTTTTTCATGATTTCTTCTCAAAACCCTCGAAACCCTAGTGTATAGAGAAACTTTTAGAAAAAACACCTTTATCTCCCTCAAAACTTGATGAAAGGATGCCAAATAGGATTCAAATTAAATCTAACACATTGCTCGAACAATTCACATCTGTTTCAGATCTTGATGCTTGTGTATAGGATCGTAGTGAGCGTTGAAAGTTCAGAAAACGCAAAATTATCATAGAAAACCAGAGCAATTTTTTTTATTCACTAGAATTTTCTTCAACAACCACACCTCAAATGTCTTAGAGGATTTTAAACAAGTTCCCTTCAAATTCCAATGGTCCCCAACTGCTTTTTGAATGGGTGACCGTTGGTATTCCAATACAAGCCAAAACTTAACACATTACTATGTAACTTTTTACCTTATTCTTGATAACTTTTTAACAAACACCTAAAAAATCCTAAATGACCTTGATTACATTGAAATTTGTCTAATAGACCTTATTTATATCATGAAAAGACAAAAAAAAAACAATACTTCCAAAATGCATCATCAAACCAAAAATTGTCAAGGTGCTCCTACACCAACCGTGCACCACAAAAACAAAATATCTCCAATACTATCACCATTCCCCAAGGAAAACCTAGATAAATCAATAAACCTATATGCAAGTGCACTCCTTTGTGTGAATCAATTGAATTCATATTTCATAAAATTGCACAAGAAAACCTTATAAAGTTTCCTATGACCAAACCTTTTGATGAAAATCAACCTAAGCACACATTGTACAAAGATAACGAATATTGTGAATATCATAGGGTCAAAGGTAATCATACATCTAATACTATTCAAGCACCATCCCATGATTCCATCAAATTGGCTTCATAGAAGAATGTAATGAACACATTTTTATGACCACTATAAAAGCAACTAATTGTGTCATCTCCACCCATCAGGGTTGAGTGACAATACAGGGGGCATCCTCCTCCTCATCTTCCACAAACATTAAATATATCATCTTAGACCATCTTGGAAAACCCCCAACTCTGATATCCATCTTAGAGTTTATCTGCACATCTCCCATTCATAAGCAAGTCCTTGATAAAGCTCTTCAACAATATCGTGCACCTAGTGACATTAACATCAATCAATTCCAAGCCACATTTGGAAATCTTTCCTCAACACACCACCTCACCTTCACAAATAAAGACTTGCATACTAATGTGACACATAATAAACCCCTCCACGTTGAATAAATTGTTCATAAACACAACAATAAAAGAGTCCTAATAAATGGTGGAACTTATGTACTTTAAAGATAATAAAGTAGTTGGGCTATTTTTAAGGTATTATTAACCCCCCAAAGAAGTAACTATTAAGGCTTATGATGATGCTAAGAGAGAATATGAAGGTACCATCAAATTACCCATCAAAGTTGGATCAACTACCATGGAAACCACATGCCAAATCTTAGATCTTGATCTCCCTTATAACATCCTCCTTGGTTGACCTTGGATACACATAATGTAAGTCGTACCCTCCACATACCATAAATTCCTAAAATTCACATACAATGGTAGTGAGGTTACCATACCAGGTGACATCCAACCTTTTCAATATTACAAAATGTTGAAAGGTGTTGGTTAATAGATTGGGCACCTTGAAATAATACAACCTTATATCAGGTAAGGTGCCAGAAAACCAACAGCTTCAAATATTTGTTCTTAAATAAGAACAAATATCGTCTAAATTTTATCGAGGTACAACTCCCTCACAAGATTTTTAATTAATTAAAACACTAAAATAGACGCTATTTTTTCCTTTAACTAGAAAGAAGTAAAGGTAAACCCAATACTAGGAAAAATCCCAAATATCAGATGCAAAATTCAGTAAATAGAAAACCAACTCAAAGACCAATCTATTTAAATCACTTTAAGAAATAAACTATGCACTCAATACCTTATGAGGAATGAAATTGATCATGAAGAAAACTGCATAACCCACACAAAGATGAAGTATGATATTAAGATATCCTTAAACACAAAGATTCAAGAACACTGTATTATCTTCATAAACTATATGCATGAGGACAAACAGTAATTTCATTCACAAAAAAAATGTAAATCGAGAGTACAAAGAGTGTCTAGAGAGAGTTAACATATGGAAATAGATACAATTAAATAAGCAGATAAGTGACCGTCTCTTTTTGCTGTCCAAAAATGACCAGATTAAAAATGAAAACAAAGAAAAGTAAAGAAATTGAGTTGTCATGATGGTGTCACTTCACTTCCAGCTTCTAGGGTTTCCACGAGTTTCTTTCGCTAGGCTTAGAAAGATGTAAGGATATGTAATAGTTCTTTATGCTGAGGAATAGCCACATTTGTCATTTGCACCTTCCACATCAGATGATTGTCCTTATCTATCTCAAGGCGATGTTCAAAGACATTCATGAGATTGATCACTTGAGATGTGACCAAATGTAATTCACTAATCTTATTTAGGTTCTCAACATTGAGCGAAGGTGAATCAAGCATTTCTTGAACCATTCCCTAGAAGCTGTCTATCAAACTCTTGATGTCTATGTTGTTCCCAATCTCACCTTTATCCCGTTGCAACCCAAGAGCCACCAAGGTACCCAGTGCTTCTTCAAAAATAGTAGTGCACCCATCGATGATTTCCCTAAGCTTATGTAAACTCTGTTTAGCAATCTGAAACTTCCACTCCACCCCCTTGTTCCATACCAAGAAATGAGTATCTGAAGCATTAGGTATAATCTACTCTGCAACTAGTTTCTCCATATCCCAGCTTAAAATTAATTTCAATTCAGTTTGGTAACTATTCCATCACTTTTCTTCTTTTTCAATTGCAACAATCTCCACCCCCAAAGTAGTCTTCAAAGTTTTTTTCTCCTAGAAACATTTCATAATTTCAAAAATAACAAAGCTTCCTTTTTTAGTCAGACACTCACTCCATTCATCCACGGCCTTACTCAAGGTTTGGCAGCCTTTTGTTTTAATCATAGATTCCTTCCCAACCACAGTTAAGGATTCCATAGAGGAATAAACTTGGGAGAGGGCTTGAGGAACAAGTTCAAAAATTGACCTTAGACATTCATTCAAGTCTCGGACTTAGGCTTTTAATTCATTCTTACTTTATTTATCCATTTTTGACCGCTCAACCATCCTGGTTGCAGACACTTGGAAGATATGAATGTCTCCATCTCTGGAAGGGGGGCCGAGATCTATTATGTTCACCTTGAAATCATTTATTGTTTCTTGGTTGAAATCCTTTTGGAAATCTCTACTTGGAGGCTTCCTGACTCTACATCATCTATCAACCTAGTAGTAGTCTTTAACTTCTTCAATTTCGGGGTATAATTTCTTTGTAACAATTGTCCTACCATATCTTGTTGAGGTAAACTAGGTTTTACAACCTTTCTTTTCCTTGATAAAGTTTCTTCCAACCAGGTTGGAGTTACTCAGACCTTGGTTGTTCTAAAGCCTAGAGATTCAAATAATGTTCTAGCCACAGGAGGGGTGTCCTTTGCAAGTGCAACTATTTGTGACTTCTGAGGTGCACTCACTTATTTGATGGGTGATTCATCCTAAGAAGGAGAGGATTTTATCTAGAAAGCTCCCAAACCTTTGTCTTCTTCTCCTTCTTTCTTTGTTTCCAATGAGGGAAAATTAAGGATATTCTCCACACATCTGTGAGAACATATTTTTATAAGGTGTATTTTCACCACCATCTCCTTGAGACCTTGATGGTAATGACTGAGAGGTAGTTCCAACTGAGTCTATTCTCACAGAGGTTTGAGAAGTACCTTCATAAGGTTGAGTACTTCATGACCTAGTGTGAGGACGAGACTGGTCTGTCCTTTTCTTAGTCATCCATTCTTTTGTTCTTGCTAAAACATCAACATTTTTTGCTTCAATGGTCTCCTTTTCCTTAATACTCCAATCTATAGCAGGAATAGGGTGATTTTCTATTAATTCTATATAAATTGAATCTACCATGTCGGACCCATGCTAAATAATGCCATGCAGATCCCATTCCAATCTGAAACTAAAAATTTGATCTATGGACAATTTCATCTAGCTTCTTCTGAATTCATATTCATCAAAACAATCAGCCCAAAAGTCTTTAAGACTAGGTTGATGAAAGAATTTAGGGCTTAACTTCAAATTTTCCTTAACATAATTTTTCAAATCAAAAGGAAACTATTCATCAAATGAAATGCAATTATACTTAGACAATTCCCTCTCAATGTTTAGGGCGTTAGACATAGATAGGAAACTGTAAGAACCGAAGCTAATAGGAAAACTAGCAGTCACCCTTTTCCTACGTTGACATAACCTATTTACATCTACTAATTACCTACATACTTCTATCATAACCCACTTATCTTCAAGATATTTTGGCAGCTTGATTGGAAAACCAACATATCCACCAACTCTTATATAAGAAAATGTTTGAAATTGAATGAAGTGACTGCCATAAAAATCTAAAAATTGCATTGCCTTTGGTAACAATCGCATGGCAAGACGCCCTTGTAAGTCTCTGACCATCCTCATAGTGAAAGCATCAGTTATCTTCCTAAAATGTTAAATTTTTTTGTGAAGTTATGACTTATCGAAATAGTCATATATAGGCACTTTCCCTGGAGGTAGGTTACTTGGTCTTAAACCAGGCCAAGGCCTTGTACTAGCAACAACATAAATTAGGTATGAGGACATATAGAAGAACCTGTTGAGAGTAAAGAAAGTCATCAACTGATGCAAATGATCACTTATAATTCCTGCCCAGTCAAGAAACTATTTTCTGACTAACATAATTTGGATGAGGAAATACATCCACTCTTCAAACCCATTCATGTTTTCATTTCCTCTCAACCTATGCAATTTTACCACAATATCGACCACCTCTTCTACAAAATGGGTCTTATGCAAATTTTGAGGTAACTAAGACTTGCCCTATTTAGGTTTGTTCAACCAATGCTTTTCCAGTTCATTTCTATAGAGCCCCTTTTTCATTGAGAACTCAGTTTGGGAATGTGTCAGTCATGTGTGAATAATCATCTCTTTCTGGGATTTTTAGGAAAGTTGCAAAGGTATACCTATGAATCTTTAGTATCAACTAGTTATCTTCTATTCTAATCTCTCGTGTTTGTGAATTATAATGCCTAATACACTCTAAAATGATTTCATGACACTGTACTACTATAGGAAATGTAGCGGCTTTAACCAAACCGCTATCAATTACTCATGTGGTGATGGGTGGCGAGTTTGGTTTATTAAATTTTCTTCTTATCTCTTCCAAATTTACAAGTCCAAAATGGGTATCCCCAATTTTCGGTCCCTCATAAGCCAGCCCAAACACATACTCACAGCCCATGTATTTAACTTTTTCCATGACTGAGAATTAGGGCTCAAATAAGAAATTACCTGAACAATTTTGAAATAGGAACACTAATATCTCAGAAAGACAAATTGAAGTAGGGGATATTATAAATACCTTAAATGATGGATTTTGTAGCTGAAATCATGTGTCTCATCCAACTTGCCCTCGAGAAACAACATCACAATGGGAATGTTTGTCTAGCACTTAGAATATTTCCTCAAAGACCCCAAAAAAGGCACAAAAATAAATGAGCATTAATATTTCTTACTTGCCATAGGGTACATGGCGGTAACTACTTCATCATTCATTAAAACTATTTTCAAAATTTGAAAACAATGTTTAGAAGCGGAGAAGCGAAGTGCTCAACAAACTTCATAAAAGTGCACTTAGGTTCAAATTTCACTTAAGGATATCGCCTGAATGAAAGAATAGAAGTATCAGTGACAACACAGTCTAAGCAATAAAGCAGGAAGTTGCATGAACTACATAAAATGTCGCTTGAGTTTGCGAAACTAGACTAAACACCACCTAGAAAAAGAACAAAGTAAATAAAGAACTCCCATGGGCCAAAATAAAATATGGGATAATAGTGGCTCTGATTAAGGATGAAGACTGGTAAGGATGAAGCAATGAACCCAAACCTAGCTTAGTACGAGCAGTGTCTTATCCATTGGGAAAAAATTCATTAGAGATTAGAAACACTCTCCAAAACTTAGGAAATAAAACAAAGTAGAACAAAACTAAAGCCTAAACTAACTATGTACAAAAAAGAACCTCTAGATCAATGAAAGATGGTAAAGGTTCAGGTCCTACCCATTATAAGGAATAGGCAAGGGGATTCCATCAAGGTATGCAAGGTGAAAGGAGTTTGGTCTGCACTCATGAGTGATTTTAAAAGACTGATCCAGAGTGCATCAAACTTTTTATGTGCACCCTTAGGTTTCTGATGCTTATCCCATAGCAAAACTGGATCCCCAATCATAAACTTTATGGGCCTAGCTTTCCTGTCACAAATATTTTTAACCTTTTCCTGATGTGCGGTTATCCTATCAACCATATCTTCTCGCTCCTCCTAGATCTTGGTTAGACATAATTCTTTTCTCCAAGGCATCACTGAATTCAAAATCTTCGATAGCAATTTGCAACTTGTGGGTTGATAGTTCCAGTGAGAGGGGAAGTGCACTTTCTACTCTGTATACCAATTCAAAATGAGTCATCCCAATTACATTCTTAGGAGTTTTCCTATCTACCCACAAAGCTTCATACAACCTTTTATGCCAATCTTTTTGGTTGTCATCAACTAACTTCTTGATAATGCTTATCAAATTCTTGTTACTAGACTTGGCTTGACCATTTCCGTAAGGATAATAGTCAACCGAATGAGATAGGAAGATCACATAATCATAACAAAAGAATGAAATATCACTAGAGGAAAAATTGGTTGCGTTGTTATCAACTAACTTGTAAGGGACTCCATACCTAACCAGAATATTTTATTTAATGAAGTTACATACCACTTTGGAATTGGTTCTCTTGATTGGGATTGCTTTCACCCACTTGGTGAAATAATTTGTGCCTTTAATGATGTGAGTACAAACTCCACTAGATTGTGGACTGATTGGCCCTATGAAGTCGAGACCCTATTGTTGAAACAACCCGTCAATTACTATAGGTGTCAGTGGTAACGCTGCCAATTGAGGTCTTCCTATAAACAACTTACATTTTTCACACCTGGCCACCCAATGATAAGCATCTTTGAACATCCCAGGCCAGTAATAACCATATATTATGATTTTAAAAGTAGTCACAGTGGAGGAGAAATGACCTCCAAAGGCCTAATTGTGAAAAATGGTAATCAACCTTTCCTGTTGGCTTTTATCCACACACTTCAAAAATGTCCCATCTAAGCTACATTTGTATAAGGTGTCATTCCAAATGACGTATTTAGCTACTTTAATTTCAAATTCCTTGTCTACTTACCTGAGAGGTGTTGAGGACATTCCCCATAGGTGAGAAAATAGGCTATTCTAGAGAACCACTCATCTTGTAAGCCTACAATTAAGACAAAGGGTAAATCTTCCTCTTCTTCTACCTCCTTTGGGTCTTCTGCCATCAATTTGCAGAGGACCCTTCCTCTGACTAACTTTGCAAGCCTAAGGTCCAAGTCATATTCTTGCACTTTCACTATCTAGCTACCCCTTCTATTGCAATCAATGTCTCGTTGAGTCAGGATTCTCTTAATAGCAGGGTTTGGCACATACACAATCAAGTGTGAGTGCAAGATATAGAAACAAAATTGCTTAACTTCCCTGACCACTGCAAACACATGTTTCTCGATTTGAGAATAGTTCAACTCATGTTTCTTTAATGATTTTCTCATAAAGGCAATATGTGCTTGAACATTATCTTCGTTCACTTGTAGCAACACAACATACGTAGTATGTTTTGCAGCATAGCAATAGATGATGAAATCTTTCCTAAAGTCAGGATTGACCAGGGTAGGAGCTTGGGAAATTTCTTCTTTAATATCTTTGAAAGCCTGCTTCCTAGCCTCATTCCACTTAAAGGCTTGTTTTTCTTTCATCATTTTCGTAATGTACTTAGTGATTTCATAGAAGTCCGGGAAAAATTTCCTTAAGAAATTTACCTAGCCAAAAAAATACTTCACACCAGTCTGACTCAAAGGAAGGCTTAATTGTAAGATAACCTTTACTCTTTCTGGGTCTATTATCACACCTTCTTTAGATACAATGTGGCCCTGGAGTTTTCCCTCAGTGACGAAGAAATAGACTTTTTTGGATTAAGAGAAATGCCATGTTCTTTACATCTCTATAGAACTCACTCTAGATCATGTATGTGACCTTTCCTTTTCTTTGAGAACACTATTAAATCATCAAGATATATGAATATGATCTTGTTTCGAAGATCACCAAAGACAGGTCCATAGATCGATGAAACATCACTCCCACATTGATAAGCTTGAATGTCATCCGATTATAAGCGAAGGTTCCCCAGGGTGTAGCGAATTTTGTTTTATGTTGATCTTCTTCAGCCACATTGATCTAGTTATAACCAAAGAAACCATCCAACATAGACATCATTTCCGAACCCATGACTGCTTGTAGGATATGATCCATGTTGGTAAGGGGATAGTTATATTTCAATGAGGCTTGATATAGATTCCTTAAATCAACACATAACTAAATTTCTCCATTATTCTTGTGAACTAGAACAATATATTTGCTACCTAGGTTGAATGATGTATGGGATATATAATCTGGGCCTTCAGCATCTTGTCAATCTCTCTAAAAATTGCATCAGTGACTTTGTTATTATAGTTTCTCTACTTCTGCTTGAAAGCATCCTTTCCTTCCTTTAGTGAGATGTGATGCTAGAATTTTCCATTCATGGTTTTTTAGGTCATCATAACACCAAGGAAAAACTTCTTTATACTTGATAAGTAGAGCTATCAACCTTTCCTTCTCTTCAGGTGAGCAGAATTTTCCAATATAAACCATTTTAGGAGAGTTTGGGTCTCCAATATTGGCCACTTCAAATTCACCAGAGTGGTTATATCATATTTGCTCATCTTTCACTTTATGGAATGGTCATGACGATCAAATAAGTCTTCAAGGGAAACTAGTCCCTTTGGTATTTTTTTGCCCTTTAATTGAATAATTTCATCTTCGAGGCCATCCATTTTTCTATAAAAAAAATCCTTACATTCGTTATCTCCTCCTTCAAAGAAAACTTGAGCGAAGGATTCGACATTCTCTATGAAGCCTTGAATCTTTTTGTCATCATAAAAAACCTGCCAATGGTCAACATTATCGGGAACGATTGGAATTTAAATCAATTCGATTATGTAGGGATTGTTTTTAAATTCAGGGTGTGGAAGCAACAAAGAGGTAGAGACCGCTAGTGAATCAACCTTAGAATTAAGTTCTCTAGGAATAGATTCTATCGAGAGGGCATCAAAACTTTCAATAGCTACCCATACTCGATTCCGATAATGTTTCAACCTTTCATTTTTAATGGTGAAAGCATTCCATACTTGTTTAACAATTAGTTTCGCATCCCCCAAAACTTTAAGCAACTTAATTCCCATACCTCTAGCTTCGATTAACCCTAATAGAAGAGCCTCATATTCAATAGTATTGTTTGTATTCACAAACTCCAACTTATAGGCAAAAGGAAATTGCTCACCAGAAGGAGAAATAAGAACAACTCCTGCTCCGGATCTAGCATTGGAACAACTTCCATCAAATTCCATCATCCACAGTTTAGGTTTTGAATTTGGAACATGTACATTATCTCCTTTCTCCTCTTCTGAGAAAAGCATATAGTTCCCAAACTCATTCTCCTAGTATAGAATCTATGCATTAGGGTCTTCTAACTTAATCACCATTATCTTAGCTTTAGATTTAGGCTCCAAGCACACCTTCTCTTTGCCAATTGGTATAATAGCATATGACTAGTCTAATTGTATTTCTCTTCCTAAGTCTTTTCAGAAGCTCCTACGTAGAAGCATACCATAACTGGCTGGTATGTTTGCAACCAAGATGGTGAGTTTGAGTCATTTACTTGGATGAGTTGCAAGTGCAACTTGAGCTTCTTTAATTTTACCAAGTAGAGGAACCTATTTGGAATCCATAGAGTAACACTTCCTAAAAGTTCTGGTCATCTCAAGCCCCAACGCTTTTGCAATTTGTGTGGGAATTACATTGTTAGAGGCACCTGAGTCGATGATGAAATTATTTACTATGAATCCATTCACAAATAGTGATACATAAAATGGGTTAGGCTTTGCATCAGAGGTGGATAGTGAAGGCATTTTACTGCTAGATGCAATGTTGGAAGTCGAATCCTAAGAACTAACCATTCCTTCGTCCAAGCCTGCATGAGCTTTAGAATTCCATGGCCTAACATATTCAATTAACCTATCCAACTCCTTAGGATTCATCCTTAAATATTTTGCTTGGGAAATTTTCACTTTATAATTTTTTAAAAACTCTACAATGTCAAAGGCCCCTATTGAATCTTCAATTGGTGATACAATTGGATTTTTAGAAGAGTTATCGACTACACTTTGCGATGCATTTCCACCCTTTGAAGTTGCACTAGCTCATGTAAGTAAGAATTTAGGAGGATTTGAAGTACCTTTTTGGTTGGAGTATTTTTGACTTCGGGTAATAGTGACATAGGTAGCATCACCCAAAGTGATATAAACATCCCCTCCTCTATCATCATCAGTTTTGAATTCAAAATATCCATTTTCAAAGTCGCCATATTGATTAGATGAAGCATTCTCTTTTGTGACCTCTTCAATAACCTCCTTGGTGGCGATCATTTGCATAAACCTATTCATCTCAGGACAATTATCACCATCATGATCTGATATTAGGTAAAAAACACACATATTCTTTTCGTTGTCTGTAGAAGGAGCCTCAATCACCAACCTCTATTGAGTTGGAGGCAAAGGCAACATCTTATTCCCTGGTTGAAAATTTTCTCTCCTAGGAATGTATTGATAGGGCTGGTTGCCTTTTAGTATTTGCCTCTTGAGAGCAATTACATCATTAGCTAATCTTTGGATAATAGGATTAGAGGAAGTAGTTGGAGGTGCTTTGTTCATCCGAATATCCTTCTTCCATTTTCCCACTGAGATAAAATCATCTTCCAACTCAACCGCTAGTGCCTACATAGCTTCAAGAGTATTTATTGGTTGTCTCTTTAAGAGGAGACCAATATCAGGGTGTTGCACATTTATGAAGATTTTTTTTTGTATTTCTAGGGAAGGTCTCTTAGTAGTTGTAATTCGATTCACAATCCTGTTAAACTTAGCCACAAATTCTCTCATGGAATCACCTACTTCTTTCTTCATCTAAGTAACTTGCGCAATTAAATTCAAGTCATCGTTTGCACTTTTGAATCTCACCTCAAATTTATTGCACATTGTGGCCCTATTAGTAATGCATCCATGAGGTAACTGAGAAAACCATTGGGATGTTGCATTGGCTAAATATTCTAAAAATAATATGACTACAACATCATCTTCCTGTACGGAAAGCACACCACATGCAGCGAAGAAAGCATCAATGTGTTCCTCTGGTGAAATCTTTCCATCCCCTTGGAGTCTAGGAAATTTCTTGTGAGAACCCTTGGGTAAATCATGTAGGTTATTTCCTAACTGCAAGGGACCGATAACAATTCCCTAGGGAATAGGTTGTTGTGGTTGTTGATGATCCATATTAAGGGGAAAACTTACTGCAATTGGTAAAAAAATCTTGTGTAAAAGGAGTGCTTGGGAGAGAGTGATTTGAAGGTGTCCTAGTCAGTGAAGCAGGTCTTCTTCTAACTCTAGTCCTTCGCGTAAAGGGAATAATATAGGAAAAGTTACTTATTTGCAGGGTTTCAAAAATGAAATTTGAAACTCCCCTACTCCTCTGCCCCCTAGTAAATCTCTGGTTATCCAAGATTAATTGAGTTATCTATGTATTATACCTGGACAGAGCAAACCAAATCTCCCTAGTGGAGTCACCAAAAATCTGTTGGCTAACAGATTGGGTACCTTGAAATAATATAACCTTATATCAAGAAAGGTGCCAAAAAACCAATAGCTCTGAATATTTGTTCTTAAATAAGAACAAATATCCTCTAAATTTTATCGAGGTACAACTCCCTCACAAGATTTTCAATGAATTAAAACACTAAAATAAATGCTATGTTTGCATTTAACCATAAATCAGTAAAGGTAAACCCAATATTAGGAAAAATCCAAAATATCAAATGCAAAATTCAATAAATAGAAAACAAGCTCAAAGACCAATCTATTTAAATCACTTTAAGAAATAAACTATGCACTCAATACCTTCTGAGGAATGAAATTATCATGAAGAAAACTGCATAACCCACACAAAGATGAAGTATGACATTAAGATATCCTTAAACACAAAGATTCAAGAACACTAGATTATCTTCATAAACTATATGCACCAAGACAAACAGTAATTTTATTCACAACAAAAATGTAGATCGAGAGTTTTCAAAGAGTGTCTAGAGAGAGTTAACACGTGAAAATAAATACAATTAAATAGGAAGATAAGTAACCGCCTCTTTCTATTGTCCAAAACTAACCAAATTAAAAAGACAAACAAAGAAAAGTAAAGAAATTGAGCCGTCACGATGGTGTCACTTCACTTCCAGCTTTTGGAGTCACCACGAGTTTCTTTCACCAGGCTTGGAAAGCTTTAAGGATATGTAACGGTTCTTTATGTTGAGGAATATCCACATTTCCCATTCACACCTTCCACGTCAAATGATTGTTCTTAGTTGTCTCAAGGAGATGTTCACAGAATTTCATGAGATTGATCGCTTGAGATGTGACCAAATGTAATTTGATCAGCTTCTTTAAGTGCTCATCATTGAGCGAAGGTGAATCAAGTGTTTCTTTAACCATTCCCTAGAAGCTATCTATCAAACTCTTGATGTCTATGTCATTCCCAATCTCACCTTTATCCTTTTGCAACCCAAGAGCCACCAAGGTACCCAATGCTTCTTCTAAAATAGTAGTGCACTCATTGATGATTTCCTTGAGCTTCTGTAAACTCTGTTTAGGAATATGCAACTTCCACTCCGCCCTTGTTGCATACCAAGCAACGAGTATATGAAGCATTAGGTATAATACGCTCTACAACTAGTTTCTCCATATCCCAATGTAAAATTGATTTCAATTCAGTTTGGTAACTATTCCATAAATTTTATTCTTTTTCAATTGCAACAATATCCTCCCCCAAAGTACTCTTCAAAGTGTGTCTCTTAGAAACATTTCACTAATTTAGAAATGAAAAAGCTTCCCTTTTTAGTTAGACACGCACTCCATTCATCCACGACCTTACTTAGGGTTTGGAAATATTTTATTTTAATCATAGATTCCTTCCCAACCATGGTTAAGTATTCCATAGAGGAATTGGCCTAGGAGAGGGGTTGAGGAACAAGTTCAAAAATTGACCTTAGACATTCAGTCAAGTCTCGAACCCAGGCTTTTAATTCATTCTTACTTTTTTCATCCTTTTTGATCGCTCAACCATCCTGGCTGCAAACACCTGGAAGATCTGAACGTCTCCATCTCTGGTAGGGGGCTAAGATCTATTATGTTCACCTTGAAATCATTTTTTTTCCTGATTGACATCCTTTTGCATTGAAGGGTGAACAATCTCTACTTGGCGGCTTCATGACTCTACATCATCTATCAACCTGGTAGTAGTCTTTAACTTCTTTAGTTTTGGGGTAGAAGTTCTCTATAACAATTGGCCTACCATATATTGCTTAGGTAAACTAGGTTGTACACCGTTTCTTTTCCTTGATAAAGTGTCTTCCAACTAGGTTGGAGTTATTGAGACCTTGGTTGTTCTGAAGCCTAGAGATTCAAATAATGTTGTAGCCATAAGAGGGGTGTACTTTGCAGGTGCAATTGTTTGTGACTTATGAGGTGCACTCACTTCTCTAATGGGCGATTCATCCTAAGAAGGAGAGGATTTTATCTAGAAAGCTCTCAAACCTTCTTCTTCTCCTTCTTTCTCTTTTTTTAGTGAGGTAAAATTAAGGATATCCTCTCCACATGTTTGTGAGAACATATTTTTATCAAGTGGATCATCACCACCATCTCTTTGAGACCTTGATGGTAGTGACTAAGAGGTAGTTCCAACTGAGTGTATGCTCACATAGGTTTGAGAATTACCTTTAGAAGGTTGAGTACTTCATGACCTAGTGTGAGGATGAGACTGGTCATTCCTTTTCTTAGTCATCCATTCTTTTGTTCTGGCTAAAACATCAACAATTTTTGCTTCAATAGTCTCCTTTTCCTTGATACTCCAATCCATGGTAGGAATAGGGCAATTTTTTTATTAATTATGTATAAATTGGATCTACCATGTCAGACCCATCCTCAACAATTCCATGCAGATCCCATTCCAATTTGAAACTAACAATTTGATCTACAAACAATCTCATCCAACTTCTTCTTCTGACTTCATATTCATCAAAACAATCAACCCAGAAGTCTTCAAGACTAGGTTGATGAAAGAAATTATGGCTTAGCTTCAAATTATCCTTAACATAATTTTTCAAATCAAACAGAAACTGTGCATCAAATGAAAGTAAATTATACTTAGACAATTCCCTCTCAATGTTTAGGGCGTTAGACATAGATAGGCAACTGTAAGAACCAAAGCCAATAGGAAAACTAAAAGTCACCCTTTTCCTGCATTGAAATTGTTGCAAGGTGTGACCCTTGGTCTTCCTTGCAACACTAGCGCTTGGGTTTTTGACATGGTCTAACCACCTCCTGTGGTTCTTAACTGAAGCTTGTATTGGGAATTGAGAGGTCGATCTTTTGGTGCAATGGCAAGTCCAACAATTGGTATCAGAGTTGGTCATAGGTTCAAACCCCTCGCTTGTGTTGGGGGGGATTGTTGTGTGACCCTTGGTCTTCCTTGCAACACTAGCACTTTGGTTTGTGACATGGTCTAACCACCTCTAGTGGTTCTTAACCAAAGCTTGTATCAGGCATTGACATGTCGATCTTTTGGTGCAACAACAAGTCCAACAGACATAACCTATTTACATCTGCTAATTTCCTACATACTTCTATCACAACCCACTTATCTTCATGATATTTTGGCAGCTTGATTGGAAAACTAGCATATTCGCCAACTCTTATATGAGAAAATCTTTGAAATTGAATGAAGTGACTACCATAAAAATATACAAATTGCATTGCCTCTGGTGGCAATCGCATGACAGGATGCCCCTGTAAGTCTTTGATCATCCTCATAGTGAAAGCATCAGTTATCCTCCTAAAATGTTGAAAACTTATGTGAAGTTGTAGCTTATCAAAATATTCTAAGATAAGCACTTTCCCTGGAGGTAGGTCACTTGGTCTTAAACAAGGCCAAGGCCTTGTACTAGCAACAACATAAATTAGGTATGAGGACATATAGAAGAACCTATTGAGATTAAAGAAAGTCATCAACTGATGCAGATGATCACTTATAATTCTTGCCTAGTCAAGAAACTGTTGTTCGACTAACATAATTTGGATGAAGAAATAAATCCACTCTTCAAACCCGTGCACAACTTCATTTTCTATCAACCTATGTAGTAATGCCACAATATCGACCACCTCTTCTACAAAATGGGTCCTGTGAAAATTTTGAGGTAACTCGGACTTGCCCCATTTAGGTTTGGCCAAGCAATGTTTTTCCATTTCATTTGTATAAAGCCCCATTTTCATTGAGAACTCAGTTTTGGAATGTGTCACAATCATGTGTGAATAATCATCTCTTTCTAGGATTTTTAGGCAAGATGCAAAGGTAGACCTATGAATCTTTAGTATCAACTGGTTATCTTTTGTTCTGATCTCTCGTGTTTGTGAATTATAATGCTTAATACACTCTAGAATGAGTTCAGGGAACTGTACTACTATAGGAAATGTAATGGCTTCAACCAGCTTGCTATCAATTACTCGTGCGGTGATGGGTGGTGGGTTTGGTTTATTAAATTTACTTCTTATCTCTTCCAAATTTATAGGTCCAAAATGGGTATCCCTAATTTTGGATCCCTCATAAGTCAACTCAGACACATACTCACAACCCATGTATTTAACTTTTTCCATGACTGAGAATTAGGGATCAAACAAGAAATTACTGGAACAATTCTAAAATAGGAACACCAATATCCCAGAAAGACAAATTGAACCAAGGGATAAATACCTTAAATGATGGACTATGTAGCTGAAATCATGTGTCTCGTCCAACTCGCCCTCAGGAAACAACATCACCATGGGAAAGTTTGTCTAGCACTTAGAAGATTTCCTGAAAGACCCCAAAAAAGGTGTGGAAATAGATGAGCAGTAATATATGTTACTTGTGATAGGGTACGTGGTGACAACTACTTCATCATTCATTAAAATTGTTTTCAAAATTTGAAAACAATGTATAGAAGCAGAGGAGTGGAGTGTTTGAAGAACTTCATAAAAGTGTGCTTAGGTTCAAATTTCACTTAAGGATATTACATGAATGAAATAATAGAAGTATCAATGAAAAACAAGTCTAAGTAGTAAATTGAGAAGTTACACGAACTACATAAAATTTTGTCTAAGTTCGTGGAACCAGACTAAACACTGCCTAGAAAAAGAACAAGTTGATTCTAAGTAAACAAAGGACTCCCATGGGCCAAAATAAAATGTGGGGTAACAAAAGGAAAATATAATTGTGCTCACCATTATCTAATCAATGATGTAGCATCCACTTCTTCTTCTTACATCAATCCATCCACATTAAAAACCACCTCAGAATTCACCCCTGAGATCAAGATCAAGGTTACCAACAAAGGATGTGGAGAGTATGGATTGCATAAATCCTTTTATGTAAGACAATTAACCCTTTCACCAAGGTCCCATGGTCAACCTAAGGTATTAAAAATGGAACCTAAAGAAACCATCAAAAGATTTAATAAATGGGGGCTTCTAGATAAAAAATATCTTAGTGAGGACATTTCATCATGGTTTTATAAAGAAGACAAGTTGCCACCTCTCCTAGAAGTCAATAGGTATCTAAAAGGACATGACTTGTGCAAACATATGGGCTATAAAGGTAGAGGAATCGAGACTAACAAACAAGGATAATGGAACCCATTTAGTTGAAAGATCACACATAGTCCACCATGGATTAGGGTATGAATCCATTGATATGGTACTCAAAGAGCCTAAATGTAGTCGTAATAAAGAAGGTAATACCTTAACTGATGTTAAAATCCCTTAGGAGGGCCCCAATGAAGAACCTTTGGAACTCATCGCCCAAATTTTTGATCATGAAAATATTTACACCATTACACCATCCCAACCCATCGACCTTTCACTCATCTATCCCGAACTTATTGATTGGGATCAACAAGGACCCCCCATTCTTGATTCCTTCCAAAATCATGAAGCAATTATTGAACTTATATGGGTTCAATAGAACATACTTATAGGAGATAATAAAAAGGAATTCAAAATCAAGTTACACAAATATGGTTACTTCAAGGAAAAAATCATGTGTCTTAGTCACAAAAATAGAAAATAAAAAAATAAAAGAGAAATATCCCTTAGTGAAAACCTCAATGGGACACTTCTAGATCATGAAAAAGTAAAAATAAAAGATGTGTCTCCTAGTGAAAACCTTTTTGAGGTTCCAAAAGATGAGGCACTTGATTCCATTCCTCAATATCAAGAAATGTCCACAATACTAGCTGAAGAAACTTCTGAAATTAAATTGGGAACATAAAAAGAACCTTAAATCACTTTCATGGCCGCACCATTAGAAGATGAGATAAATTAGGAACTCTCGACCTTCCATAAACAAAGGTCTAAAAAAATTTCTTGTACCTATGCAGATATGCGAGTACTTGACCCATTTGGAAGAATATCCTAATGCAAAGCCAATAAATAAAAAAACTCAAAAAGATGCATCCACAAATAGCTCTCTTGGTTAAAACATAATTACAAAAAGATTTTGGAGGTTGGCTTTATTTGACCAATTGATTAGCTTGAATGGATTTCAAATATAGTGTCAGTCTCTAAACCTACTAGGGGGCATTCAAATATGCATTGATTTTTAGGATCTAAATAAGGCATGTCCAAAGGGAGATTTTCCACTACCCAACATTGATATCATTGTGGACTTAACATCAGGACATGAAATGTTATCACTCATGGATGTATTTTCTGGCTATAATTAGATACGAATAGCATAAGAAGATCAACATAAAACAACCTTCGTTACTCCATGGGGAACATTTTTCTATCAAGTAATGCCATTTGGTCTTAAGAATTTAGGAGCCATGATCTCCAAACCAAGAAGATACAACAACACCAAACCATCATTGTCACAAGCTCCAACTGAAAAGTGTAATCAAGCTATCTGTGACATCATGATAATAACCTCCTTAATGAAGGCCAACCATAACCATGATCCTCAAGCCAAGAAGATACACCACCACAAACCAAACATGAATCAATCCAATACCACCAACAAAGCACCTGCATAAATAATCATGTCATGCCAAAATCCCTAAAGAACAAGGAACATCCATGACACTGTGATCACCACCAAATGTACCAGCACCACAATCCAACTATGTCCCACATGTCTATGTAACATAGTCAACTACATAGGTCTCACATCATGATTGTTCCTAGTAATTCCATCTCTCCTCCTTATCATGACAACCAAACCAACAAAACATGTGACCAATCCAAGCCACAAAACTCAATATGCATCAACACTGAAGCATCTATGGGCATAGACAACCCATATCCAAGTCATAAATGCAACATGTAAGTATAGACCACCTACAACATTGCACAACTTGTAGATACAACAATGCAACATAAAAATATAATGATGCATTGGTAACCACATCAAATGAGACTAATCAGATTTGTACATGTGAGTATACAATGAATCCAACATCAAATCACCAAGATCCAAATAGCCATAAGCTCATAAAGTCACCATAGTCAAAGTAACCCATAAAATTTTTAGATGGAAATAATAGAAAATAAACCATACCAAAACATCTCCAAACCTAAACCACTATGTAGTGCTCTGAACAAGCTTTCTGTCGACTATAAAAAGTCCAAAATTTGACTCCATATGCACAAGATATGACCTCTCCAAGCTCGCAAAGGACATAAAAATTCTAGCAAGAAAATAATTGTCAAATCAACAAAATCTAGAAAAACCACTAATACCACAATAAAGAGTGTGAAATCACCTTTCCAATGAGTCCAAGAAGTTGAAAAACAGACACCCTGGGTGAAAGTTATTTCCCCTAGAAAAAGTTGTCATATAAGGCAAAAATCATACCCCCTAATGGCAAGGCGGTGGTCTGTCGATGGTGGCAGCACCACTCGAACACTCGAACCTTCTTTAGACTTGACCACGGAATTAAATCCAGTTAAATTTAATATTCCAATGTTTTTAATAAAAAACAACTAGCGACATTTAAAATATTGGCGGTCATACAAATTTTTTTTATTAACTGGCGGTAAAAATTTAAATTAAGGGGCGGTTTAAAATAAAGTCAGGCTCGCCCAATGAGACTATTGGCTGGAGCCGACAACCCATCGATGGCCAACCTAATTAGCAACGCATGGCTTTCTAGTCTATGCGGTTGTCAACCACACATGTTGTAAGTGGTGGGGGGTCCGCGGACCCCCCACCTTTATTATTATTTTTTAATTTATGTTTTAAATGGGTAGGGAAATTTTTTATTTAACCACAAATTTGATTTTAATTTTTTTTTTTGCAACAACAAATTTGATGGTTGTATGATTGAATAGGCAAGGGGGTACTTTTTTTTGCATTTTTTCCTATCACAAAAATAGGTCAAATTTTATGTCAATCTTCATCTCTTAGGCCTCTTGGATCTAATGGTGAGGTCTGTTTTGTACCCAGGGGTCATCTGCAACATTTCCCCTACAAAACCCTCATGATGAACATCCATAAAAAACCCTTTTTCAAAAAAAATTCATAACCCCAAATCTACAAAAAATAACCACAAATCTGCAAGCCCAAAACCCCAAATTTGCAAAAAACACTTGCACAAAACCATCATATCTTGCAAAGTCTTCATTCTTTCCATATAAGCCATAGATTCAACTATGAACCAGATCTACTCCAACAAGGGTTATACAAACCACAACCATGGCTCTGGTACCAAATGAAAGGAAATATGCATCCACCCAAGATAATTTACACATAACCCAAATAGAGAAATATATGCAAACAAGTATTCAAAATCCATATGCAAAAGAATAAAAAACATACCATTAAAGATGAAACAAGATATACCTTGGGAAAACCCTTAAGAGGGAAAACCAAACCTCCAAAAACATCCATCATTCATGTATTATTCAACAATAAACATTAAAAAACATCTTCTCAGTTCTTTATGAACACATTTGAATCATCAAGCCCTCTACAAGCACTTTGTGTGAACAAGCATGTAACCACACATCCCATGCCATGCTTCAACCCTCACAAATGCTAACAAGAGCTAACCTGTCAAACTACCAACCTTAGATAACTACCCATATGATTGCTTCTATAGAAACAAGCTCCCACAAAACTACTAAGTGGTATTACATAAAACCATGTGGGTAATACCATGAGCTTAGAAAACCATAAACCCCTCATTTAACGTTGGTACTAATTTTTTCCAATATTAAATATTATTCTTATGTGCAACCCCACATTAAATATTTAAACCAATGTTACATACAACACATAAAGTGGCCCCAAGAATGCTAGACCCATGTGATGCATGCACCCCTAGATTCCCTAGGTGCACCACTTAATAAATAAATGAATATTACATTATAACATTATGCAAGGTGTACAACACACCTTTTCTTAACAAAAACCACTTCTTGAGGCACCTTGGACTAGTACCATGGTGAAAACCTAGAAAACATGCGCCATGTGTAGTGTCATCTCCACCATCTACTAGGTCGCTTAATCATCCATACACTTTTCATCCACAATAAATCCACTTGCACCACCTGCTAACCATGGCTTGGAATATATGTTGCTTATCCCTATTTAATAATGGGAGAATTTTTTTTGCCATGAACATGAACCCCACCCACCATTTTCCTTTAACAAGGAAGCTTTTCATACCATCATCCTAAACCCCCATATGCCCACCCACTTCTTTTAACCAAAAATAGTTTTCTACCATGATCTTACCTCACCATATAGTCCCTAGTTGTCACTTGATCTTACACACATCCATGTCCTTGTATACACCATAAGGCTAGAACTCACATGCATCTCCTCCGCTCACACACATACTCACCACCTTTTATCTCACGACTAATGAGAAAAAATTTATGAGCCACACCTTATTTATTACCATTGCATTCTCACATGCATAACTAAGTCGTGTATATATATCTTAGCAGAGGGTCTTAAAATGGATCTAGAGAAGGTGAGGGCTATCATTGAATAGCCTACCCTGAGGAGTGTTACAAAGGTAAGATCATTTCATGGTCTAGAAATTTTCTACATAAATTTTACTAAATATTTTAGTAGTATTTGTGCACCTCTAACCAAATCAATGGGAGGGGATATGTTGAAGAAGAAAGTCACAAAGTAACCTGTTTTGGCACTTATAGATTTCAATAAGGTCTTTCAAGTAGATTGTGATGCTAGTGGCAGTTCTGTAAGAGTTGTTTTGAGTCAAGAAGGTAATCCCATTTTCTATTTTAGTGAGAATTTGAATGATGCTAAAAAGAAATATTTGGTCTATGACTAGGAGAAATTTTATGATATAGTTTATGATTTGAAGAAAATGGAGACACTATTTGTTTCCAAAATAATTTGTTTTATATACTGATCATCAAGCTTTGTAGTATCTTAATAGTCAAGGAAAGTTAAAGCAAAGGCACATAAAATGGGTTGAGTTTTTACAGAGTTAATATTTTTGTTTTGAAGCACAAGAGTGAAAGGTCAAACAGAGTTCCAGATGCCTTAAGTAGAAGAATTTTTTTTTTGATAGAAATTAAAATAGAGGTTTTTGGATTCAATGAACTCAAGAGTTTGTATCCTAAAGATCTAGACTTTGTAGAAGCTTGGAAGGCTTGTTTGGAACTTATTACATTGATAGGACAAAATGGTTGGATTTCTTAATCCAAGATGATGTTGTTTAGAGGAAGCAAATTGTGCATTCCAAGGAGTTCTATGAGGGTGAATCTAATCAAGGAGAAGAATAGTGAAGGCACTACAAAAAATCCCTATGATTTTCTCCACTTTTTGCTCCATTTTTTTGCTTCCACCCACTATTTTAATGTATTTTTTGGCAATTTTTTGAAAACGTCGGCGCTATTTATCGAGATGGCACAATTTTTGGCGTTTATTGCACCGACTAGTACAAGTCATCACTAATGTAGGTGCTAATTAGCGCCCTAAGTAATGCCATCTTTAGCGTCGATATTAGCTTCGAGTGTAGCACCTCTTTTAGCTCTAACTTTAGCTTCGAGTTTAGCTTTGGGTTTAGCGTTGGTTAGACACCGCTATGTCGAAGAGACTTATTTATATGTCTCATCAAAACATAACTCTTGGATATAATGAAGTAATGTCGATGAGACATTAAGATATCGGTAAGAAAAATAAGATTGTCTCATCGACACTCTTCAAGTAATGATCAAAAGCATACACTGCTATACTGCTGGGAAGGTGAGCAACATATGCAATAGAGCAATATACATTGCAACCCCACAACACGAAGCCTTGAGCAAGGTGGTAGTGCAGTAAACAACAGAAGGGAAGGGAAAAAAACTGCTATACTACAATGATAATCACAAGTCTCCCTGACATGGCAGAGTTACACCGATATATAAAGAAATACCGCAGAAGGAAAATATCGATGAGACAATGGCATATTGACAAGAGGTATTAACTTGTCTCATCAACACCGACAACCAACATTAGAGGAAATTAAGATCTAATGTCGATGAGACATTGAGATATCGGTAAGACAAATAAGATTGTCTCATCGACACTCTTCAAGTAATGATCAAAAGCATACACTGCTATACCATCAGGAAGGTGAGCAACATATGCGGTAGAGCGGTATACACTGCAACCCCGCAGCAAGAAGCCTTGAGCAAGGCGGTAGTGCGGTAAACATGGAATCATTACAATTTACAACAATAAATACATAAAATCATATCAGTCACCAAAATTAAATGTTATTAAATTATTAAGGGTTTCCAAAACTAATATGATTGAATACTGCGCTATCCAAAGATAAGTGAGTTTTCCCAATATCGTACTCAATCACAGTGCACTAGCATAGCAGGAGCTAAGGATACGAGAAGAAGTCCTGCAAATGTGAAATACTTAGGTAAGTGCATGGAAACTCTCTGAAAGAGCTCTGTTAATATAAAAAATCTTTCAAGGTTTTGTCATCTGAAGCCATAGTAGAGAAAATTGAAACATGCCTCCTAAAAGAAAATAATCAGAAGTAAAAGAAAATCAGCCTAAAATTAAAGATGAAGAACCTAAAGTAAAGAAGAGACCACTCCATCTGTCCATATTAGATATAATTCCAGGGTCTCCTAAAGATAGTAATAATAAGTTTCTCGTGGACACCACACAAAGTTGTAGGGATGCCCTCATTTCCAAATCTAGATGGAACCTATTTTGGTATTTTTACAGTAAGAGAAATAAGGAGATTCCAGTATCAAACACTTGGATGTTGGATATAGCAAGGTTGATTTTCCCAAATGTGTTTGTTGATGTATAATTTATTAGACTGCTAGCCAAACACTGTCACTCAGCTACCAAAACAGTAAGGTTTCCAAATGACATAGTATTGGTAGAAGTAACCAGAAAAGCCATCATTAAGTGTTTTGGATTAAACAAGCATGCTCTGACCAAGATAAACCTATAGAAAAGTGAGGAGGATTATGCTATGTTAAAAAGGACTTATAGAAGTGATGAGGTACCCCTATATATGAAAAGAGGCATTGGTAACAAAACATTCCCCATCTCTTCTACCACTACTGAACCATTTAATGTGACAAATTTTTAGTATTACTTTATGAATACATATTTAGCTCTTTGCCAAGTGTTGGAGATAGATGCTCAAGATAAAATGCCAATAGGCCTAATGATGATGGCCATGAGAATTCAAAACCCTGAAACTAATATTGAATATGACTTTGCTTCATACCTTGAGAAGGCGTTAGATGATGAATTCTCCCAAGTTATAGAGGATAGAGCACCGATTACATTCAGACACTATTCCCTACTATGTCATTTAATATTTTACTAGAATAGGGACCGATGGACTAAAAGAATGGACTTGGATATAGTAGACGAGCAAGGGAATCACACACTTGTCCATAAATGGTGTTATATTTGGGACAATTGGTGCAAGAATTCAAGCTTTACTATATTCTACGAAGACTTTGTATACAAAATCCTTCAATTTCTTGGGTATACAATACCAAGATTGTCAACCAAAATGTTGCAACTAGTGAGACCTTTGGCTTTAAGACTAGAGAAAGGTCATACAAACAATTTTGGAGATTGGTTCTTCCTCCCAGAAGTTACAATAATAAGATTTTATGGATGCCCTGTTGCTCCACACATATAGCCAAAATTTGTGCCCCTCAGATTAGAATTTCTTGAATTTATGTGGCAAATGATGTAGATGGAGAAAGATGTAATGCAAAAGTAGAAGAAAGGCACTTTCCTGCCAAACCAAACCAAGTGTGAAGATTGGACTATAGGCTCAGACACACGAGGAGTTATAGTATTATTTGAAGACAAGATATGCATTGAAATCTGGAAAAGAAAGAGACTTTGACCCTAAAAATCATATGAACAACATAAGGCACAATCTTCTTATCAAAGTGAGAGTGCCACACCAAGTGGATTTTGAAAAAGATGTCATAAGGAACTGCATTACTTATAATGATGTATTTAGTAGAAGGAAAAAATGGGAATATATGAAGAAGGTTGAAGAACGGACAAAGCGGAGGTCCAAGGATTTCCTAGGATACTTTGTTGAGGAAAAGGACTCCATCAAGAAGATAGAATTGATAATTGCTAGATATGAAGACTTGTACAAAAATAAGGAAGCATATCTCAAAGAACATCATAGTGGTGCAACTGCAGAGCATACCCCAGGTGAAATCTCTGAGCCTCCCACGGAGCAGTGACCTCCCAAAAGAAAGAAGATAGGAAGTATTGAATAGTTAGTACCTTATGAGGATACTAAAGAGGTGAGCGATACTAAGGAAGTGGCTACAGTACTATAGACATTGAAAGGTGATATTGAAGTTGATCATCCCATCCTTGAGACCAGTGCCCATAAACATGAGGAAAGGATGGGTGATGTAGAAAAAACAAGTATAGAGGTACATGAAGATGAAAGGAAAATTGTAACCAGGAGATTCATAGAAGATGATGAATTCATTAAGACTTCTGAGTTTAAATATTTCTTGTTGAAGATGAAGATAAAAGAATTTCAAGAGAGGATGGAATAAGCTGAAGCAGGAATTGAAGAATTAGAGAAAAATGAAATGGTAGCACAAACTTTCCAGGAATTAAGAGTTGACAACATTCACATTAGCCCCCAAAAGGCTAGTGAAATGGTCTTGAAGAGAAATATGCTCATTTTCCCTGGCTTGGAATTAAAGAAAATGTTTTTTCTTGATCAAGTGTGGGCTCAGGAAGATCCAATGCTAGTTGCATAATTTAACTTTGATGAAGGTGTGAGTGGAATTGGGTATAACCCAAAGATTGAAACCATGGCCATATGGATCAAACATAAAAATACACAGAAGCCAAAATTATTGGATGTAATTCAACGAATGAAAGGGGAAGCAATGGTAAGGACAATACAAGATACCACTCCTTTGGAGGAAGCCACAATGACCATGCATTTGGCCATGTTCACTCGAGCAACTGTTAAGGGATTATAAGACAGATTGAAGGAGTATGAAAAGGAAAAAAGGTTCCTAAATGATGAAGTTAATAAATTGTTCATGGAGAATGTCAAAATTAAAGAACAATTAAGAGGAGCAGGACCCTCACAAAGCAAGGAGATGGTGTTATATAGGCCTCCTATTGCTCCAATGGATATTGTGAAGAACATTTCTGCAGAACAGGTAAAAAATCCAGAGAAGGAAGTGGATGATGTAAAGAAGGCCAACAATCAAACCTAGGATGAAGTGAAAAGACGAATTTGTGAAGTTATGGAAAATATTCTTGAGCACAGGATAAAATCAGTTATGGATAAACTGGAGAATGTGCATGATAGTTATAGAACACTTCAGTAGGCAATGGATCAAATAAAGACACATATGATTGTATTAGATCCTTTGTTCAAAAGGTGGCAACCTATTCACCACACTTTGGCTAAGTTATGCAAAGTTTTACAAAGAAGTCCTGATGCACCCACAACATTAAAGCCAACTGAACAAACTGTGAAGATGATTATTGATGAATTTCAGTATGTACATGGGTTTGATAAAAAGATTGTAACACGAATGGATTTATTCCATACCTGTAAAAAGTGGTATATACCTGAAACTGTGAGAGATGGTGATTAGTTGGAGGACTTGGATAAGTGGAAGAAAGAATTTAGTCAACTTGTTCATAAGTGCGTAACTCATATACAGCTAGAGGATGATGATACCAGTCTTTCCAGGCTAAATCAGATCATGGATGGGTTGATTTTTCTTGATGCAGGATACCTAAATTTTGTCAATGATACAAAGGCATTACTAGATAGTCGATCGCAAACTCATCTTGCAAACATGCAAAATATCCAAGAATATAAGTGGCCATCAGATCTTACGGTGTATCAGTGGGAGGAAAAGTATTTGGTTTCAGAATAATAGGACACTAAGGCGAGATCATTTGGATGTTCATCATGGAGAGGAAGACTTTTCTAGATCAATGATCATGGGTCTTCTATGTTGAATAATGGAACCATATGTTAAAATGTCTTAAGTCTTGTGATTTCCTTAATTATGCTAATTAAATAGTTGTTAGTAAAATAAGTAGTTATGAAAGGTCGTTTCTTTTTGTAAAAGGCCTGTAGCTTGTTGCTTCCTATATAAATAGGAAACCAAGGCCTAGTTTTAAATTATCATCATCATAAATCATTTCCATTTTGAAGACTTATGTTATTAATATATATCAATTGAAGCAATATAATGGAGAACATCTTATTATCATAGATTCTCCATGACTATGTTATCATTATGTATTTTTCTTATGTTTGTCATACTTATTTCTTCTTATATTTGAATGAATGTTAGTTATTGAGCCTCAATACTGTGCTTATGTGAATGAATATGCTGATACAGTAAAGCATTTATTGTGGATGATGGTAGATCTGCTATTTTTTTTTGAAAATTTGAGCTTATTTTACCTTGTTACATGTTCAACATAAAAATGGAAACTATTTAAAAATAATAAAGTTAACAAAGTTGCTTAATTAAATAATTGTGAGTTACGTGCATTAATATTTTATTAACTTTTGTGTCTTCACGAACATATGTTGATACAAAATGAATGGAAGAAGCATCTGAGTAATCCTAATTTTTTCTGCCAATATTTCATACCAAAGATTGAAAAATTTAAGGATATTGCAATAGGTATTAATTAAGGATATGATGATGATTATATATTCTTGTACTTGTATATTCTATGAAACATTCCTTATTTTCTATGAAATAGTGTATATATTATTGTACTTGTAAATATTCTTTTACTGTTATGTCTATTAAATAAAATAGAGTTTGAATAAGAAATGCTTCACCATTTTTTGTGAGTATGTGAATTATATTGTTTAAGGAAAAATATTACAGTGTTTACATTTTTAGTTTACTAGTTTCAAATCTCATTTTCTATGTATATAAAATTGTATGTGCTCTTTATCTCAAATGACATAAAACAGTAATATCATCAAAATCAGGGTTTTCAATTTCAGCACCATCATTGTCCACACTTTTCATATCCTGATCACTTTTAAGTACAATCATCAAAATTTCATTTTTGTTTCTTGTCCTAGTTAATCTTGATTCCTTTTAGCACAACACAGTAGGTGGCATGTTAAATTTCAAAAAAATTCTATGCATTTTTTTGTAGATATTATTTTCTTAGTGCATCATTATGTAACAACAATTTCACTTCTGAGATATACAGTAAAAATAAATGAAAGCACATGTTTGTTTTGTCAAGGGAAATGTATGGTGAATACCCTATGTCTTGCAGATAAGTGTGCAAGCGAAATAAGACATAACTAATTGAATCTGATTTTCTATTGTACAATTGTTTTTTATGTGCTTTTTACTTTTTGCATGTGGATTACCCTCAGAAAGAGACTACTTATATTTTCTTAAATGAAGCCTTTACATTTCCTATCTACGAAAGGAATTTACTGATTGACAACAGGTTCATGAACTTCATACAAATTAAGATTGGTGTAAAGGCCATCCCCGCAAATGTTGTTTGGTCTAGAATTATAATGGAAAATAAAAAAGCTTGCTAGGAGAATAAAATAGGTTTTTAATTGTCCAAGTACAACATAATATTACTGAAGCATTTCAAAGTTTAGGCCATAAGAATCATCCTTTTTTAAACATGGATTGCAAATAATTCTGTAAATTTATAAGTCTTGGTCATTAACATTATTGTCTGCTACAATGTCATCCAATGTATCATTGATATGTTCTTTCAAGTATTTAATATTATCATCCTCCTCCTCTTGACCTGCATCATCTTCATCATCATTGAAATTTGACTATAGACCATCTATATTGTTACCAGATGTATTTGGATCTTCATTTTCTATACCATCCATATTGTTGTCTTGCATATCATCATCTAACTATGGATTGTTGTCTTCTTGTGCTTGAACATAACCATCTTCAACATCATCATGGATGTCAATTTCTTCAATGTTCTCTAATCCCTCTCTCCCATTTTGTTGGCCATCATTGTTTTTCTCAGTATCCACTAATGCATTATCAAATACATGCCTTAATCTTGGATGAAAAATATCCATTTTGGGTCCAAAATATCTTCATAGAAAAATACCTGCACATGAATCACATACATATATTAGACATTATATAAATTGTATGAACATATATACATCAATTGAATAATGGAAGATTATTTTATAGACTACCCTTTTTATACAATAATTGCTATAAAACACAATTTTGACAACATAGTTTATAAAACATTAGTTGATGCTCATTTATTATTCTTTGGTTTTCTACCCTTAAGATCATCCTTAGGGAGACCTTGTTCTTCCCTCTTCTTTTGTGCAAGAGTGTGTTTTAAGAAGGGGTAATCAATCAATAACTCATCCCCAATGGTAAGGTCCATTATAGCCTCAACCATTATCAATCTATCAACCTCTCTTTCCATATCTCCATATTTATCATTTATAACCTCAACAAATTGACAATCCGGTCTTACATTAGGGTCCCTTCCCTTACTACTATTTATAAATCCTGCAATATTTTTGTGTGTGTATGTACGTCCATCTATATACATAAGATGATCTCTATTCATTTCTTTTCCACTTTCCAATTGGAGATGATGTGTATACATATTTGAATTTAGACCATATGTTGACATGCTAGGCTTATATTCTACTAGCCTTCTCCATTCACCACTGTAATATGATGGACCATAATATGGCAGTAATCTCCTAGTGGTTTGTTCTAAATTGTTTCTATGTTTGGATCCCACATGTAAATTTTGGACAATAAAGAGGTCTAGATTCACTCCATGAATATTGGAGGGTCATATCATGTAGCTGTATTCCCAAAATTGAAAGACCTTGTACACTCTAGGTAGTTGTTGATCACTAGCCCAAGCGCAATATAGTCGACGATCAAATGTCTCTTTGTAAATTGATCTCAAACTCAAGGGAAAGTCATCATCTCCATCACATTCATTCTCATAGGGTATGTAGTCCACCTTCCCCTTGTCTTTAAGCAAATTATGCATCTTCACACCGATTCTTGTTCTTTTACTTGTTTTTCATCAATTCCTCATCTTCTGAGCTAGTATATTGGCACATATTTTTGTTAGATGTATCATCTGATAAATGATCATTACCCTCTAGGCTGTAAGTCGGTGATCTAGGAAACTTTAAACCAATAACTTTATCCTGCAAGTATCCATTAAGAAAAAATTAGTCATTTAAATAATATAAAACAATGTTTAAATGAAGTATACATGTTATTTATATCAAATTGGAAAATTCCTCACCACAATTCCTATTGGATTTGAATTGATTGTAGGAGGCATACTATCAACTGGAAGCTCATCATATATGTAATTTCTTTGTACAATCGCTCATTTGAATTGTTTCTTTCCACAACATACAGAACATCCACAAACAACAGCTTTCTCAAATTATTCATCCCATGTACTATAGTCCTAACCTACCTCTTCTTCAGTGCAATCATTTGTTGTGTCTACAGTATCCATTGTCATATCCTCTTCCACCCATTGTTGTCTACGTGATTTAATAGTTTTAGGTCCACGTCCACATACATATCTTGTTCTTTTGCTAGTTGAACGCGTAGGCTCTGCATTTGCTCCAATCTCTATCTAAAATTATCAACAACATGCATTAATTTATGTCAAAATTGGATAATACATTATAAATTTCAATAATACTGTGAAAAAATATGGGCGTATCACAAAATACCATCAAATCATTTTTTCCTAAGTGAAGTCAAAATTTGAGTGCCTGATGTCCCACTTCATCCGTTGTGTCCTCATTTGATATGACACGATCTCTTGACATGGCCTCTCTCACCCCTATAATACACAACATAGTAAATAATTTTTAGTACACCAATTATATCATTTCAACGAATATGCTATCCAACACAAAACCTCACCTTAGTCATATATATTGACATATTGATATCATGTTTTGGCTATCCTAAATTTTAAACTTTTCCCTTGATCATAGAATCACACTTAATCACCATTCCTGTGCATTTTCAACCAATAAGTTTGACCTCAAAGGCCTCATGGACAAAAAAAAAGACTTTATCTCCTATACGTTGTAGCATTTGTGAATTCATAAACACCTTCATCCTTTGGTTGAGGTTGCTTTCTCTTATTACCTCTATTGTAGCTGTAGATTCTGTTGTCTCATCTATTTCCACCCACTTTCCTCTCAGCAATTTAGTCTTTCTACGTTATCCATGTCCTCTCTCCATGGCCTCCGCTGTGAATAAAAATGTCACCACAAATTCTCTCATTGCACTACCACCGAGAAGGAAAAAGCAACTTGTGGGACTACGGTAAAAACTGCTCTATCGCACCGAGCTAATGAAGGAGTCAAGGGACAACGATGGTCACCGCACTACCACACACCAATGGTAGAAGACTTGCAGGACTGCGGGAGTCACCACAACACTGTTAGGAACATAAGGAAGACTCGCGTGCCACCACAGAAGCTTTCACCACACTAAGGTCGAGAAGGATGAAACACCTTGCGTAAAAACCGCTCTACCACACTGAGTTGATGAAGAGGCCACGGGACAACGGTGGTCACAAAAACAAGGTAGGAGTTGGAATTATTTCCAACACTGGGTCCTATGATACACAACAATGAAAATAGTCATTATACAACAATGATAGGCACTAAATTAGGTGCACTTGATGCCACCTTATACGTCCCAAGTAGATTACATTAACGGCCAAAAGTCGGTGCTAAAGTTGGCATTAACTAACACTGACTAAAGCACAACTAATTAATCAAAATCAAAACTTTAAAACTTTCTCACGTGAAGGAAGAAATCATATGACAAAAAAGGGGAAAATTCCACGCGAAGGAAGAGAGCAGGGCGCTACCAACAATTGATGAATGAATGAATGAGAGATTTTAATGACGTCCATGAGACCAAGTGGTCTAAGGGACCGAGAACCAAAAAGATAAGGAATCTCCAAACTCTTTTCCATGTTACAATTTTGACCAAAAAACTAGTTGTCTTGTTGATCTTCTCCTCCTCAAATAACTTGTGCAGATTGTCAGCTTTTAAGTTGAATTTTTATGAGAAATTCAATTTAGTTTGCAACACTATAGGTAAGGTTACATTTTTTTTCTTACTTGAATTCATGATTGTTTACTGGTTTGTGGCCTAACTAGTCCATACAACCTCTAAATTGTCCCATCATTATAAATTATAAAACCTTTGAGAAAACAACAAAAAATTTTACCCTACCCGTTTGAGCTTTAGCTCAAAATATTATACCACGAAGCGAGGATGCCTCCATATTCTTTCCCTAACCTGGGTATCAAGGAAATAGTGAAATACTTGGAAAATCTAGGAATTGGGTCGGTCACTGCTGAGCAATTGCTGAAAACAAATGCAGAAACAACTTAGTTTTTCCCAACCGCGTCATAGTCACCGATTCCATGACAAATTCGTGCAAGATTGCATTATGAAAGAGTTTTCATGGTAAAGTTATTAACACTAAGAAAATCGAGCAAACATATTTTCCCTAGGTTATCAACACTAAGCAAACCCAGTGAACTTATTTTCCCACAAAACAAAACTTGCATACCACAAACTGGACGAAAAATTTCATACCTGACAGTGTGTACTTCATTTTCCTCCACAAACTAGATGAAAATAATTTTCCCTAGGTTGCCTCAAAATGTCAAGCAATGGAGGGAAGTGAGCATGACAACAAACTTTGGCCACAATGAGGTAATTCATTGTCAATTTATAGATTTGTAAATATTTCCATTGTTTCTTTGAATTTTACTTTTTAGTTTTTTATTTCTAAATTTAAAAGAAGAAATATAATTTAAATATATATATAGGGACATGAGACTGACAAAGATAAAGAGGAATTGGCTTCCGTATTGGGGGTAGACGCAGTGAAAAAATTGGTTAATGTGGACTGGACAACACTTGTTAGATACATAGAAAAACAATCTATTAACGCCCCTCAAACATTGCAAACAAATCAATTGTGTTAAAGGGAATCAATTGATTCCCCAACCAGTCTTGGATCTAGCAGAAGATCCAGGAAGAAATCGGTGATAGTAAACTCTAAGAATGTGGAACAAGGAGCAAAGAATTCCAATCCTGGGACACAGATTTCCACCACAGCATGTTATCAATCTTGCATTGGTAGCTACAATATGAAGATAGAATATGAGGTGGTTTCAAGGGAAATTTGAATGACGGATGCTGGGAAAATGTTTGTGAATAGGTTGAAGGAATCATGCCTTCAATGGTTCAAAGACCATCTACATTTTCCATTCTCAAAGATACCCATGCACCTGAAAAAAGCAGTTATCCATGACATAGAGACTAATTTTGGCATAGGTTGGTCTATAAAGAAGATAAAGCTATGAATGTCTTAAAACTGCAAGAGATTTCAGTGCAACCAAACAAAGAAGATAAAAAAAATCCCTCCTGAGCTAAGGCAAAAAAAAAAGGCCAATGGATGTAAGTGTGAAAGTACGGAGAGAGCTTGTAAAAGTATATGAGAAGTTTGATGCACAAAGGAATTCCAGTGAGGAGAGTATGCAGGTATTTGAATTTGCTCATAAGATTATATCAAATTTATTAAACGATATTTAAATTTTATTTGTGCATAGTTAAATTGAATTAGTATATGTTTAAGGACAAGGCCTCCAAGGCTAGGCTTGAGAAACTTCATGCCACACATTGTAGTGGCCATAAAGGTTTATAGGCCTTGATTTGTATATTTGTAAGTATATTTAATATGTTAAATGATATTTTTTTATTTCGTTGGAAAAAGTAAATGATTGCATATTAATTAGTTTAACTATTCCATGTGCCATGTTTTGACAGGAGGAGAAATATGGCCGCCATCCAAAGCAATTTGAAAATAATATGTTACAAAACAAAAAGTGGAATGATTTTGTAATTTGGATGGAGAACGAGGTATCAATAGTTGAGTTTCAATAACTTAGTTGGATATTTTTGTGTTAATATGTCAATTTGCATCTCTTGTGTTGAGTTGTTTATTGATGCATAGGATGAGTAAATAGAGCTCAAATCTTATGATTACAATATGACCGTTTATGTACATGAATAAATAGAAGGATGTATATGAACTCAATTCATATGAATTTATGCTTCTTGGTAGGCATTCCTCTTGAATCTCTAATATCAGGTGCTCGAGACTTCCCTGTAGCTTTTACCTTTTGTTGCCACCTTTCCTCTTCACTGTGAGACTCGTCTCTTTTTTCCTTATATGCATTTTTGTCTTCGGCTTCTAATTCATCCCATGTTTTACCTTCCTCCTCTTCAGAATCTTCTTCTTCTTCTTCATCCTCCTCTGACTCCACAAGAGATTCATCTTTTGAACCTTCCTCATCTAATTTTGATTCCTCTTCTACATTAGAGGGTCCATATCCTTGATCTGACTCTTCTGAATTATCAAAATCAAAATCATTAGCTTCCATATTCAAAAATTCCCATCCAACATCTTCAATAAATTTATCTAGATCATCAGTAAGACTCTTCAAAATTGGCCACCAGTTCAAGTTCATTTTGCTTTCATAATACTTTATATCCATGGAGTTCAGCCATCCCTTGATGCCATCAGCAAAGATTGAGGAATGGTGTACATGCGGAGTACATCCCGCTTGAAGTATTTGAAAACAATAGCCATATCAAATGCCTTTTTCCCAAGTCCTACTCTCTCAAGGTTAACAATCTCAATCTCACTAATAGCAATTACTAAGAAAGGTAATTCCACCAACTCTACCAAACAATTTACCTTAGGAACAATAAAAGTAGAGGCTTTGAAAGGAACTCCATGAAAACCAAGCTCTCTAAATGGTATATCAAACTCTAGTTCAAAATATTTTAGATAAGGCTGCTCCCATATAAGCTCTCTTACTCGCTTTGACAAATCCTTGAAACTTTGTATTGATTTTATTTTTCATATCCCTCTCTTTCCGTTCTTCCTCAATTTCATCAGGATCATACATTGACCTTCTTTCCCCTCCTAAATTTTGGACCACATCCATTACCTCCACATAAAATTGGACATCCTTGGTCTTCTTGGTTCCCACACCATGATATGGTTATGCAAATGAAAATGAAGCAAAGTAATCATCTCCTTCTCCACTTGTTGGAAGAATGCATGCTTAATGTTTTGATACATGATATCAGCTCTCTCTTCTACTCTCATGGTTGAATACCGAAATCCAGTATGGTGGGCCTCCAGAGTTCCAATCATCTTTCTTCCTCTTCCACCAAATGTTGGCCTGATCCAGACATCTACTAGCCTAATTGGCTTTGTTTTTGAAAGTTGAAGTTTCTCCTGAGTCACCAAAGTAGCTCTGTCTACCTTTTCAGACTCTTCCATTGCTATAGATCGTCTCTGGGATTTAATCATCTGTACTACATGGTTGATGTGCTTTGAATCCTTGCATCTAAAGGAAATTTCTTTAACATAAATACTGCTAGGGAATTTCAATGTTTCCATTGTAGTTGGCATTAAATTCGGTACCTGCAACATTCAAAATTATCCTTATATAAGAATTCCCTCCATCTTGTTGGCTTGTAATACTCTTGATGGTGGCTACATGAAATTTGATTTTGATTCCTCTTCTACATCAAAGGGTTCATAACCTTGATCTCACTCTTCTAAATTATCAGAATTAGAATCACTAGCTTCCATATTCAAAAATTCCCAACTGTAGAAGTTGAGAATGCCAACTTCACAGACCTCGAAGATCACCTGCATGCAAATAACCTGTCACAGATAGAAGAGATGGAGACAAAAATGCAAGGGTTCTCTAAAAGTTGAAAAATGTATTAATCAGAGAGTGAGATAAAATACAATGATCAATCCTTATAAAAGGAGATTGTGCAACCCTAAAGAAACCCTAATAGGTAGACATTTAATAATTAATATAATTATTAAATGTCACAATAACTAAAGTGAAATCTTAAGAGAGGAATAAAGTTAACTTAATTAAAATAATTAAGTTAAAACCTTTACTCTAACACCCCCCTTAATATGAGCAAGAGTGCAACTACAAACACGTGCAAGAAAGCAAAGGTAACTACAATGCATGAAAGCAAACAAGGGTCCCGACAACTAGGCCTGATCAGGTACTCGAATACAACCAAATCTCTATAAAGTGGAGAAATAGAGAAAACCTCATGGGAAAAACTCTACTCCAAAAGAGAGAAAAGAAAAGAATGAAATGCACTAATGAAAGAAGGATAGGAGGTGGATTACATGATACCCCCCATAGATAGCTTCTATCATATAAGTACATATATAATGGTCTCCATAGGAGAGATATAAAGAGACAAGAAGGCCCCCCCACAATGAAGAAACTCATGCCGCAATGGTGGATGCCTAATGTAGAATCCAGAAAGAGATCCTGAAGCAGAAAATAATATTCCTCCCCTTGGGAAGAAATAGATCCAAAGGACGATGTCGAAGAAACCCTGTGAAGAGTGATGAACCAATCTGTCTCAAGATGTGTGCCATGCTAGGATGCTGAAGAATCTCTCTGTCTTAACTGAAACAAATGATGCCAAATCCAAATTGATGTGGAGAATCCTAAAATGCAACCTCTGAATGCATGAATAATGGTGGGCGTACAGTGATAACCTGACTATCAAGGTAGAGGAGATGAATTTCCTCAAAATAATCCTCAAGATCTGCAGTGTGAGACTCAACAAACAAGAATGTGTCTGCAAGATAAGAATCCCATGATGTAGCATATAATGAATGAACAAGATGGTCATGATGCTGAACTAAATCCATAGGGGCCAATGTGGCAATACTGATGTCATCAGGAACAACTGATGATACATGTATAATCTTAGTCCGAAGAGTAGGAACTATGAGACAAGCCTCTGATCCATCGGAACATGTAAGGGTGTCTAAATACTCAAGCTCCTCTAAAGTATCATGATCAAAGGGTGTATTATCTCTCCAAGCAATGGGTAAGAGACAATCTGAAGCAGGATCCTCTAGGAATGGAGAGATTGGGGTCTCCATAGATCTCCCAAAGACATGTCCAAAGTGGGTGGGGACAATCAATGTCCAAAATAGCCCACACAGTGTCATCATCAACACTAGACAATATAAGTCCTACTGTGTGATCTCTAATGATATCCCAAGCTAGTTTTCCCTCTGAACTAGTTGGTTCAAGTATGAGATCATACAAATAAGGCAAAATATTAAGCCACCTACAATGTGTAAGTATGCCCTTTGCCCATGACTCATAATTACCCCGTTCCAGAATTACAACTAAAGGGTGAGTAGAAAAACCCATGATAACTCCTTAAATTAAAAATCAGAGACTAAAGACCTTAGTACATATAAAGCAGATCAAAATATGCCATCTCACGCAAACAGATCTTTTCCAGGTGCCAAAACGTCCAAGTAATTGACAGAATTGTGAAAACAAAAAATATTGAATAAAATGTACCTATGGAGGATTCAAGAAAAATAAATTACAAGTCTAGAAATAACACAGAACCACCTTTCCAACACCTATTTGTTTGTGAAAAATGGAGTCCGTATGCAATAGTTACGCCCCTAGGAGTGCAAAAACCATGATCTGACTTTGACTGAGGAAAACAGAATCAAAATGGAAAAATGAAGAAACCACACCTACACCATTAGATCAGTGATGGAATCAGCTTTCCAACGACTATTTGTTTGCAAAAAATGGAGCTAAAACGTCCATTTTACACCCGATTTACTGAAACTACTTCGAAAATGCCCAATTAGGCCACCATCAGCATTTGGGGGCTAAAAAAAATTGCCCCTGGTCTAGTGAGCGACCAGGGGGCTAAACTCTAGGTGTTGGGCCGAAGCCCCTGGTCATGGATGTGACTGCCACAGGGGCTGGCCAGCCGGTAGGGGGCTTATGCAGGCGCCCGGTTACCTGAACGACCACGTCTTAAGCCAAAAGGGGCCCACGGGGGCTGTGGAGACTAGCGATGAAGGGCTTGGTCACCACGTGACCAGCGGAAAAGTTTTAGCACCTGCGAGGGTTGAAGAAAGGTGGAGTGACAGTGGATCCTCTTGAGCTTGCTGCTAGGGGTGGCCGCTGGGCAGTGCAGGGGTGGCCGCTCGGTGGTTCCCCCTTTTAACTCCAAGTGAAACTTTTTTCAAAAAAACTTTGTTTTTTTTAATTTTTTTTAATTTTTTTAATTTTTCACATTGATCTGCATGCCCTGGGGTCTGTACGACCCTAGGGAAAAACAAAATTCCTTCTGAGCCAACTGCATCGAAATTGGGCGAATTATATATCAAAAAACTTGGAAACAACCTCCTAAGTGCAACTGTGAGGTTGGTTTGGGCTCAAATTGCACTAGATAAAAAGGGTATGCCCTAGATCAAAAAGGAAAACCCCAAACCCTCGAAGCTCCAAAAATCCTTCAGAAGCCGAACAGGAAGCAGCAGGTCTGGAGCTCTGATACCATGTAGAAGTTGAGAATGTTAACTTCACAAACCCCGAAGATCACCTGCATGCAAATAACCTGTCACAGACAGAAGAGATGGAGACAAAAATTCAAGGGTGCTCTGAAAGCTAAACAATGTATTAATTAGAGAGTGAGATAAAATACAATGATCAATCCTTATAAAAGGAGATTGTGCAACCCTAAAGAAACCTGCTGATGATGTTTTCTGCATAGCAACAACTCAGACAGAATATGATATCCTATCTCTCTTGAAAGGTAAATCTCTATCAGCAAGCCTCAAGAAATAACCCCAAGGTCTCTAATGTCAGGTCTTGACAATGCATAAACAACTTAGTGATAAATGTGAAAATGCTGGTAATCACAATGGGACCTTACTACAAGCAAATATTGAATCTCTAATTATCAGATCTAGCAATAGGATGATACTTCAATCTTAAATTTAACCCAAATGATAAAGAAATAACAAAAGATATAAGGTTTCAAAGAGATTTCTAGATCTAACACTACTCCTAAAATTAATAATGCAAACGATGAAATACTTGAAATGGACCAATTCCTCATAAACTGATTCCTACTTGACCAAGATAAATCTACAATCTTACATAAACAGTGCAATCTTCTAAGGTTTTAAAGATTTTTAGATCATGAACATTCATCCAAGACAACCCAATTGCAATTGAAATGAATAAATCTCCACAATTGAACTAAGCACAATGAATATAAGATCCAGGCTAACTTTGCAAAGCAACTAACAATCAGTTGGTTGCAAAAAGTATGGACCAAGGATTACTGCAACACTTCAAATATGAAATCATAAACATCATTGAATCAAATCTAATTATAAATCTAATAACCTTGAGCAATTTGAAAGATTGAATCATAAGAACCATGCAAGATAAGTCAACACAAAGGAGATCACCAGAAAAATCACAATGCCCTTCAATTGTATTGAATCACCCAATTTCAACAACAATTCTAATGTTCTATTACAACACTTGCTCCAGAATCGACTTACTCCTAACCCTAATTCTTACTTTACTACCATAATTTCTTCCAAGAACTATCTCCAACGACTTCTACTAATAATCCCCCCTTACAAATGAGGAAAAATGCCATATTTATAGAAAACCCTAGAACATGTCGGCCCAATATAGATTTTACAATAATAAAAAAGCCTAGACAGGTCGGCCAAGATAAATTTGAAATAAGATAAGATATGCATTAAATGCATGGGACTCATCCAGGTCAGCTTGGGATTTAAAATGTAACTTGATCCAATGCATGTGCAACACAATTCCCAATGCAATTGATCATTAACTGCCCCCTTCATCCTTGTCTTAATTTATCTAGTATCTTGAGGAAAATACTCTCTAGGTCAGCCATAGGTGAATTAATAAATGCCTTAAATCCGCTTTCAATCGAATTAAACCCAGTCTGCACTCAACAAAAACCAACATCAATAATATCCATCATCAATAATATATTCAAATAAATCTAAGAAAAAAAATTGAAATCCCACGAAAAATCGTTAATGCAAAATTTCTACACAGTTCAGGATTTTCACCCCTCCACGGAATCCAAGCCAGAAGGGATTTTCGGGAAAATACGGACCAGGTAGATTCTGGCAAAAACAAACAATAGTCGAAAATATTCAGAAAATGAAGGGGTAATAGGATTTCGGGAAAATCCTGAGGGAGTGGAAATCTGCAAAGTAGGCAAAACTCTAGATTTTCAGGAAAATGCAGAGGACAAGGAAAACCAGGGAAATCCGCTAGCACCGAAAAATCTTGAAACTAAAGGAAAACCTGGATTTTGACATTCTCCAACGATCTCGCTCAAATTGATCAAAGATCACAAATTTGAGGACCCAGGCTCAAAAGCAAAATCATTCATTAATGGATCTAGACTTAGAATTTTCCCAAGGGCATCAACATTCATAAAATGACAGACCAAACCCAAAAACTGGGAATTTGACAAGGAGACAAAATTTCGGGGAAATCCGGTCCATTCAAAATTCTGCAAGGTGAGAAGATTTCTGGAAAACAGTTAGCTGTTGGGCTTTGAGTGAAATCTGGGAAAATCTAGACCAGGCGGAAAATCCTGAAACAGAGCAAAAACCCATATTTCGCTCAGAACTTAAGATTTTCAAAGTGTAACTTGGGGAAAACACTTAGGCAAGCAAGATGAATATTTTAAGATCATGCCAAGGAAATTCAAATCCACAAAATCTAAGGGCCAAAACATCAAAAACCAAATCGAAAGAGGGTCCCTACCTTCAGCAGGGCGTGTGTGCAAAAACTGCACAACAAATGGCGACTCTGTTGGGAAATGCTCCAGAGCATTTGATGACGAATAGGAATCAAGAACCCAAAATCTCTGGTTTCGATCTCACTATCAGACAAACAAACCAAAATGCAATATTAAAGAATCAAAACCAAAGGCAGACTGAACCTTCCATAGACTGAAAATCCAAGTGTGTGCAAATGAGTTCATTTCCTTCCTTGGGATACTGCAGAAACCAAGCTCAGTCAAGACAGGCTATGTAAAGATTCTAACTTCAAAAGCAACTTGGATAGAGCCTCACTACCAGTCAGGTGTCTATAGCTTCGACGAGGTTATCGTTGTGACTCTCCTGAACATAGCTCTATTGCCAGCCAGGCGTCCATAGCCCCGATAGAGATATTTGGATACCCCTGATAAGTTGAATTCATTCTTTTGATTCTCAATATTTCACTTTTCTTTTCTTTTGATATTCTTTTCTTTTCACTTTTCATTTCAACCTGTGAACAATGAAGTTCACACTCAGGGCTGAGAACCATAGTGGCACTGAAGTAGAAATAAGATTTTTCACCTGATAAGACCTCAAAAGGATCCTACCACAACCTTAGGATTCTTAAGATGTATGAAAATATAAGATTTTAGAATACTTCAAATTCAAATCAAACCAGTGACCATCCTCCTTAAATTAGGCATTTAAACAGTGTGATGATAACGAAGACCTCAACCATCCATTCAAGAAACATGATTAAAGTTCATCAAGGAAATACTCAGAACAACCCCAGATAAGGAAATGGTTGTTGTGCAAGTAGGACATTTCCCCAACTAGAAAGAAGAAAACCCAAGCCGAAGAGGCAAAGCAACAACCAAAACAATACTCAAAGCAAACCTAAACTAACCAAAATAGACTAATTCTAAAGAAATCTATCCTAACTATGTACAAAAGACTCATAACAACTCATCATCAGACAAGGTGAACTAAGAGCCACCCCCATACGGTTCATCAATGCATGGACAAGTAACAAGGTAATGGTAACAGTCCTCAAAAATGCAAATTTATCTTTATACTCAGCAAAATAAACCTTAAAAAGGAAACATTCAAATTCAACCTCATAATTAGGAACAATCAATAATTGAGGCAATTCATTGAAACCATGATCAGTCCATATGCAAGTTGTCTTCCCTAAATTACCATAATCAAATTGATAAGTTTTAGAATTGTTTGCAAGGAAAGAAACAACCTGATTTTGTATTGTTGTAGACTGAATGTGGTATCCAGCATCCTGCACTTGTAAAAAGCTGATATCTATGTTATCAAGAGATCTCAATTGATGATGCAATATCCCTCTCACGCTTGTGACATGCAAAATAGGGTTAGAATCCTTAATGAACAACTCAAGGTGAAGATCAAATTGAATAGGTTCAAAAGTATATACATGGAAATTTTCACCTATTTGCATTTCATCATGAGGTATCAATGACGAATGTGCAGAAGTATTGTCCTATACAACAAATTTCTCAAAAGGATATTCATTTTAGAAGGCATCGCAGACTGATCTTTAAACAAATTTTCTCCTACAACAGTGTGATCCAGGTCATAAATGATGGCTAAAACATTACTTTCTCTAACCTCATTCAAGTTTTCTTGCATATCAATATGAACCACATTAGCTATCTCACCATTGATGCATAAAGTTTGTAAATTTTCAGTGCTTAATTAAACAATAGATAGAGGAAAAGCATAATTCGATAAATGAGAGAACTCCTTGAATTCTTCCTCTGTTAGCATTGGCTCTAGTTCTGGATTGCAACTATAACCCTCAGGAAAAGCAACTTCTTTACCCACAATATAAGATCCCACAATTTTCTCCAGGGAACATTCATTAGCAAGCTGTTGAGGTTCCTCAATCAAAAGCTCAACCTCCTCCAAGGCTACCTCAGCGTTTACTGTTATGATCTTCTCTGATCCAATGCCAGTTGACTCTTCTACTAGATGTTCACCAGTAGCTTGTTGAAATTCTTTCGTTGGAGGAAGCCTACTCTCTATAATTTGATGTATATCCTCTGTATGATCTGACAACCATACTTGCTCTTGTACCTCCTCTGTTGATTATACCAAAGCTTCAACACTGTGAGATTTATGGATAGGCATATCATGTAACATGAGGATTTCCTCAGTCTCCCATCCTTGAGGGTCAATTGTCAGTACATAATTTCCCAAGCTTGTTTCAGACAAGAATACCTCCTTAAAAGTATTTGTATCAACATGGCTTGAAGTACCCTTTTGTTCAGAAAGCATATCCTTTTCAAGAGACCCTAGCACTACATCCCTAATGGTAGGATCCCTTAACAACTCATGAGCAGAGAGGTTGACTTTGACTTTCTTGAGTTCTTCTACCACACACTCTCCTATTTTCTTTGCAGTCATGGTAGAACAGTTGTCCTTAGAGCTAACTATCAATTCATCCCTGTTACTTTCAATGCTTCCTCCTTTATTAGCATAAAAATGTCCTCCATTTATGAAATACTGAGTAGAAACATGATGGAATGCTTGAACCTCTTCAGTTGTATACTCTTCTTCATCTAGTGGACCATTATCATTCTCCTCATTACTTCCAAAAGGTTGAGCTACAGATCCTTCATTGTATGCATACCATATTTCAACTCACTTATCCTGTTCTTCTTCTGGTTCATTCCCTTCACTTCTGGGAAATGGGACATGATTCACCACCATGACTGATATGTCATAAGGATTAGATGGTACTATCTCCAGCCCACTCAAACTATTGCTGGCATGTTGAACCTTCGGTTGGAAAATGGACACAACAGCCTGGAATTCTTGACAGTCTGACTCAGAATGTTGATTAGTATTATGAAGCCTTCACCATCCTGAAAGAGTTGTTTTTGCCAGATAAAATTCACTAGGTTTCTCCTAATTGTTTGGCTGATCCAGAGAGGTTAAGGCTCTTCCATTATTAGGAGGTGGTGGCTGCCTTCCATGATCTTTATCAAGATGTTGTTCTCTGTCAAAGTTCTACCCCTGACCCTGCATCATATCCCTGTTGCTTTGATCATAATTGGACTAAATCTCCCTTTGGGCTGCCTGGGATTGACTATTCTGGTTCCTTAGGTAGGTAACCCCAGCATTCAGCTTCTCAACTAGCTCTGTAAGTGCATCCAGCCTCTCCTTGTCTGCACTGCTTGATGGAGGAACAATACCAGTTGAATTCTACGTATAAACAGTATGTGACCCATGGTTCAAAGATTGACTAAATATCTTAGAGCTCTGAAAATAACTAGGTATATTAGCTTATTGATGAAAGAATGCAGGTTGGTTCATATTTGGAGGGTAATTTGGCATGAATGTAGCTTGATAGGGATGACCTAAGTGTGAAACCAAGGGTGATTGAGGGACTGAACTCATCATAGGTGTTTGGTTAGCCAAGGGCCCAGACAAGTGTTGTCTCAAATCCTTACTCACTTTAACAACCACATCATAAGCTTCAAATAGGCTACTAGGAGGGTTTGTTTTCCATTTGATGAAAGTAGATGTTAAACTATCCAAAGCTTCATAATAAACCTCCATGGCAGAGGCATCGTGTATAGCATAAGGGGGTTGCAGCCTAGCATAACCCCTATGGAATATATTATTGAAAGTCACTAGGTTCATTTTCCTCCTTCTTGATTCTAGTAAACTGCAAAAGTAACTCATTAGCACTGATTGGGATCTGAATTTTTTGTAAAAACGTAGTCTCCAGCTGAAGCCAAGTAGTGATAGATCCAGCAGGAAGATGGTTATACCAACAAAATTCCTCATCCCAAAGTGAATATGGGAAAAGTCTGCATGCAACATCCTTGTGATTAATTCCCCTATCCTTAAGGGTAGTCTTAAAAATCCTAATATGCTCCTCTGCAGTCCTTTTGGGATCATTAACATGGAACTTTGAACAAAAGTGTTCAGGGTTCTTAGGCATGACATTGTAATTGGCGAAACTCAATGGAGATGGGTTATTAGCTAGGAAAGCCATTGGTGGAGGTGGGGGTGGTAATGGTTGATTTATGACTGTCTGAGGTTGTGGAATGGGAATGTCCTCAAACTTAGATGAAGATGAACCTGATGAGGATGGGAATGATGGAGATGACGAAGGTGGATGGGAAGATGATGATGATGATTCCCTCCTTTTGTTGGTCCTTCTAGACCTAGTAGGGTTTGGTAATTCTTGAAATTCTTCCTCTCCTAGATTAGATCTTGTTCTTCTTCTGAATCTTTTAGGAGAGATGGCATTCAAAAACTAATCCAGCTTGCTTATTCAGGCCCCCCTTCTAGCACCAACCTGTTGATGATGTTTTCTGAACAGCAACAACTCAGACAGAATATGATATCCTATCTCTCTTGAAAGGTAAATCTCTATCAACAAGCCTCAAGAGATAACCCCAAGGTCTCTAATGTCAGGTCTTGACAATGCATAAACAACTTAGTGATAAATATGAAAATGCTGGTAATCACAATGGGACCTTACTACAAGCAAAATATTGAATCTCTAATTATCAAATCTAGCAATAGGATGATACTTCAATCTTAAATTTAACCCAAATGATAAAGAAATAACAAAAGATATAAGGTTTCAAAGAGATTTCTAGATCTTACACTACTCCTAAAATTAATAATGCAAACAATGAAATACTTGAAATGGACCAATCCCTCAGAAACTGATTCCTACTTGACCAAGATAAATCTACAATCTTATAGAAACAGTGTAATCTTCTAAGGTTTTACAGATTTTCAGATCATGAACATTCATCCAAGACAACCCAATTGCAATTGAAATGAATATATCTCCACAACTGAACTAAGCACAATGAATATAAGATCCAGGCTAACTTTGCAAAGCAACTAACAATCAGTTGATTGCGAAAAGTATGGACCAAGGATTGCTGCAACACTTCAAATATCAAATCATAAACATCATTGAATCAAATCTAATAACCTTAAGCAATTTGAAAGATTGAATCACAAGAGCCATGCAAGATAAGTCAACACAAAAGAGATCACCAGAAAAATCACAATGCCCTTCAGTTGTATTGAATCACCCAATTTCAGCAACAATTCTAATGTTCTGTTAGAACACTTGCTCCAGAATCGACTAACTCCTAACCCTAATTCTTACTTTACTACCCTAATTTCTTCCAAGAACTATCTCCAATGACTTCTACTAATAATCCCCCTTTACAAATGAGGCGAAATGCCATATTTATAGAAAACCCCAGAACATGTCAGCCCAATATAGATTTTACAATAATAAAAAAGCCCAGACAGGTCGGCCAAGAGAAATTTGAAATAAGATAAGATATGCATTAAATGCATGGGACTCATCCAAGTTGGCTTGGGATTTAAAATGTAACTTGATCCAATGCATGTGAAGCACAATTCCCAATGCAATTGATCATTAACTGGCCCCTACATCCATGTTTTAATTTATCTGGTATCTTGAGGAAAATACTCTCTAGGTCGGCCTCAGGTGAATTAATAAATGCCTTAAATCTACCTTCAATCAAATTAAACCCAACCTGCACTCAGCAAAAACTAGCATCAATAATATATTCAAATAAATCCAAGAAAAAAAATTGAAATCCCACGAAAAATCGTTAATGCAAAATTTCTACACAGTTTAGGATTTTCACCCCTCCACGGAATCCAGGCTAGAAGGGATTTTCGGGAAAATCCGGACCAGGTGGATTTCGGCGAAAATAAACAACATTTGAAAAAATCTGAAAAATGAAGGGGCAATGGGATTTCGGGAAAATCCAGAGGGAGCAGAAATCCGTGAAGCAGGCAAAACTCTAGTTTTTTGAGAAAAAACAGAGGACAGGGAAAACCGAGGAAATCCGCTAGCACCAAAAAATCCGAAAACTGAAGGAAAACCCGGATTTTGAAATTCTCCAACGATCTCGCTCAAATTGATCGAAGATCACAAATTTGAGGACCCAAGCTCAAAAGAAAAATCATTCATTAATGGATCTAGACTCAGAATTTTCCCAAGGGCATCAACATTCATAAAACAACAGACCAAACCCAAAAACCGAGAATTTGATAAGGAGATGGAATTTTGGGGAAATCTGGTCCATTCAGAATTCTGCGAGGTGAGAAGATTTCCAGAAAACAGTTAGCTGTCGGGCTTTGAGTGAAATCCGGGAAAATACGGATGAGGCGAAAAATCCTGAAACAAAGCAAAAATCCAGATTTCGCTTAGAACTTAAGATTTTCAAAGTGTAACTTAGGGAAAACACTTAGGAAAGCAAGATGAATATTTTAAGCTCATGCCAAGGCAATTCAAATCCACAAAATCCAAGGTTAAAAACACCAAAAACCAAAGCGAAAGAAGGTCCTTGCCTTCAGCGGGGCGTGTGTGCGAAAACTGCACAACAAAACCCTAATAGGTAGACATTTAATAATTAATATAATTATTAAATGTCACAATATGCAAACTATAGTGAAATATTAAGAGAGGAATAAAGGTAACTTAATTAACATAATTAAGTTAAAACCTTTACTCTAACACCAACCACCATCTTCAAAAAAATTATTTGGATCATCAGTAATACTCTTCAAAATTAGCCTCCAATTCAAGTTCATTTTTCTTTCATAATACTTTATATTGATGGAGTTCAACCATCCCTTGATGCCATCAAGTGAAGATTGAGGAATGGTGTACATGTGGAGTACATCCTGCTTGAAGTCTTTGAAAATAATAGCCATATCAAATTCCTTTTGCCCAAGTCCTACTCTCTCATGGTTAACAATCTCAATCTCACTAATAGCGATTACTAAGAAAGGTAATTCCACCAACTCTACCAAATAGTTTACCATAGGAACAATAAAATCAGAGGCTTTGAAAGGAACTCCATGAAAACCAAGCTCTCTAAATGATATATCAAACTCTAGTTCAAAATCTTTTAGATGAGGTTGCTCCCATATAAGCTCTCTTACTCTCTTTGACAAATCCTTGAAACTCTGTATTGATTTTATTTTTCCTATCCCTCTCTTGTTGTTCTTCCTCAATTTCATCAAGATCATACATTGACCTTCTTGCCCCTCCTAAAGTTTGGACCACATCCATTATCTCCACATAAAACTGGACATCCTTGGTCTTCTTGGTTCGCATGCCATGATATTGTTATACAAATGAAAATGAAGAAAAGTAATCATCTCCTTCTCTACTGGCTAGAAGAATGCATGCTTAATGTTTTGATGCATGATATCAACTCTCTCTTCTACTCTCATGGTTGAATACCGAAATCCAGTATGGTGGGCCTCCAAAGTTCTAGTCATCTTTCTTCATCTGCCACCAAATGTTGGCCTGATCCACACATCTATCAGCCTAATTGGCTCTGTTTTTGAAAGTTGAAGTTTCTCTTGAGTCACCAATGTCGCTCTCTCTTCCTTTTCAGATTCTTTCATTGCTACAAATTGTCTCTAGGATTTAATCATTTGTACCACATGGTTGATGTGCTTTGAATCCTTGCATCTAAAGGAAATTTCCTTAACATAAATACTGCTAGGGAATTTCAATGTTGCCATTGTAGTTGGCATTAAATTTGGTACCTGCAACATTAAAAATTATCCTTATATAAGAATTCCCTCCATCTTGTTGGCTTGTAACACTCTTGATGGTGGCTACATGAAATATGATTTTGATTCCTCTTCTATATTAGAGGGTTCATAACCTTGATCTCACTCTTTTGAATTATCAGAATCAAAATCACTAGCTTCCATATTCAAAAATTCCCAACCACCATCTTGAAAATTTTTATCTGGATCATCAGTAATACTCTTCAAAATTGGCCGCCAGTTCAAGTTCATTATGCTTTCATAATACTTTATATCCATGGAGTTTAGTCATCCCTTCATGCCATCAAGTGAAGATTGAGGAATGGCATTAATGCAGAGTACATCCTGCTTGAATTATTTGAAAATAATAGCCATATCAAATGCCTTTTGCCCAAGTCATACTCTCTAAAGGTTAACAATTTCAATCTCAAGTATTAGCTAGGGAATTTGAAATTTTATTATGGTATGTGCACTTTGATATGATGTAATATGATTATCATTTCATCTCATATGTTGTAATATTAGATATATAACAGAAAAGTAAATTATTGCATGAAATAAATAATAAATTTTCATTGTAAATGTTTTTCTTTTGTAGAACACGGGTCTTCCAGAAGATCAAGATGATCCTCAACATGATATAGATCCACAAAATATTGGTTATGCCTATACAAATCACATGGTAGAGGATGATGATGATGCAGATGCGGAAGACACCGAGGCCGATGACAATGATGATGATGACGACAATGATCATCATCATCATCATCATGATTGTGATGATGATGATGAGACAGTTGATGATAGTAACCAGTGACATTCGTGATCATATAGACTGCATCATGGATCATTGTTGATATATCGATATGATGACTCTTTTCATGGTTACTATCATATGTATCATTTTCACGGCCTACAAAACTATATTATTGAGTTGTATCATGTTGACATGTATCATTTTCAATTTTTCACTATATCATTTGGACATGTATCATCTTGACTTGTATCAGTTTGAGTTACATAATTTATCAATTTTATTTATATTATTTGTACATGTATCATTTTCACTTATGTCAACTGTTGGACGTATCATTTTGACATGTATTTGATGTACTGGAATATTTTACTTTCACTTGTTTTAGTTATATATGATGATGATCTTATCAGTAGTGACTTGTCAATTTATATATATTAAAAGCGATCGATGATTTTTGGATGGATATTTATTACATATGATGATTTTAATTTATTGCTCAGGATGGATGTTGCAAAATTCAATTAAATTATAGATATTTGACTCACTTGTTTTAATTATAGATGATGATCATATTACAATAATAGTTCCGCTGGTGATGAAAGGTAAAATTAATTCTTGGCACCTCCAGAATGTAATTGAAAGTTTTGCGGTGAGCCACACTAAAAGAGGTGGTAATGTGGAAGCAGATGTCTTATCTAAATGGGCTTTAAATTTTGGTGAAATGGGGAAATTTAGGTTGGAGGATGTTAGAGGTGTTAAGTTAGCGGAGAAATCCTTAAATGAATAAGGTGGTGAAGCGAGTGAAGTAGGTTTGACATGACAAGTGAAGGCAGGGGTGGCTGGAAATCCAAGATGGTGTTAAATGCAAGCCCTCGATTAAGATGTGTTAATTGCATTTGGAAAGGGTCAAGAAAAAATCTACAACAAAATTTGGTGGTGGCGGCACTAGTTTTCAGGAGAAATGGAAGCCAATCTCACCTTCCGGTCATGAAGATCTTTGGACCCGTTTTATGGAGAGGCATTTGGAAAATGACTAGAGGGCCTTTTCCTTGTTGATGATGAGCGGCTAGTGTAGTGTGCAAAAATGATTTGTGGCATGGATTTCAGCTATCTGACACACAGACACCAAACCAACATGGACGTTTACTCCTTAATTGTGGCATGGGGCTTGGATTTAGGTGAACTAGAGGAAATGGTGAGGATGGTGATGCAGAAAATTGTGCATGGAGACTTTTTGGTAGGCATGGAGTCCATTCTCGAATGGGCGGTTCCGGGTGTAGGTTTAGATTATTTTGAAGGACTGGTAGATGATGAAATTGTGGAGATCTATGGGGGACTGGGGCTCAAACCCTTTATTCATTTTCCCAAAGGAAAATACAAAGCTTGTTGCCATGAGGAAGTGCATTTGGGATAGAAAGCACTCAAACTCTTCATCGAACACTGGGATGGAAAGCACTAGAAGAAGAAGTCGGGGAAGCGGTGGAAGAAGAAGCCTCTAAAGGAGATAGCCAAGCGTCCATTGGGTCTGGGTGGAGCTTGTTAAGACTGGTCTTGTTTGTCTGTGTCTGATTTTGTTGTATTAAAGCGTGTAACTCTGAACACTATTAATGGTGGTTATTTTTTGTAAGGATTTTACTGGTAAACAGTTATGAGGCTTATTTAATGTTTTACTTTGCACATTAAGGTGATTTTGGTTTTTGTCATTTGTTGTCAAATTTTGGTGGGTAATGACACTGAACAATAGATGTACTTTTTTATCTTTACAAGCAATACAAAAAATTTGTGGGTGATTGTCTTGTTATTTAATCATATGAGTTAAATAATTAAATTACTTAGTCTATTTCGTGGGTAATTGTCTTGTTATTTAATCATGAGTTAAATAATTAAATTACTTAGTCTATAATCATATGAGTTATTTAAGAGGCACGATATATTTAACTAATTAAATTGAAATTATTTAAGAGGCACAATATATTTAACTAATTAAATTGAAATAAAACATATTAAATTAATAAAACGAAGCAAAACAAGAAGCATTTTTAGAAGCAAAAAAGGAAGCAACAATGGAAGCAAAATTAGAAGCAATCTTGGAAGCAAAATTGGAAGCAAAATTGGAAGCAAGCGTGGAAGCAAAATTGGAAGAAAACTTGGAAGCAAAACTAGAAGCAAAACTGGAAGCCTAATTGGGTGCTAATTTAGGCACTATTTCCCGACGCTATTTTAGGTGTAAACAAAGGTGTTATTTTTGGTGCTAACGGGGACGCTATGACTTTCCGGCGCTAATTCCGGCATTACGTCTGGCGTAAAATTCAGTGCCGAGATGATCATGCCTATTTGCGTCGAGTTTAGCACCGACTAGCTCGCCCAATTCATGGATTGAAATACACTAAAATCTGGCACTATTTTAGGTACTATTTTCCTGTTCTGCTGTAGTGAGGATTGGATGGAAATTTTGGTTGAGATAAGGCCATTGCTCTTGTTAGTGAGAATTATTATTGGCCATAGTTATAACAAGACATGAAGAAGTTTGTAAAAATTTGTAGAGTATGTCAGATGGCTAAAGGGGTAAGTCAAAATACTGGACTATATAAGCCATTACATGTACCAAAGAGGCCATGGGAATATATTAGCATGGAATTTTTTCTTGGTTGAACAAGGACTTGGAGAGGACATGACTCAATATTTGTGGTGGTTGATAGATTTTCAAATATGACACATTTCATTCATATATTAGACTAAACACAAGAAATCACTTTGAGAAGGTCTAAGAGGGTCAAGACTCCAATAAGAGTGAGTTTTGTTCTCCTTGTATCACTATTTGAATTAAATATATTTTTTATAATACCCTAAGAAGTTGATATTATTTTTACAAAAAAAAAAATTCTCCTTTACAACTATTATGCAACCCTTGTAACTAGAAACTTATCACCATTCCATTTGCAACATATGAAATAATATGAAAATGAAAGCCCAACATTGATTTTACACAAGTTATACTATATATCTACCCTTCCAAAGGACCAAAACAAAATAATGAACATAAAACGAATTAATTTAAGTGTTAAAACCCTTTGGATTCCACTATTTTTCCAAAGCATTTGTTGCTTCTATGAAACCAATGATCAAGTATTCACTACAATATTCATGAAATTGTGTGGTATTTGACTAGTCACCACTATATTTTGTATTTTCCATGATAGGCCTAATATTTGCCATGATAGATTTCATTTCCTATTACATAGAGATAAATTTTCTTTTGCAACTCCCATTAGATTTATAATATACAACTAAATTGGAGACTTTCTAAGATATTCCAAACCACCTTAATTACCTTCCAAACATCGCCATAGATTGTCATGCATCTAAACACAAATTTTTCCAACATTTTCTTATTTTCAAATCCTAGTTACCTTCTTGACTATGTATTTTCTCCACAACCCCACTACTCTAGCTCATTAAGACCCAATTTTGGAATCAATTGTATTGAAATTAATTTAATAGTGAAAAATGACATATTCATTTATCAATCCTATGGAGGACCATATATGGCATCAAATTACCTTGCCAACATTATCTACATAAGGAGCATTAGTCATGTCTATCACCTTGGTGATAGATCACAAAGTGCATTTTAAAAGGTTGATTGAACCATAGAAACAAAAATATTTCTCAAAAATATTGTTAGGTCCTCTTTTTCTAATTCATTGTTAAATGAGTAGACTGAAAACATAGGAGTAGCAATGTGAAAGTAAATCAAAGGAGGGAGAAATGAATTTTTTTAATATGTGAAGTCATTTTAATTACATAGAGTTACAATGTGAAAGTAATGAGGGGTGTACAACATGAATTCATAGCACTTTGCAAATTTAACAAAACTCCTCAACCTATATATTCATTGGATATCCTACAAACACTTTGTGTTTTATAACAAAAAAATAAACTGTTACATGAACGTTAAAAATATTTTCAGAAGAAAACTAACCCTAACCTACAACTCCAAAACGAAAAAACTTCCTACAACAACTACAAGTAACAAACAACCCACAAAATTGTTGGACATCAAAACAATATTTGTCAATAATTGCATTACAACAAACAACCTCCTACAACAACTATGACAGTATTTTGCTATCTTATAACTTAGTTAGGGTTAGGGTTAGGGAGAAATAGAAAAAAATCACTACAATCCAAAATTAACAAAAAATAAATAAAGTCTTGTAGATAGTTTTTAACAAAAAAATTGCAACTGAATCACAATATTTTTCATGATCAAATCAAGACTTTTTACTTAAAAATAAATAAAGTGACAAATTTCATGCAAAAAATAATATTTCAAGGAAAGACTCAACATGGGAAAGCAAGAAACAATTAATTATGATTTACCATGAGTATGTAAAGATTTTTGCTTCTTGGATTGAACATTTCTTCTACACCATTTATCCCAAAATTTTATAATATAATTTGTCAAATGTGATAAGCTCTACTAATAAATTACATGGACTTTTATATTAGAGTCATTTTCAAATGTTTTAAATGTTAACAAGTACAAAAACTAAATGTTTAAATATGGTAAGTAATCTCATCCAATTTTGGGAATGTGTACTCCAGCAAACAACGTTAGGTAAAAATTCTAATAGAATTTAATGAAAGAGATGCCTCTAGATTGTTTTTATTAATAAAAATGGTTTTGAAGGGGTCCCATAAACCATTCATACATAAAAAATAGCATCACAAATCCTACACAACTAATACCAAATGGGGCATAAAATGTACAACTATAACCAAGCTTCCCAACAAGATCAAACACAACTACAATTGTAACTAAAGTAAAAATCTAGGTTAGCATGAAATAAAATGCAGAAAGTAAACCCTAGCTAAACAATGAAGTACAAAGGAGGAAAATGCATATAAGAAAGGAAATATTTCACCAAAAGTATTCAAGCCCTCCATGATTGACCTTCATTTCCCTTCTCCATTTGCTGCAATATTATGTTTGCCCTCAAATTTCTTGTGAGCAACTATGACTATGACAAGACCTAAGCAAATATTGAAGGATTTGACTCAAAATGCAAGTGTACCCAAAATTCTACAAGCATGAAGAAGTGTGCAAGCGTAAATTCTGAAGCATGAAGTGTGAGATGATGAAGTGATGAAGTTAGGAGATGAAAAAAAAAGTCCCCAAATGAGGTTGACATTGTCATTTTATAAAAAAGTCAATTTTGGGTGAATAGTCAGGATTGAAAGTTGAGAAAGCCCTAAGATCAAAGGCTGAAATTGCATGTGACAACCAACAATTAGGGTTAGGGAAACATTAAGGAAAAATTTGAAATGAAGGGCTGAGATTTGATTTTAGAAAAATCAAATCAAAGGTCAAGAATTCATGTGACAAGGGGATATTAGGCACGGAAAAAGAGACTACTGAAAAATCAAATAATAATTTAAATTATTTGATTTAAGAAGTGATGTTGACCTTTTGAATTAAAATTTAATTTAATTCAAAAGTGGTGGGGTCATGTGACAGTAAATAATGATTTTAAATTATTTACTTGGTGAGAAAATAGAAAGTGGAATTTTAAATAAATGACTTTATTTAAAATTAGAAGAAAAGTTAATAAGATAATTAAATAATTAATAATATTAATTATTTAATTATGGAGAAAATGGAAAAGGTGGAAAATAATTAAATAAATCATAGGAATTTATTTAATTATAAGAAGACATAAGGGATTAATGACATATTTAAATAAATAAATAAAGTTTATTTATTTAAATAATTAGGAGGAAATGGTAGACAAATAATAATTAAATATATTTAGGGATTTATTTAATTATAGAGAGACATAAGACATTAGCGACATATTAAAATAAAATAAATATTATTTATTTATTTAAATAGTTAAGAGAAATAAAATATATGAATTAATTAAATAATTGAGAATTATTTAATTAATAGTCGAATTTGGACTATAGGACACAATTAAATATTTTAATTATGTTAAGAAGAAATGTGGAGAAAATAAAGTTTGCAAGCCTAGGTCAATTTTATGTGTCTACATTTTGCCCCTCTTTGTCATAATGCAGTTTATCGCATTGTAACAAAGAAAATTTAGTTCAAGACATGCCCCAGCGAAAAATAGGATGAGGAAGAATGACGTGGAGGTGGTGGTATGCCCCCTCGAGAGGACAGTCGGGTTTAGAGAACATGAGTGGGCTCTCGAAATGGATGAAAGGACTAGAAGATAAGGAACAAAAGGATAGGGAAAAATAGACAAGGATGATGAAGATGTGGACTAGAAGAAATGTTAGAGCGGAAAAGAGGAATGGTATCACGAAGAAAGAAACCTTCAATATTTTTCCAAAGTACAAATAGGTATTGCATTAATCATCATTGGGCAGTAAAATGTTACAAATGGACAACAAACACCATGGTATGACATAGACCAAGGTGTGCAAGGTCATCCATTTGCAAAAATAGATAGTTGCAGACAAGGAATGTCCCAACTCATACTAAGGGCTAAGTTGCCCTAGTCTTTTTTCCAAGACAATCCACAAACAACAATAAAAGAAAAGAGTTAAGAGACATCATTGCTCCTTTAAATCCTTCATGGGACATCCTCAAGGAATTAGTAACCTGACTCACAGACAAATGCCAAAAGAAAGATAAGACAAGACAAGCCACAATGTCAACAACCGGTTAGAATGTTTGCCAAAATTTGATATGTTTGACGGTTAATTGACTAGGTGATTGATAGGTTGGATGTTTGACAAAGCCTGGTTTCAGGAAAGAGACATGTCGTATAAGATGTCGAGTATGGTTTTGACCATGTGACCACTTGTATAAGGAAAATGATGATGTTTTGACTAAATGACAATGTTTAGTTTCAAGGACACATCCTATATAAGACATAAGTTGACTGGTTGACGGTTTGATTGTTTTGACAATTCGTTTGGTTTGACTGAGTGATGTCGTTGGCTTGTTGTCTTGTTGATACGTGACTTGTCGGATGTTTTGATTACTATTTTGTGTCTTTGTGGATGATGTCTGATTTATTGTGATTGACACGACAAAACCTAAAGGACTGACCTGGGTGACCTCGAGGGCTCATCGACATATGGCCTTGCCTAGGTTTAGTCACTAAGGCAATGTAGTTCGACAATGACATAGACTATCAACTGACACGACTGAATTTGACTCTTTTTTTGGGATTTTTGAGTGTTATCTAGATGTTTTTTTTATTTTGGACATGTTTTGATTTTTTTGAATTTTTGAAATGTTTTGTTTTTTTTGTATTTTTTCATGACTTTTTACCATTTTTTTTTGTATTTTTTTGAGATGTTTTGGAATGTCAATGGATGATAATTTGTGTAGCCTTTGTGCTAGATACCAATGAAAGGGGGGGACTAAGTCTAGGTGGATGTAGGATAGATAGTCAATAATGGATGGAATGGATGTATGCGTAAGAGAGCAAGGATGTGATCTCAAGGACCATGTCGCATAGGAATAACATGCCCCATTGTAGTTATTATTTGACATGACAATGCTTAGGATAATAGGATGATAAGATGGATAATGAATGGGTTGCTTGGAATGGATAAGGTATGCCAAGAGACATCCAAAACACGTGTCAACATTTTTGCCCCCAATCTTTATCAAGATCAAAAGGAGGAAGAGAGGATGAATGGACTTGATAGGTTTATGTAGGTGTGGGTAAGGATGGTAATATGGCATGGAAATGGTAGGATATGATAGGGAATGGTAGGATGAAAATGATAGGTTGGATGAGACATCGTGCCCCCAAGTGTAAGTGACATAGAAGATCAATCTACACATGACGCCTGTTTTCCAAGTTTTCATCATGGTACCTATCCAAGGCGCCTGTTTACTAGGTTTTCACCATTGGACGAAGGGATTCTTCTTTACTTTTTTGTTTTGTTTTGTTTTATTTTTACTTTTTTGACCTTTGTGACTTTTTTGAATAGAAGAGGTGGAATATGGACAAGAGGGACTCTTGAGCATCTAGTTCCATGATAGGTGATAGTCCCATTAGAGTGTGATGTGATCACATGGATCATGTCAAGTCATTATGCTAATCAATGTTGGTAGGGTGATTGCGTGAGAGTGAGATGGATTAGGTAGATAGTGGATTATGACAGGTGTGATAATGGATTATGATGTGGATTATGTAGGACCAAAAATGGATTATGATGTGGAATATGTAGGACTAAAAGTGGATTATGATGTGGATTATGTAGGACTAATGCAAGGAAGATGGGTGAAATGTTTATGCAAAAGCATGTACCATAGGGATAGGGTGAGTGAAATATGTAGGAAAATAGTTGAATGATGGGGTGGTGAAGGTATGGAAAGGAATCATGGCCAACGATTGCACACACCATAAAAAAATTGAAGCTTTTGAGTGGATGGTGGTGTAGGAAGCAATGGTGATGTTTTCTTAGTGGATGGATGATGTAAGCATTTAGGGACCCACATAGACTTAGTGTTTTTATGTTTTTTTCTTTTCATGTGGGATGGAGGAATTTTATATTTTTGTATGGACTGGCATTTTTGAAGAGATGAGGAGGATGGTTGGGATTTTTGAGAGATAGATGCCTCATTTGACTTGAATTTTTGTTTAGGGACCCATATCATTTTATTTTTTGACTTTTCTTTCAGAGGTATGGGTTTGGGTGGATTTTTTAATGTATTTTTCTTTGGTTCTTGCATTTGTACCCTAAGGGACTAGGACCCTTAGGATTTTTGGCATTATGAAAGGAGGCATCCAAATGTTTATTTTTGAATCCCATGGGGTGGATGGAATGAGTGGAAGCTTTATGTTTACACAATATGTGCATTTTTTGGTCATGACTAGGATATTTAGGGGATTTATAAATGATTGGGATATTAGGTGTTGGAAGCAATGGTGGAAAAGTGGATGGAAGGATAAGCGGAGTTGGAAGAAGCGGGGGTAAATTGGATGGTGGAAGATGTATGGTCACTTGCTTTTGACACTTTTAGGATAATGGAGATGGAATGGCAATGTATGTTTTGGGAATATGATAAGGCTTGTGGTGGAAAGTGGACTTAGGATGGATGGAGGAAGTACCAACCTCGTTAGGTTGTTGACCTTGGGGTGTGTATCCAAGGCCATAGGAGTATGGAGGAGGGACTTTGACATGTATAGGCTCCAATATTCCTTGTTCAAGAAGGCCTAAGACTTTGCCTTGATAATTCATTTTTTGGAGCATGCGATTGACTATAGGACTAGGTGTAGTTTGGAAACTAAATTTGAGTTGATTATTGGATGAAGTAGGCAAAGTGATGGACAATGGTTGTTGATGTCCTAAGGAGGAACACTCATGGATGAAAGTGGATAATCCAAGTGGATATGATGGTGGTTTTTAAATAGAGTCGATGGTGGATGTGGAAGGATCATTAGGATCTTGATTAGTATTGTGTTCACTAATATCCAAGGTATTGGTTTCATCCCTATGTTTGCTTGGGAGCCACTTGTATCAACATGGGAAGTGGATGTTTTTGCATCATAGATGGGTGAGGTGGAAAGATCTTGACCATGGAATGCATAAATTTTGCTAAGAGGATCATCATGGTCTTCTTGATCATAAAAGGGATCTTGATCAAAGATGGGAGCTTGATCGTGAATAGGATTAAGTGTGTTATGAACAAAGTCATTAGGAGGGTGTTGATCTTTATGTGGATGAGGGGGTAATGTTTCCTCATGTTTAGGATTTTTCTCTTGACATACCTCATGACTTATTTGAATGGAGGTGGAAGGGGATTTCTCATGGAGAGACCTGACATGTTCTTGATGGTTAGCAACATAGGAGCATGACTGAGGGTGACTTGGACTTACGAGGGGAGACTCTTGAATTGGCTCAAGGGGTTGTGGATGACGTGGTTGGCTTGAAGTACTTGGCATGATGTTTGAGGACTATTTTTCATGTTCAAGTATATGTGTTGAATGACATGGAAACAATTGATCCCTTGCTTGTAGCCCATGGGTCACATCCTTTATACGTGTAGGGGTGGGAGGTGTTGGCTTAGGGTTTTGATTTTCATTGGATGGAGGAGTGAATGGATTGAGTGGGTTGGTGGATTTGGGAAACTCCACATGTTTACTTTTGTAATGGTTGTACTAAGGACGTGGAGTTGATGTATTGGCAAGTGGATTAGAGGATGGTAAGGGTAATGAAGGGGTTAATGGGTTGGAAAATGTAGGGACCATTGGATTAGGACTAGGACATGGTGGCTTTAGGATATGCTTTTGATTGGATAGTGGTATGATAAAATTATAGGGTGCATGACCTAGATTAGTGTTCCCCTTGTCAATGTTTGCATTAGAACATGAGGAAGTTTGGACTTGTTGCAAGGTAGAACTTAAGTTCACATGTGTTTTTTGTGATGTGGCTTGATAGGTTGATGTGGCATTGACATGCAAATAAGTGGATGGATTAGATTGGTATGAGGTGGAAGGGGATGGCACATAAGGTTGAAGTGGAATTGGTTGATAATGAATGGATAGGGGATGATGTTGTGGTTGTTGGATTTAACAAGTGGCAATGAATTGATTGGCTTGAGCTAGGAGGTGTTGGATTTGAGGTGATTTAATTTGTTGAAAACTTTGGAAGAGGGTTTGAAGTCTTTGTATGGTTTGGTGGTCTAAGGGTTGGGGTATTTGGTGAAGTGTTTGAAGGAGGTTTTGAAGTTGGGATGCTAGGAATTTGTTTTTGAATGTGGGCATGGTGTCACACATGTGTTTAAGTTCTTGCATGTCAATTCATTCCCCAAGGTATGCAACATAGTTCATGTCATCATTAGAGGTGGTAGGAGGAACCTCTAGAAGTATGATTTTAGGTTTTGGTTTTTTTTCATTATTTGAACTAGGAAGAGGGAATCCTTGAATTATGATCTTGGGCTTAGGATTATAATTGGGCTTGTTTATGATTAGGGCCATTCTGACAAGTGTTGATTGACTAGGACTAGGTTGGTGATGATATTGAGATGATAAGATTGGATGATTAGGAATGATTAGGGTTGATGGTTAGAATGAAAGCTGAATGATGAAGATAAGATTGGACTATGATTAGGAATGATGTGGAATGAAAAGATTGGCTGACTTGATTGATTAGGACGATGACTAGGATGATTAAGATATAATGTAGAATGACAAGGATATGATTTGGATTGGATTGGGATGACTTGAATATGATTAGGAATGAAATGATTGTATGAATTAGATTGATGAGTAGGATGTGATTAGGACAAGGTGGAATGATTAGGGATGATGACTAGGATATGATTAGGATGAAGTGGATATGATGTGGCTAAGAAGGGTGATTAGGATGAAAGTGATTGGATATGAATGTGTTGGAAGAATGTGTAGAGTGACTTGTCTTTATGTGTTTGGTGTTTAGCTTGATTTGGAAATGTTTAAACGAATTATGATCACATATGTACACACATGAATCACTCACATAAGACACATAAGCAAGTTTGAATTTTGAAATTTGAAGAATGTAATGATGATTATTAAACAAGCACACATGGAAGACACATAACAAGCCCTATGATTAGTCAAGTGGGGTATGGCCAATTAGGTCTCAAGCTAGTTTTCACGAGGTTGAATAGGTATAATTTGAAAGAAAAATCCTGCCATATGGCCGGGAGAAAGGGGTAACCCACCCTTCACCTTCACTTCCCAAAGGTATAAAGTTCTTTGGGGCTTAGCCAAGAGTGACAAGATTTCAACTCCCAAAGAGGCGTGCCTTTGGATTCACACTTGGATTGAGGTCTTTCCTTGGAGGGGTGTGGTCTCCAAGAAGGCCTCCTAAGAAGGGTATGACAAAAGTGAACCAAGTGAGGTGTTTTGGAGGACACACACAATTGATTCACACTCGCAGTTGTTAATTTTTCTTTAGAAATGAAATGTGTGGAAGCAAACAATAGAAGCACTTGTTCTTTTTAACCCAAAGCCAAAATGTGTGATAGAAGAAAATGGTTCTTTTTAAGCCAAATTTAAAAGTGTGATTGCAAACAAGATTGATTTTAGACCCCAAAATCCAAATGTGTGATCAAACAAGTTTTTTTTTTAAGCCCCAAATTGAAGTGTGTTGACAAGCAATGATTAGAGATGAAAGATGGAATGTGTGCACCTAGACTTTCTTTAGCTCCAAATTTTTGTCCACTTGATCCAATTTGTCCTTTTAAGTGTTTATTTTTCTGCACATTCACAAAACTAGCAACAAAGCCAAAACCCGAACAAAATAATTGATCACTAATATTAGAGGGTTAGCTAGTCAAGACAAATCTAATTTTTTGAGAATTTCTTTGCATAAAAAATGAAAACACAGAGAATAGACCCTAATTGAAATTTTAAGAGCTTTCCAAAAATGTAAAGAAATCTGAATTTTTTTGTTGTTTTGCACCCAAAATTAATTTTTCATCAAAAATCATTAAAAAATTATAAAAAATTCAAAACAGCTCCAAAAATTTTGAGCTTTGGATTGAAGGTGCCTAACATTATCCCAAATCTACAAAAACAAAATGTAAGAAGATGTGTGACTGTTTGTGAGATATAAGCAAATATTTGTAAAACCGCAATTTTCAAATATCTATTTTTTGTCTAATTATTTTTCATCCAAATTAAAAATATAAATAACATGCCCCTATTATAATTCAGAGAGATTTCCAAAAATATAAAAAATATCTGAAAAATCACTAATTTGCTCTAAAAATTGATTTTTCATGAAAAATAATAAAAAAATAATAAAAAATTAAAAACAGTTCCAAAAAATCTGATTTTTGGACTGAAAGCTCTTGATATTGTCCCCAACCTATAGAATTTTTTTTGTGAAAAGATCTATAGTTTTTTTGAGAGATATGGTCAAATTTTTGAAAACTAGGGTTTTGTCCCCAAAATGATGCAAAACCTACAACAAAAAGCTAACAAAACCTGCAACTAAAAGGAGCCAACTCCAAAATTCCTCAAAATTTGTCAAAATATTGAGGTAAAAATCAGTTGTTGGGTTCACCAATGTAACTAAGGTAAAAGTCTAGGTTAGCATGAAATAAAATGCAGAAAGTAAACCCTAGCTAAACAATGAAGTACAAAGAAGGAAAATGCATAAAAGAAAAGAAATATTTCACCAAAAGTCTTCAAGCCCTCCATGATTGACCTTCATTTCCCTTCTCCATTTGTTGCAATATTATGTTTTCCCTCAAATTTCTTGTGAGCAACTATGACTATGACAAGACCTAAGCAAATATTGAAGGATTTGACTCAAAATGCAAGTGTACTCAGAATTCTACAAGCATGAAGAAGTGTGCAAGCCTAAAGTCTTAAGCATGAAATGTGAGATGATGAAGTGATGAAGTCAGGAAATGAAAAAAAAAGTCCCCAAATGAGGTTGGCATTTCCTTTTTATAAAAAAATCAATTTTGGGTGAATGAATAGGATTGAAAGTTGAGAAAGCCCTAAGATCAAAGGCTGAAATTGCATGTGATAACCAGCAATTAGGGTTAGGGAAATATTAGGGAACAATTTGAAATGAAGGGTTGAGATTTGATTTTAGAAAAATCAAATAAAAGGTCAAGAATGCATGTGACAAGGGTATCGATATTAGGCACGGAAAAAGAGAGACTGCTGGAAAATCAAATAATAATTTAAAATTATTTGATTTAAGAAGTGATGTTGACCTTTTGAATTAAAGATTAATTTAATTCAAAAGTGGTGGGGTCATGTGACAGTAAATAATGATTTTAAATTATTTACTTGGTGAGAAAATAGAAAATGGAATTTTAAATAAATGACTTTGTTTAAAATTAGAAGAAAAGTTAATAAGATAATTAAATAATTAATAATAAGTATTTAATTATCGATAAAATGGACAAAGTGGACAATAATTAAATAAATTATAGGAATTTATTTAATTATAAGAAGACATAAGGGATTAATGACATATTTAAATAAATGAATAAAGTTTATTTATTTAAATAATCAAGAGGAAATGGTAGACAAATAATAATTAAATAAATTTAAGAATTTATTTAACTATAGAGAGACATAAGACATTAGCGACGTATTAAAATAAAATAAATATATAATTTATTTATTTAAATAGTCAAGAGGAATAAAAGATATGAACTAATTAATAATTGAGAATTATTTAATTAATAGTCGAATTTGGACTATAGGACATAATTAAATATTTTAATTATGTTAAGAAGAAATGTGGAGAAAATAAAGTTTGCAGGCCTAGGTCAATTTTATGTGTCTACAACAACCAAGCTTCCAAGAAAGATCAAACACAGCTATAACCAAGTTACCAAGAACAAAATAGTACCCAAGGATCCAACCTAAACAATGTTAAACCCTACCTTATTCAACCTCACACCATTAGCTAAATTGTGTGATTGAGAAGTGAAATTGGGATGACTTTTCTTCCACCTTTGAACAATTGTCCAAGAAATTTTGTCTTCTAATTCCTTGGACCTAGGAGAAGTGAGGGGGTTCCCATTTAAAGGGACCATCCATGGGAATAATGTAAACAAAGGAACTAGTAGGAGATGCCAACCAACAATCAACCTCTTTAGGGGTAGATGAATTCCACACCAAAACCAAGGGAAAAATAGGAATAGTAGAAATGGTAAGTTGAGCAACAACAATATGAGTCAAAGGAGTGGGACTCTTCAAAGCCAAACCAACCACATGAGAAACCCCCTTGAGACTGTGACTCTTTAGAAGGGAAATAAGAGGATAAGACACATCGTAAGAAGGCTTTTCACCTTAAGAAGAACTATGAACCAAAGAGTTGGAAGCATCAATAGTCAAGTGATCATTGTGAGCATTCCTCCACAATGCATTTGCACCCTTGTGGAAGAAGAGTGAGCAAGCTAAAGATAAGTGATGGTAAAACATCGTCTACATTCAAAAGGGGAGACCCTCATAGTCAAGTGGTTGAGACCATGGTTGAAACCCCACAATCAAAACAATATCACCATGAAGGGGAGGCATGGAGATATCTATGTCCACTATTATATGAGCATACTGTTGGCAATGATTTTCATTGATGTTAATATTGGTTGTTGGTTGTCTTTGGATTATTGGCAATGATTGTCATTATTATCAACATTGACTGTTGGTTGTCTATGATGCCAATACTTGATGAGATTGTTACATGTTTAGTGCTTGGCATTGGTATCCATTATTGAAAACATTTAGTTTAGGCTAATATTGGTGTATGGTGGTGTTGTTTAAGTTCATGTTTGGATGTCATGCCTTGTTTTATGTCAAGAAAAGTTGCATAGTGCATTGTTGTTGTCACTAGAGTTGATTTCATAATGTTATATTAAGATGAGGATTAGAAGAATTAAAGTAAGGACTAGATATGTTGTTGGAAGATAGTTTTGGCCTCCGAAATTTGATTGAGTGTTTCTGTTTTAGGAAGGTGTGTTGAAGATTGTTTGGGAGAATTCTCTACATTCCTCCATTTTTGGAGATTTGGTCTTACAGTTTGAAACTTAGTGTCTGTGCTATGTGGATGTGTCACTCCTATTTTTCCAAGTCACCATGTTGCCAAGGAAGTTTTTGCGAATTTCAGAAGGTTGGAAGTGTTGGTAATTGTCTGGACTAGTTCAAAAAATGCTATGCATTTCTTCATATTGATGTCTTTGCTCCTACAAATTGTTAAATGTGTTTTCAATGTGACCTATGTAGTGTCTTAGTTCTAATTTCATGTGTTGAAGTGGTCTACAAGATGATCTATTAATGTTATATCTCATGTTTATGCATTTTGTGTCTTTGGAATGAAGTATTTTGTTCCTATTTGGATTGCAGGTTGTAGGTAGCATGTCAGTATGGAGGAATTATCTAGAAGGGTTGTTGGATGTTCAAAGAATATCCCTATGTGATCCGCATGCTAATGTTTGACCTCTGTAATGTTGCATTGTGTCTTGAGTTGGTTTTTTGGGTTATCTATGGATATCTAGCCGACAGGGCTTGTTTTCTTGCTTGTGCTAAATGCTTAAGGGTTTGTTCCAACATATGAAATTGTGATATGATACATTTGGGTCTTTACCTATCTTGGTTAGTGCATTGAGTAAATTCAATTAGGAGTATGTTTTTGGGCTGACTGGTTATGTGCTTCCTGTTTCATCTAGACGTTTCACTATTGCTGACTTAGGTTGATGTGAGACAATGTGTTAATTGTATTGGATCACATTGGAAGAGGTGATAAGATTTTTTTTGGTCCTCTCTATATTTTTTATAGGACCACAATATGTTTTTTTGGCTGACTTGATTGAGTTTATTGTTTATCTTCTTCTGGCTGACCTAATTGGAAGTTTTTGCGGTGGATATAAATGCAAGATCATTTCAATTACAAAGAGTGATGGATGAATAAGTGCGAAGAAGTGTGAGTATGGAATATATTGAATATCCAATAGATTTAGTGCTATAGTGTGAAGAAGATGGATCAAATGCGCCTTAATGCATTAGTCAGCAGAGTGAATTGTTGATAAATATTGTAAATTTCCTAAATACATTTTGTATCCTTCTTTGAGGTAGTGAATCTCATCAGTTCCTTGTATCTTTCCCTTGGAGTTGTATAAAATTCATTTTTGAAAATCTCGTGTATCTTGTTCTAAGGTAGTGCACCTTAGTTTGCAAGTCCTTTTTGACACTATGTCTTTATATTGTGAGATAAATCTCACCATGGTTTTTCCTTCATTGGGTTTTCCATGTAAATATCGTATCATCTTGTGGATGTGTATTTCTTGTTTTTTTCCATTATTGTCGATCTGATTAAGAATGGAATTGCTATATCTTACAATGTTGAAGATTGTTGAAATTGTTGAAGGCTTAAACTGCAATATCTTTTTGCTAAAAGGTTTATATGTGGTTAAGAAGTATTGTGCTAATGAGTTCAAGTTCTACAAAGGTTTAATTTTTGTAGATAAGTTGAATCACCCCCCAATTAGTATCTGGTGTGCTCAACACATACAAAGAGTGACCCATATATCAAGTAGTAGATTCAACCTTCAAGAAGCAACCGATTACATTGTCAATGGCCTCATAGAAAGAATCTTCCCAAAGCTAAAGATAAATATTTAAAATCCTAGCCAAAACTGGCATGATATTGAGAGGATCAAAGAGGGGCATGAAGGAGATCACCCAAGGGTTGATTGAGAAGGAGTGCTCTCCCCACAACCATAACCTACCATCAAGCACCAACTCCTTTCCATAAAAGGAAAAAAATTCAATGAAGAAGCCCCTTGCACAAGGAAATAGCTCAATCTTACCAACAACAAGAGGTTTCCAAGATTCCAAAAACCAATTATGTAAGTTGGGAAGAGAAGGCCACAAATTTTTAAATCTACAAACCAAATCATGACGAAGAGAGAACTCTTAATTTTCAAGCACATCTTATCCATAAACCATGACAAGGGAGGATTATGAACAAAGAAGGGCCATTTTTTTTTACTAAGTAGGCCATTTGTTGAGCAAAGTAGTGCCCATTCTCGATGTAGAAATAAAAATTAACTCTCAACCCCACCATTTATGGAAAGGTAAAAGAGGCATCTCAACTAGATCCCATAACACCACAAATTAACTTACCAATCGAATAGGGAAAGCTTGCACCACACCCATAGGAGCCACCACAACCAAATGATCAATCACAAATAGAAGAAAGATTCCACAACCAAGGGAACAACCTCCAAATCAACACCAATAACAATGATTGCACAAGCATTCAAGATTGGTAGGAAGGAGTTTGAAATTGTTCATAGGGTTTTTTGTAGGAGATGAGATAATTCGACAATTAAAAAAGGGAGGCATGTATCATAATTTCACGAAATGTGAAAACCTTGTAATTTTGGGAAGAAAATCTTCAACATAGTTTATTCCACAAGTGTATATTATAATATTTTTATGGAATCTAAAACCTTAATGTATTTAACTAATTTAATGTGTCAGGGCTGTTGACTTTCTCTTCGTGGAATATTGTCCTTGATTACAAAATTGATTAGTGATTGGCATTATGATACTTGGTGCTCTTTGTATTCAGTTTTAGTATTTTGTGGACCATGCTTTGAGTTGATGCATTTAGATGCATTTGTTTATCATATATTGTGGTACTGATCATGTCGAGCTTCATGTGCAGATAAAAGTTATCTTGTCTATTCAGGTGGCATAGGTTTTTCAGGTGATATCACGAAACAGTTGGTTTCATTTGGACAGGTTGGCCCTTCTTTATTGCACATTAGGTATATTATTTCAATTCCTCATTATCAAGTTGATCATGGCATTCTATTGATGGTTGTCACAAAATTATTTGGTGTCAACGATTATGATACATTATTTGATACATGGCACATTGGAATCATATTAATGCTCTCTTTGTCACTTGAGTTTGATATTTCATTTGGCATCATTGGTATATGAGGTTATTATGTTTTCTTCAAATGGTTTTTTAATTTCATATATTCATGGTTCTTTCACATTATCTTGGTGTCACTGGCTAGGACATAGTGATTGGTATATATGAAGTTCATCCGATTCATATGTTTCAGATTGGCTTGATTTCATAATCAACTTCTAAAGGTGATCATTGTTTACCATAGTGTTGATTTCATGTGATTTTGTAAAGGTCACCTCCATGGCTCAAAGGTAATATTTATGGAAATATTATAATATTGTTTTGGGAATTATTTTGGCTAACTTGCTTTGGTAAATGACTTTGAATAAATTCTTGGACTCTTCAATTTTTGAAAGCATATGTCTTTGACCATGTTGATAAAAGGCTTTTGACCTTGTGAAGAGGGAAATTTAAAATGACATGGATGTCATTATACTTCATTATTTTTGTCAACCATTCTATGCACATTATTGATATTAAAACTTGGGTTTATATGCAAGGTGACATCAACTTATTTTAGGGAGATGATATGTTTATTGGCACTTTGGTTCATAATCATAATCGGGTTCATTGACTTTGCATTGCAACATTTTATTTTTTTAGGCTCATAAATGTTATTCTTTAAAGAATGGTGACATCAATGTTGTCGACTTATTGACATTTGATGGTTATCATTTAGTTTTGAGACTTTTATCTTTTCCATCCATGTGGTATTTGACATACTTATTACTTGGACAATCAACTTATATTGGATGCTAGTTGTTAGCTCATGTGGGCATTGGACAACATGATGTGAAAATTTGATTAGTGATTATTGTGTCGGTCTCATGCAGATTTCAAATGATGTTTAACATCATTTTATAGTGGACTTCAAAGGTTTATCTTGAAAAGTATAAGGAAATCATTTTATTTCTTTCTCAAGTTTATAGATTTGAAGCCCTAGTTGCGCCGCCATGGAAAAACTGAGATCATAGTATACAACTAGTTTTCAAGTTGAAAGCTGGAAGAGTTTTAGTGAGGAAGTTATAAGAAGTTTGCACAATCAGTTGGTAAAAGTTTGGCCTCCCTGACAGGTATTTTTGTTTTTTAGTTTGAAATTTTGTACTGGCTTCAAAGGTAACTAGTTTTGTGATTAAGTTGAAGATCATAAATTTGTAAGGGATTAATCATGTTTTTCACTAACCCGATTATGCTCAAAGGTTTTATCATTTTAAATGGCAATTCATTGATATATCTATGGTTATTCTTTAAACCCATTGGGGTATCATGATCAAACAACATTGTTTACCAATTTATAAAATCCGGTTATTGGATACGAGTCTTTGAATAATCGTTTTACAAACATTGTATATATATATATATATATATCTTTGCAAAAACACTTGATATCGTGATGAGATGAAATAGTTTGGACACAATATTATTTATTGTGATATCATTCTATAAAGAGGAAAAGTGGGCTCATATTTCTTTCATCTCTGGTTGTATTACATAAATTATTTTGAATTGGGCATTATTGCAAAATCATTTTGTATCCTATTGTAATTTTATAACTGCAAAGAGTTATTGCAGTTATAAGGTTTTGATGGGTTGCAATACCTTGAATGTTTGATGAAGTTGGTGCTTCAAAAAATTTATGGGAGTTGGTGCTCCACATTGTAATAGAGTTGGTGCTCTTTTGAATGAATAAAAGGATCAGTTTGCTAGTAGTTTTTTATACCCCAAGAGGTTTTTTCCACTCAGGAAATCTTTGTGTTATGTGATGCTATTTTCGCCTCTCATTCTATTTCAAGTTAATGTGCTTAATTAGTCATTGATCTAATACTTTTAGTTTGTTTAAAAGACAAGTTAAGTTTGTTTAAAAAACTTCCTAAAGCAAGTTAAACCTGCATTGTGTAAAGTTGAAGTCCTGATTCAAAAAGCATAAATAAGGTTGTTCACAATTTGATGGAACAATACTACATGATGCTTTTAATATGAGTTGGTTCTCTTGCATATCTTTCTGTAAAGTTTAAGTGTTCATGTGGTTGGTTAAATCTTCCACATTGTTTCAAGGTCAAAATTTTAAGTTGTGCATTCAAATCCAAAAGTTTAAAAATTATATCACTCTGATTCACCCCCCCTCTCAGAGTGAATCCACTTCCAACAAGTGGTATCAGAGCATAGGGTCCTGCATTAGGTTTCTTACCTAGGATTTATTTTGGCCTTGGAAGTTTTTCATTATGGCACATGCACTTGAAGGATCATCCATTAAAAGAGCACCTTTGTTTGATGGCACTGATTATGTGTTTTGGAAAATCAGAATGGAAACATATCTGATTTCTCTAGACCTTGATGTTTGGAACTTAATGTGCAGTAAATATGTTGTACCTGATGTCATACCTACAGATCATGATGAGAAAAGAAAATATGAAATGAATGCAAGAGCTAAACATGCTATGTTGTGTGGTTTGAAAAAAGATGTGTTTGTCAAAGTCATGCACTGTAAATCTACATATGAAATATGGGAAAAGCTTGAAAACATTTATCAAGGAAATGAAAAAGTTAAGCAATCCAAAATTCTTACTCTTAAGAGTCAATTTCATTAAATGAGAATGAAGGATGATGAAAAGATTGTTGATTATTTCTTAAGGATAGATGAAGTTGTAAATGCAAGAAGAGGTATAGGTGAAACTATTTCAGAGTCTGATATTGTTCAAAAGGTGATAAGAACTTTGCATCCTAAATTTGAGTCTAAAGTTTCTACTCTTGAAGAAAAGAAGCGTTTTGACTCTCTTACTTTGGACAATTTGCAAGGCATATTAACAACATATGAAATGAGGATAGGAAGCTCTGCTTCAAGCTCTAAAGAGACTACTTTTAAAGCAGAAAAGAAAGGAGACTTAGATAGTGAATCAGAACTATCTGATACCCTAGAAGCTCTTTTGGTAAGAAAGTTGGAAAAGAAATATAAAGGAAAAGTGCTTTTCAAATGTTTCAATTGTGGCAAAGTTGGTCATTTTGCAGCTAAATTTCCTTATCCAGATCAAACCAATGATGATGAGAAAATAGAAAAACAATTTAAGAAAAAGTCTTGGAATCCTAAAAAGAAATTTAACAATAGTCTCAAAAATAAAAAGAGTCTCTTTAGCAAAGAAGAATCAAATGTTGAGACAGATGAGTCCTTAAATGAAGAAGATGAAACTTTATTCATGGCTAAAATTTTTGCACAAAAGAATTCAAACAATCAGTCAAAAAGTCAAACACAAGATCAATCTAAATTAGAAGTGAGTCTTGAAGGTGAGTTACTTTGTGCTCTACAAGAACTCAAAAAATTAAAGAAACAAGTTGCTTCACAAGAGTAAAGTCCAAATAAGATAATTACACCTTTACAAACTAAACTTGATGATTCTAAGAGAACTGTAGACAATCTTAAATCAATTCTTGCAAATAAAGATAAGGAAATCCAGAGGCTTGAAATGGAAGTAGTCACACTTAAGAAACAAGTAGAAGGTTATGAAAGCACTTTGCATTTAAATGACTTGCTTGAAAAGCATAAAAAACATAAGGACATGACTGGTATTGGTTTCAGTACTGGTGAATGTTCAAATCAGAACTTCAAAACAATTGATAAGAAGCAATCTTTTGAGCATAAAAGAAAAAATATTAGATTCAATGCATTCTTTCATGGTTATTGTTTCTATTGCAATAAATTTTGGCATAAATTGAACAGTTGCAGATTCATATTGTCTAGAACACCTAGATTTGATCACAAACAATTCTTTGGTTTTCCAAATACAATCAAATGTTTCAAATGCAATACTATTGGTCATAAATCCAAACAATGCAAACAAAATAGACCTAACACACAGAAAGTTTGGAGACCCAAGTTTGTTCCAAGTGTAGAGAAATCTATGCTGGTGCAAACTGTATTTCTCTCCAAGAAGAAGGAATTTTGGGTGTTGGATAGTGGTTGTTCAAACCACATGATTGGTGATAAAGATAGTTTCTTGAAACTTGAAGATTATGAAGGAGGATTTGTCAAGTTTGGTGACAACTCAGGTATTCAGATAAAAGGTAAAGGTTCTCTACTTCTAAATGATGACACACCAATCTATGGTGAGTATTATGTAGAAGGATTGAAACATAATCTTTTAAGTGTTAGTCAAATTTGTGATAATGGATATCATGTCACATTTGGTGCACAAGGTTGTGAAATAAAAAACAACAAATCTGGTAAAATAGTTGCAACAGGTTTGAAAACTTCTGGAAACATTTACAATCTTCTTGACTCTTCTAATCATGAAAGCAATGGAGGTATGTGTCTTATGGGTCAAGTGGAAGAAAATTGGTTATGGCATAAATGTTTAGGGCATATAAACTTTCACAATTTGGTTAGAATAAGTAAAAATCAGAATGTGAGAGGCTTGCCTATATTGAGTAAACCAGAAAATACAATGTGTAAAGAATGTCTTAAGGGAAAACAAACTAAGGTGAGCTTTAAATCTAAAGAACATTCTTCTACTAAGCCATTGCAGCTTATACACACTGATCTTTGTGGTCCTACTAGAACTAGGTCAATAAATGGTGAAAAATACTTCATGTTATTTGTAGATGACTACACAAGAATGGTTTGGGTAACCTTTCTCAAACATAAATCTAAAGCTTTTGATAGATTTAAAATCTTTCGCAAGATGGTTGAGAAAGAGTTTGATATGAAACTCAAATGCTTAAGATCAGACAAGGGAGGTGAATTCACATCTCAAGAATTCATTGGTTATTGTGAACAACATGGCATAAAAAGACAATATCTTGTTGCAAGGACACCTCAACAGAATGGGGTTGTGGAGAGGAAAAACAGAACAGTGAAAGAAATGGCTAGAACAATGTTAGATGAAGCCAAACTGCTTGATATGTATTGGAAAGAAGTTGTTCATACAATTGTTTACATTCTAAAAAGAGTACAAATAAAGGTGAAGTCCAATTTCACTCCATATGAGCTTTGGTATGGTAAATCTGCTTCTATTAATTACTTCAAAATATTTGGATGTAAATGCTTTATTAAAAGAGATGATAAAAATTTAGGAAGCTTTCAATCAAAATATGATGAAGGTATCTTTTTAGGTTATTCTACTCATAGAAAAGCCTATAACTGCTTCAATAAAAGGCTGAATAAGATTGTTGAATCTATTAATGTGAAGTTTGATGAAAGATTGCTCCTAGATTCTAAATATGTCCAGGATGATGAAGATGAATTTGTGGCAAATTCAAATATCACTCCCAAAACTATAGTAGTAGATGAGTCACAATAGGAGGATACCTCAAGTTCCAAAGCAATACCGCCTAAAACTCCTTCCAAAATTGTTGTGAAAAATCATCCTAAAGATCTGATAATTGGAGATAAAGATGCATGAATCTTAGCAAGAAGAAAGGAAAAAATTGAGGAACAATCTCAAATTGCTGAGCACTTTTGTTTAATAACTGAGTTTGAGCCTAAAATTGTTAATGATGCTTTAAATGATGATTGTTGGTTGAAAGCTATGCAGGAAGAAATCAGCCAGATTGAGAAGAACAAAACATGGGAACTAGTCCCAAGACTTGATGATAAAAATGCTATTGGTGGAAAATGGATTTTCAGAAATAAGTTGAACGAAAGCAGCAAAGTAGTGAGAAACAAAGCACGTTTTTTGTGCACAGGATATGCACAACAGGAAGGTATAGATTTTGGTGAAACTTATGCACCTGTTGCTTGTATTGAATCTATTAGAATTTTCTTAGCATATTCTTGTTTTAAATTTTTTAAGGTGTACCAAATGGATGTTAAAATTGCATTCTTGAATGGTTATCTTGATGAGGAAGTTTTTATGGAACAACTAGAAGGATTTGTTGTACAAGATAAATCTGATCATGTATACAGATTGAAAAAGGCCTTGTATGGTCTCAAACAAGCTCCTAGAGCTTGGTATTCTAGATTGGATGCACACTTAATAGCAAATGGTTTCAAAAGAGGTGGTGTGGACAACAATCTCTATGTTAAACAAGAAGGTAATGATATATTGGTTGTTGAGGTATATGTAGATGATATAATATTTGGTTGCAACAATGATGCCTTATCAAAGAAATTTTCAAAGATTATGGAATTATAATTTGAAATGTCAATGTTCGGTGAACTAACATTCTTTCTTGGCCTCCAAGTTTTACAGCTTGAACAGGGAATATTCTTGTCACAAACAAAATATGCAAAAGAAATGTTGAAAAGGTTTCAGATGGATGATTGTCGTCTAGTAAGTACACCAATGGTGACTGGCTATAAATTATCTAAAACTAATGATTCTCCTAATGTTGATCAATCTGAATACAGATCAATGATTGGAAGCTTGTTATACTTAACTGCCTCCAGACCAAATTTAGTGCAATTTGTTTGTATGGTCTCTAGATTCCAATCTACACCAAAACAATCCCATCTTACTATTGTCAAAAGAATATTTAATTATATCCAGGGTACTCTTGACTTTGGTCTTTGGTATTCTAGGGGTAATGATTTTACTTTAATGGATTTTACTGATGTTGATTGGGCTGGTTGTCTTGATGATAGAAAAAGTACAAGTGTTGCAACTTTTTATCTTGGTGATCATCTTGTTGCTTGGCATAGAAAAAAGCAAGATTCAGTTTCATTATCAACAACAAAAGCTGAATATATTGCAGCCACATCTTGTTGCACTCAGATTTTTTGGATGGCTCAAACACTTTCAAACATGGGTATTGATGTTACTAAACCCATTTCCATCTTTTGTGATAACTCCAGTGCAATTAACTTATCAAAGAATCTGGTTATGCACTCCAGAACCAAACATATTGCAATTAAATTTCATTTTATGAGAGAAAAGGTTTTGGCTAATGAGGCTACTGTGCAATATGTCCCTACACAAGCATAGGTGGCATATATTTTTATTGAACCTTTGGCTAAAGAGGTTTTTTAAAGTCGTCGGTCTTAATTGGGAGTTATCTCTCAATCGTTGCTCTCTTAATGTTTCATCATTTCCTTCAGGGGGAGCTTTCTTAGCTCTCCTAACAGCTTCTTGTTGCCTTTCTATTTTATTTGTTGCTTCATTGCTATATTTACAGCTGGTTAAGTTACTGGTTTTTAGTATTTCATTGTTTACCCTTTGTCCTTGAGACAAAAAGAGGGAGAAATATGATAATTTTTGGTTGATCATTGGTATCTTTTGGGTTGCCATTGATGTGATCATTCAATTGGTTTCATAGTTTCAGATGGTTTTTTCCATCAAGCACAAAGGGGAAGTTTGTTGACTTTCTCTTTGTAGAATATTGTCCTTGATGACAAAACTGATTGGTGATTGGCATTATGATACTTGGTGCTCTTTGTATTCAATTTGGCATATTCAGACTGATTGGTGATTGGCATTATGATACTTGGTGATCTTTGTATTCAGTTTCAGTATTTTGTGGACCATGTTTTGGGTTGATGCATTTGTTTATCATATATTGTGGTATTGATCATGTCGAGCTTCATGTGCAGATAAAAGTTATCTTTTCTATTCGGGTGGCATAGGTTTTAAAAGTGATATCATGAAACAATTGGTTTCATTTGGATAGGTTGGCCCTTCTTTATTGCACATCAGGTATATTATTTCAAATTCCTCATTATCAGGTTGATCATGGCATTCTATTGATGGTTGTCACACAATTCTTTGGTGTCAATGGTTATGATACATTATTTGATACATGGCACATTGGAATCATATTAATGCTCTCTTTGTCACTTGAGTTTGATATTTCATTTGGCATCATTGGTATATGAGGTTATTATGTTTTCTTTAGATGGTTTTGTCATTTCATATATTCATGGTTCTTTCACATTATCTTGGTGTCGCTGGCTAGGACATAGTGATTGGTATATATGAAGTTCATCCGATTCATATGTTTCAGATTGGCTTGATTTCATAATCAGCTTCTAAAGGTGATCATTGTTTACCATAGTGTTGATTTCATGTGACTTTGTAAAGGTCACCTCCATGGCTCGAAGGTAATATTTATGGAAATATTATAATATTGTTTTGGGAATTATTTTGGCTAACTTGCTTTGGTAAATGACTTTGAATAAATTCTTGGACTCTTCAATTTTTGAAAGCATATGTCTTTGACCATGTTGATAAAAGGCTTCTGACCTTGTGAAGAGGGAAATTTAAAATGGCATGGATGTCATTATACTTCATTATTTTTGTCAGCCATTCTATGCACGTTATTGATATTAAAACTTGGGCTTATATGCAAGGTGACATCGACTTATTTTAGGGAGATGATATGTTTATTGGCACTTTTGTTTCATAATCATAATCGGGTTCATTGACTTTGCATGGAAACATTTTATTTTTTTGGGCTCATAAATGTTATTCTTTAAAGAATGGTGACATCGATGTTGTCGACTTATTGACATTTGATGGTTATCATTTAGTTTTGAGAATTTTATCTTTTCCATCCATGTGGTATTTGACATACTTATTACTTGGATAGTCGGCTTATATTGGATGCTAGTTGTTAGCTCACGTGGGCATTGGACAACATGATGTGAAAATTTGATTAGTGATTATTGTGACGGCCTCATGCAGATTTGAAATGGTGTTTAACATCATTTGATAGTGGAATTCAAATGTTTATCTTGAAAAGTATAAGGAAATCATTTTATTTCTTTCTCAAGTTTATGGATTTGAAACCCTAGTTGTGCCACCATGGAAAAACTAAGATCGAAATATACAGTTGGTTTTCAAGAGTTTTAGTGAGGAAGTTATAAGAAGCTTGCACAATCAGCTGGTAAAAGTTTGGCTGCCTTGACAGGTATTTTTGTTTTTTAGTTTGAAAGTTTTGTGTTGGCTTCAAAAGTAACTGTTTTTGTGATTAAGTTGAAGATCATAAATTTATAAAGGATTAATCATGTTTTTCACTAACTTGAGTCTACTCAAGGGTTTTATCATTTTCAATGGCAATTCATTGATGTATCTATGGTTATTCTTTAAACCCGTAGGGGTATCATGATCAAACAACATTGTTTACCAGTTTATAAAATCTGGTAATTGGAAATGGGTTTTTGAATAACCATTTTACAAACATTGTATATATATATATATATCTTTGCAAAAAGACTTGATATTGTGATGAGATGAAATAGTTTGGACACAGTATTGTTTATTGTGATATCATTCTATAAAGAGGAAAAGTGGGCTCATATTGCTTTCATCTTTGGTTGTATTACAAAGATTATTTTGAATTGGGCATTATTGCAAAATCATTTTGTATCCTATTGTAATTTTATAACTGCAGAGAGTTATTGCAGATATAAGGTTCTGATGGGTTGCAATACCTTGAATGTTTGATGAAGTTGGTGCTTCAGAAATTTTATGGGAGTTGGTGCTCCACATTGTAACAGAGTTGGTGCTCTTTTGAATGAATAAAAGGATCAGTTTGCGAGTGGTTTTTTATACCCCAAGAGGTTTTTTCCACTCAGGAAATCTTTGTGTTATATGATGTTATTTTCGTTTCTCATTCTATTTCAAGTTAATATGCTTAATTAGTCATTGCTCTAATACTTTTAGTTTGTTTAAAAGACAAGTTAAGTTTGTTTAAAAACCTTCCTAAAGCAAGTTAAACTTGCATTGTGTAAAGTTGAAGTCTGCTTTCAAAAAGCATAAATAAGGTTGTTCACAATTTGATGGAACAATGCTACATGATGCTTTTAATATGAGTTGGTTCTCTTGCATATCTTTATGTAAAGTTTAAGAGTGTTCATGTGGTTGGTTAAATCTTCCACATTGTTTCAAGGTCAAAAATTTAAGTTGTGCATTCAAATCCAAAAGTTTAAAAATTATATCACTTTGATTCACCCCCACCTCTTAGAGTGAATCCACTTCCAACAAGGGCTTACCTAGTGTTCTTTCTTTTCATTATGTGGGACAATTGAGAATCTCAACATTTTGAATGGAAGTGAGTACATTTCAATAGGTTTTGATGGGAGACATGTTAAATATTTAGACATCCAAAAATTGAATGTTGAATTGAATAAGCTATTATTGTCAATTATAAGTGTGATATATAACAAATTTATGCAAATTAATGATAAATGTTGAATTGGATACACTACCAAATAAAATTCTAGATATAACACACCCCATCACTAATGTGGCATACCAAATGAAAAAGGTAAGGCATAACTAAATTTAGTAGAAGAGATGTCACTCATACAATTGCTCAAATGAGCACTATAAAGTGAATATACTAATCAAAAGCATACACTAAAAAAATGTACCTTCTAAGAATGACAACAAGGGTTTTAACATAGGTGAGAATCATTTTCTCTTGGGTGAGCTTGGCTTCCTTTGGAAAATCTAACATAGTGAACTAGTGATTGAAGTCCTTCAAGTATAAGCATGACCTACAACAACTTTACAAATGTCATAATGAACAACATTGCTTTTCCAAATCCAACTAATTAGTTGTGTCCAAATAGATGCAATTTTGTTGATAATGATGAAGAAATAACTACACCCAGAAAACTACTCAATACAATCAAAAAAATATTAAGTGGCAAAGGCTCTTACTGAGCTCAACATGCAACAAAGGCAAAGGGTTGAGAGTACAGTTGATGATATTCAAGATCTCTAGAGTGCTTTAACTATTAATGCTTGTTCAAATTTAAAAAGGGGTTTAACCTAGAAAAATTAGTTATTTCTCAAATCACTTTTATGAATTCCCACAATGTTGACAAAGGTTTGAGATATTCAATTGCAAATAAGTTTATTTTTTGAAATGAAAAAAATGAATTACAATTATTTAACTTTGTATAGTTTAATAGTGTTAGAATGTGAATTGTCACTCCATGATAAAAAGTGATGCTTTAACATCAAATTTTCTGGCAAAGAACAAACTTGACTCTACTAGTATTGAATTTTAATTTAGAGTTTCAAGACATCTTAAAGTCTTTACATGTTTAGCATATAACATCAAATAATTTTGATTGCAATTTTAACATAGGCTTTGGTGGTAGCTTGTAGGCATTTGAATCTTTATTGGTGGTTGCACTATTATGTTCTATAAAAAAATATTTTACATAATAAATTATTAATTTTTTTGATACACTCATGTTCTTTTAATACATTGATATGGTTTAGTTGTCTTCAAAGAATTGACTTTAAAATTAGATGATTATGAATAATAAGATGTGTTCTTGCATTTAAAATGGTAACTATTAGTAATTAATAAAAAATGGGTCTTGTTGTGCCCTTAGCACACACACCTTGTTCAGAACGGGGACCCTCTTTTCTTTCGCCTTGTTGGGTCGTTATGTTTATTCCTCATTTTGCGTGCCCCCATTTTGGTGTCCCTGATGGTCAGTGTAACCCTAAACTCTCATCTTAAATTGACTATGTTTTGTCCCCCCCATCTTAGTTAAGTCTTGGAGCCTTCCGGACTCTCCCTGGCAGTTTTCTTTTACTAGCGGCCCTGGGGCCTGCCGGTCCCGCCTCGCCGAGTTTCCCTTATCGGATTTCCCTGGGCTGTTCGTCATTCCAAATGGCGAAAGGCTCCCGCCTTCCCGAACCCCGGGCCCCAATTCCTTGTTCTCTGTTTGCTTAAACTTGCAAGAATTTCGACCAGCTTTTTCCTGCGCTAGGTCTGGTCCATCAGACATCCATCCCTGGAATTCCCTTTAGTCTTCACCGTTTCTGGCAGCAAAACTTCGATGACACTCCACTATCCAGACTGTAAGATTCCCTTTGCCATTAGCTTCCAAGTTTCATTTAGAAACAATCGTCGACTTGCGTCATTCTGGGACTCAGGTCTTAGACCTCCCGCCACTGTCCATGAATTTGAACTCCACCAACCCACTGACAGGCCGTACAAGCATTAAATGTGTGTTTGGGTATAAATATAGGGGCCGACCTGTCATTTTCATTTTTCAGGTTTTCCATAAGAGATTAGAGTGCTTGCCAGAGGAGATCATTGCATCTGTCTCTTGCCGCCCTCACGCTCGAGATCATCAATCAACCATCCTTAGTCGATTTCACATCTTCTCCCATCGAACTTTCGAGGTAGGTTAGCTATCCATTCCACCGAGAGGTTTTTTATGATTTTATGCTTAAAATTATGAATAAAATGGGCTCAAAATGCATTTAATTGATAAAAGATGACAAGACCTACAAAACTGTAATGCTTGATAGATGATCTTAAAACAACATATTTTGCCAAACTTATTACATTCCAAGTATATTAAAAGCAAAGAATGCATAGATCAAGATCTTTCCTTAAATTGCTCAAAAGGAAAATTCAGTAATAAATTTCATTCCATGTATGCAAAAGAAGTAAATTTCATTAACAACAAGGATCATTGCAATGATACATATGTAAATGCCATTTGCATATCAATGAGTTTCCATACATTCATTCAAGTTTCAATTACATCATTATCATTCAATCAATACATCTATTTCAATGTTACATCAAAACTTTCATTCCAACACATCTATTTCAATGTTACAATACAAAATTTCAAATAGAGTTATATTTACAAGAGGGCTTTACAAGCCATTCAAAATAATACATGAATACATTTATAGCATGTGAACCTTTGAACCTCAACCGCCATGACACCACTAGTCTTCTTGCAAGCTGGGGTCAAGAGTGTGATTAAGGCGCCTTTTCCGCCCAACCACAAAGTACAAGACTTCCTCGGGTTTCTTCCTAACTCGAAGAAATCCCCGGCCTTGCATGAGGAGCCTAGCAACCTGAAACAACAATGCAGGAGGGAACTCTCGATGCAAGCCTGATGCCTATATGCATTCCTAATATGAGAATCACATATTTCTTGCAAACAGGAGGTGGCAGAGACCTATATTCATTTAGTTTTAGGCTTTTAATTCCATCTATTTCAATGGTGCATGTGCTTGTCCAAGCATAAATAAAACAAATGATAGTTTTAGAAAAGGTAAAACTACCGTCTCTGTGGGTCCACTTGCGACATCCTATCTCGGAAGTTTCTCAAAATACAGTAAATAATGCATTTTCCATCTAAGTTCACATTCACTTTTATATATTTCTAATTCCAAAGAAAATTCATCATTTTCCAATGTTCACACAAAGATTAAATCAAAATAGCTTTTCGTGCATACACTCAGTATGAGAAGTTTTTCCATATGTATTTCTATTTAAAGTTGCTAATTTAAAAAAAAAATCCAAGTTTTATTTTCTAAAATAACTTGATCAAAGTAAATTGACTTAATAGATTCAGAAAAAGAAATCTACTCTTTTCACAAAATTCACTAGTTTTTAATGTGTTTTCAATAGTCTACATTTGCTATAAAGTTGTATCTTCAGCTTTTAACATAACCTTATGTGTATTTCCCTAAGTTCATAAATGATAAATGGTGACTCATACAATGCATCGATATTAAAAAATATAACAGTTTTAGAAAAGCAAAACAATGTAAATAACCAAGTTTATATACAAATACAAGTTTGCTACTATACACAAAGTTATCTATGTGAATTTATTCTACATCTTCTAAGTTTTAACTTTTAGATATAAAAATTCACCGTACAGATTTGTATATATATTTACTGTGTATGTATGTATATATATATACGTTTATAATACTTACATATAAATATAAAGACATAGTAGACTTAAAACTAAATATACATATTGAGCTTGAATACAATGTTATGTTTTCCTATTTATAAACAATGACAGCAAGAAAAGTTTACTGTAGAAAATAGAGATATTTATGTCAGCATATATATATATATATATTTATATGTATCTATCTGTGTGTGTATATATATATATGTGTGTGTGTGTGTTTATTCATATATCAAAAGGAATTCACCCAGATTTTCAAAATGCATATACCATAATGCTGTGAACATTTACTCATTGCTATGATTTCTGTATAATATCAATGACAAAAAGTGGAGTTTTCTGAATTAAATAGAAATATACATATATGTTTGTAAGTGTGTGTATATATATATATAGATATATGTATGTGAGAATGTTCTTAATTTCATTACAAACAACAATGTATTCATGCACAGATTTTAAAAGAAAATTATTAAAAAGGAAAACAATATATATGCTTTGAGGCTAACGCCTCCCCCAAGGGGAAGGCGTTTCCTGTGAGGGGGCAACGCCTCCTCCATAGGCTACGGCTTGTGGAGGGCGTTGTCCCTCCATAGCGCAACCCCTTCCTCTATGGAGGGGGCAGGGGTTAATCCCCAATTCATTATAATATGTTTTCAAAGAAATAAACTTTAATGTTTTCTCAAATTCAACTGTTCCAGAAACTTTAAAAAGAAATGTGGGTATAATATATATATATATATACATATGCACAGGGAAATTATGTGTGTATATATATATATATATATTTAAAAGATTTTATGTGTAATGAATGAGCAATCTTAGATAGAATTTATAAACCATAGTTTGCAAAGGAGAAAAGCCCCAATCTGAAAGGTAAAATTATGCAATTTCCTTCAATGCACACAAAAGAATAGAATATTTTCTCAACTTTCACAGTCTTGCATACAACTCCAACACTTGGCATTCAAATTCTTCAGTAGTATTTTCATATTTAAAACAATATTTGTGGAAAAAGAATGGAAAACCTAGATATTTGACTTCCAGCTGGGGATTGGAGATGCTCTTTAGACAACTTCTTCTTTTTGCCTCTTTTCAATCTGGTTTTTCTGAGAAAGCTTCTTCTTCTTCCCTCCTTTCTAGTTTCTTTTCTAGCTCTTTAATTTCCACTATCTTCCAAAGAATAATTCTCAACTCACTATTTTTGAAGGATTCAACATTTTCTTAGCAGCCATTAAAGCAAAAATTGTAGAGTTTAATTTCCAAAATGATTTCAAGAATGGTTGTTTTCTCGGGAACTCTTTTCCCTTTTTAATAATGTTTTACCTTTCTATTTCCTACCCTAATCTTGAAAATGGATTTTAAAAATGAAATTACAATATAAATATAACTTTGTGTTTTACATTCCATATTCATAAATAAGAAATATGTAAAAATAACCTACAATTTACCGTTGCACAATGGAAAACTTTTTCAAAAATACTCACCCAAGACTAAGTTCAAAATAAGTATTTATCTAACATTTGATTAAATATCAATTAATTCAAAATAATTATTTATCTATCATTTAAATAATTGTCAATTAATTATTATTTAATTTTATTATCATTAAAACACAAGTTAAAGAAAGTAGGATTCTCACTTAAATTTATATCATGATAATCATTCAAAAACCAAGTTAAATTATAATTAAAATTAATTCCTTTACTTTATCATGCTTTCATTTCATCATTTATTTAATTTACTAACTATTATTTAATTTGTAAATAATTCAAAACAAACACACTAAATTAGACATTCCTAAATGCAATCTATATGAATCTAAGTGCTTGTGTGTGTGATCGAGAGGACTTCCTGCTTTGTCCTGTCAAGAAGCTAATCTCCTATCCTTAATCACACCCTTGGTCTTCAACCTCCTACAACTCAAGTGCACTCAAGCACACAACAATAACTGAGTTAGTATCGCATTAAGATATAAATCAAGCAATATAATATATGAATTCAAATATTTCTAGTCTATATTCAAATATTTCTAGTCTATTTTGCTTCATCTTCAAAGTAAAACATATTCAATACTATTCAATTTTTCATAATTAAATAAACACTTTCATTTATCTCCACACCAAAACACCATCATATTAATTATTATTCTACCACGCACATCAAAACATGTAACAAATCCACACAAAACCAAAAGCAACCTGCAACAGGGCTGAGACGTGACAAAAACCCATGTTTTCAAAGTTCCAAAAGACCTCCAAATGACCTCCTACCATAGGGACAAAACCAAACCTTGCTGTCGTTGTTCTTCGTGCAAGGCGTTTGCGCCCTTTGTGCCTGTCACCTCCTGCCGCCATTTAAACTTAATGAAAACAAGCAACCTTTTCAAAACGGCCGGATGCCCTCTTAGGCCTGCCACCCTAGATCGCCGTTGGCCAATCACCATCAAACTTAACAAACAAGCACTCAAAATCTGGCCTCTATCTTAGCCTCCCGGGCCCACCTCGCCGAGACTCCCTTTCCGGGTTTCCCTCAGGTATTCGCTGTTCCAAACGACAGAAGGCTCCCGCCTTCCTGAATCCCAAGCCTCGGCTCGTCAAGTTCCACTTGTTCCAATTTGCAAAACTTTAGACTGCTCTCATCCATCCCAGGTTCGGTCCACCAGACTTCAGTCCTCGAGACTCCACTTCGCCTCCGTCATTCCCAAAATGATGAAAAGAGCATGCCTTTCCACCCTCTGGGGTCCACTTTCCACCTTGCTGCCCTGAATTGACTGCTGGAAAACTCTGTTGTCGTAATGTCGGGCCCCGATCCATGGACTTCCATTCGTGAACTGTCATGGAGTCTCTGCCGTTTGAAACGGTCGCAAGGTCGACCCTTCTTCCCGCTTCCCAGGTCCTGACCTACCATTCACCATCCCTGCCTCCACCAAACTCCACCTACTGGGTTTCCTTTCCCCTTCATCTTACTCAAAAAGGCGAGGTCGACTCGTCTTCCTGAGTTTCAGGTTTCACCCCCTTAATCGCCTAGAGAAACTTCACTATGACAACCAGCGGCCAAATGCTATGTCAGGTTCGGTCCGCCGGACTGCTCCTGTCGGGTTTTTGCACCGTGATTGTCATTCCAAAATAGCGAAAACTTGACAACCTCCCACTCCTCTGGGCTCGAACACCTTGAAGTCTGAAGCGAACCATCATTCATCTTTTGACCTTCCAGGTCCCAGACCCTGAAGTTCTGACCCTGGAACTCCGTTTCTTCCTGGTCGTTTCAAACAACAAACTCCTAACAGCTTTCCGGTCCTGAACCTCTGGGGGCCCCAAAGTTGACCAAAATGACCTCAAATTTGAAAAGCAACCTCGACCCACATGCTCAAATTTGACCCTCTTCGACACGGGCCTTTCAAACCATCAAAATGTGAAGATGGAAGAAATCACCCTGGATTGCCCCAGCCTATTCGCCCTTTCAAAATAGCATTCTTGCCAGGGAAGTCCGACCCCTTGAACCCGATTTTCCCAAAATCCCTTCAGAAAGTGACTAACGACATCTGAAAGTAAAAGGTTTAACTTCGTTAATCATATGATGTCTAATTGGAATTCGTCCACAAGATTTTGACTAATGTTAATGCTTTCATAAAATGGTTGTACTCACTACGTCTATGTTTGTAGGATATATGGAATCGGGTGCAGGTCCCTCGAGGGAAATTGCAGAGAAGGACAAAGGAAAGAAAGTAGGCAAGACTCCTCGTGGAAAGGAGGATAGAGACTAGATGAAATTCTAGTTTCAGGGTGAGCCTCTACATTCAAAAATCATCATTGACTGGAAGGAAATCACAGACACCAATATCGACCACATTGATATTGATGAATTCAAACAAAGGGTTAGAATCCACCCGAAGATTGACAATGCAAGATCAATTAGACAAAGTGGGATTGCAAAAGCAGTAGGCTTCCCCCGTCTCTCATAGCCCCTGAATTGGTCATGGCCTTTTGGCAAGCCTACCAGCCACAAACGAGAACCATCATCGATAGAGACGGGAACATCCTCACTGACATGTCAGCTAAGGGAATTACTAGAACTTTTCACATTCCTACCTTTGAGGAGATGGAGATTCCCACCATGGAGGAAGGAAAGGAAACTTGGGATGAAGATCCTATGGGCTGCAAAAAATTAATAGACCAATACTCGCTTAAGGAGAAAAGGGGAAATGCTACAAAGGTTCCTCAAGAGCTCTTTCACGACGATTTCTATGAGGACTACCACAACCTAATAACCATGTTGAGAAGGGTGATGGGCCTCCCTACTGCTGCATTTTTCCAAGAGTGGATGGTGTATTTTGTTGAACAAATCCTCTGTGGGGACAAAGATGTCACCACAAAAGCCTCATTCTACTGGGGAGGCATCATAAGCGACTGCTTCCATGAGCAGTTTATGAATGTGAAGAAGAGCTCTAAATTCTACATGACCTCCTACTTTGTCTACACACTGGTTGAGCAAAGGCAATAAAGTGGACTATTTGTGGCACCCGATGAGGAGTCGGGTCAAAGATTGAAAGTCTATTCCCGATATCCCCAACTACAATTCAAAAACTTCAAAAAGGAGTACTGCAGGGTGAATGATGCCTTCATCGGCTACATTATCAGGTTGCTCAAAGGGGATTATAAGAGAAGGGTCTCTCACAACGCACAGGTGTTCTTGAAGCAATACGCCTTCTTGTTCATACAGTTCCCCAAATTCACATTTATTCATGCCTAGGGTTTCACAGAAAGGCCGAATAAGCTACCCTGGTACCCCAATGACCGGATTATACTATTACAACTCTCTTGACAGCTGCAACATGTGCATACAATCCTCAGTAGTAAGCATTTGGTAGGGATCCCTCATCCCTTAGCCTTCGGTTAGGGGATGTACAAATTACAAACTTCCTAGTGCGCTGGGAATTCTAAAAAGGAATTAGCAAAGTACCATTTCTACCTACACACTGCTCGCCCACGGGTGGACCCATATGGGCATGTAAGAAAGGCATTGGGACTAGAGTATGCCCACCTACATCACATTGAATATTTTTGGGCAGACTGTCAGGACGAAAAAGAGGTACGTGCGAGGCATTACATGCGGATGACTGCATACTTCGTAAGAAGGGTGCAGCTGTTTCCTATACCAGATCAGGTCGAGGAAGATGAAATCACCGTCATGGATCCCAAATATAATGTGGTTGCCAACTTGCCACTACTTGCAATAGATTGGGATGAGCAGGAGGTCGATGACCTGGACATTGTAACTAAACCAATCGTGGCTCATACTGAAGAATGGGTTAAGGGACAAGTAGCTTGATTGAAGCAACAAGGGGTTGTCCTGACGTATGAAGGGCTCAAGAGTGAGCCTAGTGCCATAGAAGATGTCGCTGCTACAACTTCAATGGGCGAGACATCCAAAACTCCTCCCCTCACAAGATCAAAGAAGAGGAAAGGGGTTGAAACATAACAGTCTCTAGAACCCAAGGTTTATTCAAGGAAAGATTCAAGGGGCTCACCCTTCAAGAGGCCCAAATGAACAGGAAGCGTCGCAGAGTAGCCAACAGTTCAAGAGGGTGAGGAAGAGAAAGTGGATTAGCTAGAACTTCCTTTGGATCCCCCTGTTTCGACCACCCTGACATTTGTTTCCCAAGCCATGGTCACCACATCCCCACCTACGGTGGACATCTCAGTCCATCTCGCCTCCTCACCCCCAGCTGGGCCCATAATAATGATTGACTCTTCCTCTGCCGCGGCTATTCTACTTTCCTCCACCACCATGTCACCTACTACATCACTCCCATTGGCAGCAGTGACAACACCAATGCCCACACTCGCATTACTAGAGGCTTTCTTGTAGCACATGCAAAATATTCCCTCTGAAATTTCTTAGATCTTTGTGGATCCCACCATTCAAGCTACCTTAGCGCGGGTCATCGCCAGTGCTACGCCTTCGCAACCTCCAACGAGACCGCCAACAATGGAGGCCACAATGTTAATTTCTGAAGAATGGGAGAGGCAGGAGAAAGAAGCCTTGAGGGCAATGGAGGAGGAAACCGATGAGTACCACGAACACCTAGAGTATGAACACCGGCCAATTGACAGGGTGGTTCACGAAGAAGAAGAAATAGGGTCTTCCAAGAGCAGAGATGAAGAGGAGGGTACAAGTGGTAGAACCATCATACAAACCTTTGATGATGATCTCAAAGAAGAAATGGCCAGACAATTGAAGCATGATGAAGAAAAGAAAGAAAGGTCACCTCCTAGAGAAGAAGGGCAAGAAGGTGGTAGAGCAACAGAAGATGTAGAACTCCCTATGAGGGAGTAGTAGGAAGAGGTGCCACCTCCTTATGAAGAAGTAGATATAGAAAAGGACAAGCTTGAGGAGCTTGTGCACGAGGACAAACAAGTCGAAGAAAGGAAAGAAAAGGAAATCGAGATAGAAGAAAGCCCATGGGAGCGATTTCCTACTCAACCTCCCATCAAACACCTCACATTCACCCAAGACTCTGATGAGGAAGAAGGAGACAACACAAAAATGGAAGAAAGGGCTCCCACGGGTGAGCAAACAAAGATCCAGACAAAGGAGGGAGAAGGTGATCGAGAATCACCCAAGGGAAAATCTACTATGCCCGAATGGTTGGAAAGGCAGATTGAAAAGAAGACTCCTGCCCTGAAGGATCCAAGAGAAAGGCTAGAGGCTATCCTGGCCCAAGCACAAATCTCAACCAGGAAGGTGAAGAAGCCCAGAGTTAGATCCAAGGTAACAATGGATGCTTCCAGGTCCTGAACTGTAGCAACACCGGTGGTAGGCTAGGAGGGAGTAAGCTATAATGTCTCCACCATTAACTTGGGAACTACTACTAGAGAGCAGAAGGTGGAGCATCTCGAGGAGTCAGTGGCTACAGTGGTGCACCTAATACAACAAGATAAGGTCTCAAAAGACAAGCTTAAAGCACAGGTGGCTGCCTTAACAGATTACATCCAACAATGGTCTTCAGTTGAAGACATGCCTACCATGTCCACGGCTCCACCTCAACTATTGTCCAAGGAACATATTAAAAAATTAGAAACGAGAAACAACTTGGACAAAACTACAAAGAGCTGGTTCTGACAGGTCCTATACGTCGGGAACATGGGTATCAGTTAGGCTATTCAAACAACAAACAAGTTCTTGGATTTACAACAGTCCCTAGAAGGTACAAAGAAGCTCTGCACCAACTTCCCTACAACATATAATTCCACCTATCCAAAGATCGAGGCCATCCTCCGACTGCCAAAAGCCACATGGGAAAGCAAGCTTGCACTAAAAAGGGACGATCATTGGCTAGTGGATGTGTGGAAGCAAGACTTTGATAATATGAGAGAAAGGTTGGAGTAGGTAATAGATAAAGTGGATCCGGATATCGAATGGGTCAAGGAAATTAGGGTAGATTGCGCCTGATACTTGAGGCTGATGATGGGATATGACATGCGCGTGGTGCAAATTGATCCAGAAAAGATAAAGCCCCATTTCCAGAAAAAGATGGAGGACGGGATGTTACACGAGATAACAATGGATTTCATGAGTTTTGTCACCCGCACCTTCGCCCAGTCAGAGTTGTTCAAATATCACACCGCCAAATATGATGAAGACTAAAAAAGACTTGAGGATAACTCCAAGGAATGGAGTTATCAAGTGTTGCAGTTTGAGATCATAGAAATCGACAAACTCCAGTCGGTGATCTTGAAATTCATGGAGTATGTAGCTTTGAAGAAGCAAGAAGGCAGCCCTATTATCAGTGAAGAACTTCTAAAGGGATAGCCACAACAAAAAGAGCAATCAACAAAAGACAAAATGCTACAATGATGTCACTAGAAGACAAAATAGGGATAAGGACAAAACTATATTTTAAATTGTAATATATTTGAGGGGTAGGTAGAACCCTAGTTTGTAGTGAATCTTGGCCACATAATAAGATTGAATCTTTGCCATTCGTTCTACTTTTTGGGCACTATAAATAGGGGGCCTCCTCTCGTTTCCAAAGAGAGTTGAGTTGTTGTAAAGACATGCTGCAAAAATTTATGAAAATACATTGACTTGGTGCATTTTCTGAGTTCTTCACATGTTTCATGATTCAATATCCATTGTTAGATGCTTTATTTAGATTTACATTGTTGTTTTAAGTTAGATTTAAAATGCTTAGATAGATTTTGGTAATTTTGTTCCGTAATCATGAAGATTTTTGATGTGTAGATGCCTTCCTAGTCCATACTTTTTGTTGTTTGCTGCTGGTAAATAGCTGTGCAAAGTTAGTCTGGGCTTGAATTCAAAGTTGCTCCACACTTTTATCTTTGTTCATGCATGTATATGGTGAATGAATGATGAAATATCCGCATGCCTTAGAAGATAGCACAAATTTCATGAGACTATGATTTTTCTAGTTAAGTGAAATTCTCTTTGGAGGAAGTTGTCCATGGTAGGAACTCCATGATTACTGTATATAGTTAGTTGTAGATCCAGGAACCTTCTCTCTTCCCTTCTCTTTTTCCCTTTTTCTAAGAAACATCTTGTGCTAAGGTTCATTGCACATTGTAAAGCCAAACTTGAAGAAAACACTGAAGTTTTAGATTGTTGTCCGAACCTACAACAAATTACACCTTAACTCCCATCTCAGAAACTTCATATTTTAAGATCCACTTCGCATCCAGCTACGTAATTTTTCCCTGTGATTACTAGCAAGATCACATCAAACATCAACTGAGGAGTTCCATGCAAGTCATGACCTGACACCCGAGAGACCTTGGGGATATTTTTAGCAACTTGACGTTGGAAGTTTCCTTTCAAGAGAGGCAGTGTATGTATGCACTACCCGTGTTGAGAAAGTGCACAAAACACCCATCAACAGGTCTATATTAAATGAGGAGATGGTCACGCAGTTAAGAACTATGAACTTGTTTTCCATTCACAAAATAGAGAAAATTATCTCCAACAACATTCAAAAATGTCCAATTTTCCTCTTCTTTGAAAATCGTGTTTTCGAAAGAAAGCAAGTAATGAAGGATGTAGAAAGGTGTAGTTTTCCAGCTATAAAAGTAATGAGAAACAACCCATTTTATCAATTGGGCACATTGTTCTCCATATTTTATATGGATTTGTTTGTGGAAAAGGAGTTCGTTAAAATTATTGAATTATGAGAAACTAGCTAAATTGCATTACTCTTTTAATCTCTATTGTAACCTTTGAAAAAGATCACCCTCATGTATCAAAGGGGTTTCGTCCTCTAATACTTGCAATCAATGAGTTTTTTTCCACTGAATGTAATCTCTTATGGGCTTTTGTCCAAAGAAGTAACTTGAACACAAAGTGCTCCAACAGATAAATTGATATGAGATGAATGATTTCTCATGTGGAAATATTTAAAGTTTTATATGTTGCAACTCAAACTTGAGCATCCAAAATTTCATGCCTCATTTTGGATGAAATTTTTTTAAAAATAACTCTTCAAAATTGTTAGCCTAATTCTAAAGGAGTGCCTAGGCCCAAAATTTAAAAATTACAAGTCACATAACAAGATCAGCCCTAAAGTCCTTACAAGAAATAAATCATCTTATTTGAATTGAGAAATTTATCCACGAAATTAAATTAATTAAAAATGGGACATGACATAGTTGAATCAGATATAGAAACAAAATCTCTACACGCATGAGATTCATACGTACTTTTTGTACATTTAATTAAAATTGTGGATTAACTCAAAAGTCTAATATTATTGGTTGTACAAGATTTTTGCCAACATGTACATATCCTTGAGCTAGAGGTAGAGCATGCCTCAAAACAATTTGCCCCTCCATCTTCACTAAGGTGATTCTTCTCCAAAGTTTTGACAACACTAGTAATAATGTCTAATTATCATATGAAGACGTGTTAAGAAAGAGATTTAAAATCTAAGTTGATATTTTGACTAGTTACGATATTTTAGTTGTATCCCTTTCATATCAATGGGAGGTGTAAACATGTGTCTAATAAGAGATTATGTGTTTCAAATCCCAACTCAAGAGATTGAAATACAAAATTTACTTTATATCATGTCCAAAACAAACATAAAATGATATCGCACTATGCTATAATATTAAGTTATTGGTGGTTTTGATGATGTTGGTAGATCTAAATATATCTACAATGTTTTGTTGTGTTGGTGTTTTCAAATGATTGTTCATGTTTCTCTAAAGATTAGCCAAATCCTATACTCAAGAACCCTAGACAAGTAGCCAACAAATAGGAGATAGATTTTATAATTGTTCTCCTTTGCACTTTAGGTTCTACAAAACCAAGGTAGGTTTCCCTTCATACAGCATCATTCTCAAGCTTTATCAATATGTTCAATGATGTCAAAACATATTACAACTCTCACATAAACATTTTTTGGAGGATGACCTTGATTGGTTAAATCTTCTTCAAAACCCTCTATAGTTCTTTACTTCAATAGTGTGAGATTAGCATAAATAAAATAATATATATATATATATATATAATTTTATGTTGAATTTTCCTAGGTTTTGATTATTTGAACTAATCTATCCAGTTTTTTATCCATTACAGAGTCAAGAATGAAGCATTTTTCTTGATAACAAACTAAAACCTAATTCAATGGTCTTTCACAATCTTATTTCCTTACAATAAGAGAACCAATTAATGGAAAATACAATCAATCTTCTTAAAAACCCTTATCATAACCACAATATCTTCAATAATTTAATTGAAATCAAATTTAAATACTTGAATAGAAGACAACAATCAAACATTCATTACAACAAATGTGCAATGAGAACATTGATGATCTTTGATTATTAAGATTCAAAAGATATTGTTTTGCAATAGGGAGACATAAAAAATGTGACTTGTATTCATATAAACAACAAAATCAAATTGTTTGTTGCTATCACAAAGAAAATTTACAATATCTTCTTGAATTTTAGAAGACCTAACTATAAAATACTTAACTATTTGTAAAGACTTGCTCAAAACCTAAGGACTTGAATGCTAGAATAAGGCTCAAGATTCCCTTTTATAAAAGTAAGGGAGTGACAAGCTAAAAGCTTTATTCCACTACTTATGATACAAAAGACGAAAAATAGGCAGTGACACCTTCATATAAGAAAAAATGCATTAAAACCATAAAAAATAAATTGATACAATAGCTATTAAAGCTCTTCAAGAGCATTTATATCTATGGATGAATCTAATTTGTCCCAAGTTTCCTTTTCGAGCCGATGAAGTGTATCTAATATCTTACATACTAACTTATTGATCTTCTATTGATATTGAATGTTGATGACCGATTGAAAAGCAACTCAAATCCCTACACTATTTATCTCTTTATTTATTATCTTTCCTTGATGACAAGCTATCACCTAAGAGGGATAAATTGATCAGCTTTGGCCATGTGATCCATACGATTATCACCTATTAATACTTGTACCATGTTAAAGAAACCAACCATGTTGTACTCAAGCTTGGAGAGCATGTCTATACCAAGGTTTAATTGTTTTGTATTAAATTCACCATCCTTATTTGGGTAAAAGTACAAACCTGTGTCACACTTTATAAAGGAATAGGCCAACACAAACAAAAATTCTCAACTTCGACCACATAAAAGTGGTCCTTATGTTTTGAATTTCAAAATGATGTAAACTATAAAATGTAGAAATATTTATGAAGTTTATTCCTATAATTTGTAAAAAAATTAAAAAATTGTTTTGATATTTTTTTTATAAGTATAAGAGCAAATTTTGAAATGCTGAAAATTTCAAGAAAAGGTGGCGTTGAATTGATGTCAAGAAAAAATAGAAAACAACTTCATTTTCTCTTGATTTTTTTTCCAGACAGATAACTTCAATATTTAGTACATGGAAAAAAATTTGAAATTTTAATGTATATTTTCCTCGTGATAACGTTTTAAAGTCAAAGTTAATAGAATTTGATAGTTTCCATTTGATGTCAAATATTGTCTACTTTTTAATCATTTTCAAAAAATAAATATACCCTTTTGCGGAGGATTCACTCCTCTAGTGCAACATACATTTTTCAAATTTTTAATATGTTTTACTATTTTTTTAATTTCTAATCAACCTTTTTTAGTTTAACCTACTCGCATTATTTATTAAAAAACATATTAAAACTAATCAAAATATCAATATATATATTGGATTCTTCACTTTGAGCTCTAGAAAAGGTTTTTTTTTTTTTAAATCATTTTGAATGAAGAAATATTTATTTGAAGTGGAAAGTTTCATAAAACTCTAAAAGAGGGTGAGTTGGCTACCAAAAAGGATGCCACATAGATGGTTTCAGCTGAAACTGTATGGATTAAAAGTGTGTCGACTTAAAGGCTTAATATAAATAAATAAATAAATTTGACTTATTCAATTTAAGGATTTGGAGAAAATACACAAAAGTACTTATTTCGACAAGAGAAGAGCTATATTTTTAGGTACAATGATTTAAAATTTGTAATTGATTAATTCAAAATATTTACATGGGATTGTGCTCAACTATTGACTCATTTTAGGGTTTTTTAATGTATACAAGTAACTTTGACCTACCTCTCTCTCCCTCCCAACCTATTTCCAAGATAGTGCTTGTTGAATATCCAATGTGTTTTAATTAAGTAAATTAAATGTATTTGATAAGGTTTCAAAGTGAAAACTTGCTATTTTGTGTTATAAAATTTAGCATGATTTTTTTTTATTAGTACTTAAAATATTATCTTACATTAAGAAATTAGAGTTTTAGATGAGTTGGTTACTTTTTAAAGAAATAAAATTGATATAAACCAGGTTCAATTTACCATAAATTCATAATGCTCTCTCTCTCTCTCAAATTCTACCTAGGGGGCATGACCATAGTGCTACCCTCTCTCTCTCCTTATATGACCCCCTCTCTAATCTCTCCCTCTCATATCATATGTGTAGTGATCTGCCCTCTCTCTTACTAGATAGGTCTACTCTCTATCTCTCCTTAGATACTTCTCTCTCTTTCATTTTAAATTAGTCTTATCTTGTACATTAAGAAATTATGAGTTGGTTTCATCTCTCCCTCTCTCATTCTATGGTGCAGTCATAATAGTGGTTTACAATTCTTGAGAGGAACGAATTTTAGCTGAAATCACATATTTTTAGAAAATATAATGATTTAAGCCTTAAAAAGTTTCATTTTAAGGATTCCAACTGAAGAGGGTTTGATCAAATCACCTTAGATCCAACCCCCTTGGATAGAACCTCGCTAGTTTTAAACCATACCTATAAATGTGTCTCCTTTACACCTATCAAAATGCTGATAAAAAATCACTTTTGATTTAGCTTTTGGGGGATCAAATGAATTCATTTAAAATTTATTTCAAATGATTATGGTATTCCTCAGAACAAGCTATCCAATGAATATAATTTTAATATGTTTTGGTTCTTTTATGTATTTGTTTTTTAAGTTTTATTAAACATAGGTTTTTCATCGAAAATAAATTTCTTTGTTCTTCACATGTGGAAAAATAGAATATTATCAAAAAAAAAATTGAAAAATATGAGTGCACCAGATATTGAAGTCCTTGATTCAACAAAAAATAAAATAAAATTTTGACATATACAAAAAAAGTTACGTGTTATACAGTTGTGTTGTGTTTGAATTGTAATTCATTTGACTTTGAAACTTGATTAAGGAAAAAATATTCAATAAAAAACTATCTAACCAAGTGGAAGCATTAGATATCAGAGTTACAAATCTAAATTTGAAAGAATTAGAATTTTATCCTTCATAAATTTTTTTATCCTTCATCGAAAAAAAGTTATGCGTTATACGGTGTGCATCACTTTTTAAAAATGTTGTTTTCTAAAAAATCAATTTTGGGAGATGGAAAAGAAGTGCAATTTGATTCCAAAATTTTTGAAAAAAATATTTTTAGAATCTACAAACAAAATTTGATGAGACTCTAGTTTGCACCATCTACAAATTCTTCACAGTTTAGCCGCTATAGGTGCCCGAATGTGAAGATTTAGTTAAAAATAATAATTTCAGTGTCCAGTTTGGCCAAAAATTATAAACCATACAGGTAGTGCTACCCTTTATTTATCTCTCCTTAGATACCTACTCTCTCTATCTCTCCTTCAATACTTCTCTATCTTTCATTTCATTAGTCAAGTATATCTTGTACATTAAGAAATTATCTAACTACACATGAGTTGGTTTCATCTCTCCCTCTCTCCTACCATAGTGAGATAACCTCTCTTTCTCTCTCTCCTTAGATAGGTCTAAGTTCTCTCTATATCTCTCCTTAGATACTTCTCTTTCTCTTTCATTTTATTAGTCTTACATCTTGTACATTAAGAAATTATCTAGCTACATGACTTGGTTTCATCTTTCCCTCTCTCCTTCTACCATAGTGAGCTAACATCTCCCTCTTTCCTTAGATTGTTTAGGTCATGGGTGATATATAAGTAAGATAAATTGTTGGATATGTGTGTTGATCTGTAGAAGGTGTGCGAAAGATGTGAATTTGATTAAGTGTGGTGATCTGAGTGCGAGCTTAATTCCTATGACTCTGAAGCTTTGTACAGTGCATAGTGTAATTGGGTTGGATGGAATTGTAACTCACTGCTTCCTATAGCAAGGTTGGTTTTCGGTGAATTCCACACGAGAAGTCTTTATGGGCTTTAAGAGTGGACCTATTTTCCTTAGATCGTTGTGTGAGTAATTCTTTGTGCTCAGTGATTATCGACAGAGTTTGAGCTGAGTTGTATGTTTTATTATTGTACAATTGAGTTGTTGTATGGATTAATAATATGGAAAGCATTTAGATCCAATTTTGTGTGTTGAATTCTTGTGGGTTTAATTTATGCATTGTAAATTGTTTTTGTTCTGCTTGTGTTTCCTGGGTTGTGCAATTCTTTGCATTGGTATTTTCGCGTAGTGTTGAAGAGGCGTAGTCTTTGATGTGTGTTCCTCGTGACCTCTCGGGGTGATTTGAGCTCGCATCGGCAATGTCACGTGGGCTTAGAGGCTAGGTCCGCGACAATTGGTATCAGATCTATCCAAGTTATTAGAGCGAGTCTTAGAGCAAGTCTTGTACTGGCCGAGTTGATATTAGAGCTGGCTATTGACGATGTGGAAAGGAGTTTTGGACTTCCGAGAAACAAGCTTAGTCATGGACTTTGTTAGAGTTGCGAGATCTTGTTCTAGTAGAGCGACTTCAGGTTTTTGGGTTGCATCGGATTCTTGTGTGCAATGCTCTGCTGCAGAAATGTGAGGTGAGGAGGGTTTGAATGGTGACTTTCTAGGTGTTGCTTGCAAGACTACAAGAGCTCAAGATTCTCTACGAGAAAGAATGCAGGAGCTTCAGAAATGTCGATCCCATTTGTTTGAAGCAGATGTGACTAAAAATTGCTTGGTGAAAGTTGTGAGAATAGATTTTTTTGCATGCTTGGATGTTGTATCTAGGTTTTTCCATGTGAAGGATGGAAGCTTGTGTTGGTGTTTGGATCATCAAGCTGCGGAAGAGTGCCTAATTTTAGATGGGTGTTCGAGATCTTGTTGGACTGAGTCTTTTGGAGGCATGGTAATGGATCGACACCTCCCCATTGCTGATTTGAGCACATATTGTTGGTTAAGAGGTGACTCTGTGTTGGGAAAAGATGAAATTTTGTCCACCATTGATTCTTTGTGGAGCACGAGTTTCTAGGTGTACCTCAACGATTTGGTGTTTTGGTGTAGGATTCTTGATGTAAATCTTGAATGCACTGTCATGTTGGAAGAGTACTTTGATGCACACCTAGAGGTTCAACTTGATCGTGTGTTGGCTGATGGACGTGTTATGGTTGAGCTCATTTTTTATTTCTTGTTCTTGTGGGTACTGCAGATGCAGAATTTTCTTGCAATAATTAGCTACTATTGAGGGTTTGTTTATGAGTACTCTGAGTTGGTTGTCTTGATGTTGGAGATCTTGATGTTTGGTCGAGGTTGGATATGGACTGTTGTGCAGAGCGATTCATCTAAAAAGATGGATAGGAAGCTTTGTTGGGTGTTGGTCGTATATGTTCCTTGGGGGTTGAATTTGAGTCTGGCTTGGATGATCAGGCCTTGTCACAATATTTCCATGAGTTGGGGTGAGGCGAAGTGGCAGAATGGAGAGGAGTTTGTGGAAGAACTCTCTACGGGGTGTTCTACTCCTTCTAGATGAAGCAATTACAGTGTTGACTCCCACGTGGCCATGAAGGTTGTGTCGGTGTTGAGGGCACCGCCTAAATTGAGTAGGGGAGAATGTGAGGGCTATTTTGCACGAGTCAGATTGAGGGCGAGTTGGTCCAATTTATGCAGTGTTGCCAAGTCAGTCTGAGATTGATTCCCTGGGATGCTCTTTTGTTGCAAGAGTTGTTGGATTCTGTGGTGGGGCTCAAACTTGGGTTCTTTTGTGAGTTCATGATCAATGAAGGTTGATTCCTTGTTGAGTTGGATGTGAAGGATTGAGCTTGGATGTGTACTAGTGTGACACATGTATTTTGGTTGACTTGTGTGTTGACTGTGTTCCAATTGGCACGTTGTGTTGGTGTGGGTTGGTTGCAATGAGCCTAGTAGTGCGCTTGTGGTTGCATTAAATTTAACTAACATGCATTGATTGTGCTTGCTTGAGTGTTGGCGTGAGCTGATTGGATGGAATGTGACACATCTCGAGTTCGAATTGAGAGGAGTGGAGGCTTAATCAGTGGCTTGACTCTATATTAAGAGCTCGGTGTAGCGAGTTAAACATGAAGGAATGAGTTGGGAATTCATTATATTGTAATTTTGTGCGAGTAGAATTAGAATTCTATGAGTTCTTTTGTAATTGTAGTTTGCTAGGTATTTTGCATTGTTGACTGAGGTTAGATCCATAGATGTGTTATCCAAGTTGTGGGATTGTATACAAACATTGGGTTGGGTTGTATTAATTCTATGTGGGATTTGTAATCTTAGCATTGTTTTCATTGGATACATTGTTTTGCATTGTGCTAGAACCCAGATCTATGAATTCATTTATGAGGGTTGGTATAGTGCATAGTGTAATTGGGTTGGATGGAATTGTAACTCACTGGTTCCTGTAGTAGGGTTGGTTTTTGGTGCATTCCATGTGAGAATTCTTTGTGGGTTTTGAGAGTGAACCCGTTTTCCTTGGATCACTTTCTAGGTAATTCTTTGTGCTCATTGATTATCGATGGAGTTCGAGTTGAGTTGTATGCTATATTATTGTACAGTTGAGTTGTTGTATGGATTAATAATATGGAATGCATTTAAATCCAATTTTGTGCATTGAATTCTTGTGGGTTTAATTTTTGCATTGTAAATTCTTTTTGTTTTGCTCGTGTTTCATGGGTTGTGCAATTCTTTGCATTGGCATTTTTGCGTAGTGTTGAAGAGGCATAGTCTATGATGTGCTTTCCTCGTGACCTCTTGAGGCGAGTTGAGCTTGCATCGGCAGTGCGTGTGGGCTTAGAGGCTAGGTCTATGAAAAGAAGGGTCTACATTTTTAGTGTGCTTAAATTTGTTGGAGGTAGTGAGCCAAAGGTTGCATATGGCACAAATTTTTAGTGGTGGATTTCTCATGTTGCCTTGAGATAGTGAATCTCTTTGTAACAATTTTCTTCTATCTTCTTTCTTCTTAGTAGCGAGCCACCCGATAGTGAGCCTTTCTCCTTTTTCTAGGAAATGAGCCCTTGGTAGTGAGCCTAATTGTAATTGGTGTTACAATTCATATATATGAGCTAATCCTCACCATGGTTTTTCCCTTCTTGGGTTTTCCACGTAAATTTGGTGTTCTTATGTGTTTGGATGTGTTTGCATTACTATTTCATATATTTATTTTCTCCTAATGCATAATAACAGTATAATGGTTGATAAGGGTTTGAAAATATTTTAAGAGTTTGAATGTTTTAAGTATACAACTGATTCGCCCCCCCTCTCAGTTTTCCTGTGTATCTAACAATTCCCTTTGGCCTTACAAATGCACCTAGTACTTTTATGAGGCTTATGAACAAAGTCTTCAAACCATTCATGGGGAATTTTGTGATAGATTATTTAGATGATATACTAGTTTTTATTAGATCTAAGGAAAAACACCTAGAGCACTTAAGGTTGGTTATGACACGATCACTTGAGGAGAAGTTGTTGATCAACCTCAATAAGTGTACCTTTATGAAGACTAAATTATTCTACTTGGGTTTTTTGGTATCCAGAGAGGGATTGAAGATGGACAAGGAGAATTTTGAGGTCATTGTTGACTGGCCAACACCTAGGAGTGTTTATGAGGTAAGAATTTTTCATGGACTTGCTAGGTTTTATAGAAAATTTATCAAAAAATTTAGTAGCATAGTTTCTCCTATACTTGACACTATAAAATGACATAAAAAGTAGTTTGAAAGGACTCAAGAGGCTGAAAAAAAATTGACTTCTGAAAAAGAAAGTGACTAAACAACCTATACTTGTGTTACTTGACTTTACCAAAGTCTTTCAAGTGGAGTGTGATGCTAGTGGCTTAGCAATAGGGGTTGTCCTAAGTCAAGAAGGGAAACTAGTTGCTTATTTCAATGAAAAATTAAATGATGATAAGAAGAAATATTCAGCTTATGACCTTGAATTTTATGTATTGGTACAATATTTGAAGAAGTGGAGGCACTAGTTGATTCCCAAGGAGATTTTTGTTTACACAAATAACTATGCACTTCAGTTTATTAACAACCAACACAAGTTGAATCAAAGGCATGCAAAATGGGTGGAGTACCTTCAGAGTTTTAATTTTGTGTTGAAACATAAGTGTGGGTAAGGAAAAAAATTGATGTGTTAAGTAGAAAATTTTTATTGCTACATGAAATTCAAGCAAACAGTGTTGGGTTTGAGAACTTGAATGAGTTGTATGTGATTGATCTAGGTTTTAAAGATGCATATGAAGCTTGAAACAATACTATCAGCGGAGATAGAGGACCATGGAATGATTTTATGTTGCAAGAGGGTTTGTTGTTCAAAGGTAATTAGTTGTGCATTCTCAGGGGGTCAATGAGAGAGAATCTCTTAAAGGAGAAGCATTGTGGTAGCCTAGTAGGACATTTTGAATAGGATAAAACTTACCTACAACTAAGTACACATTAATATTGGCCACAAATGTAAATGGATGTGAAGAGGTATATGGAGAGATGTAGAGTATGCTAGCATGCAAAGGGCAACAGTCAAAATAATGGTTTGTACCAACCATTACCTATGCCACATCGACCATGGATTCTGTAAGTATGGATTTTGTTGTAGTATTGCTTAGAACCATAGAGGAAATGATTCAATTTTTGTAGTTTTGGATAGATTCTAAAAAATGGTTCATTTCATTCCTTGCAAAAAGAATAGTGATGCAACAAATATAGCTAACTTTTTTTTTAAAGAAGTGAGGTTGCACGGTATACCTAGGAGTATAATATCTAATAGAGACACTAAGTTTGTGGGTCACTTTTGGAGAACAGTTTGGAAGAAGTTGGGAACACATCTTAGTTTTATTTGTAAGGAAAGCTTAGGTGCGGAAAAAACTCTCCTAACATCAAAACCTTAGGGAAGAATGCATATATGACTTTAAATTTTACAATTACAGTTCAAAAAGATACACTTGAAAAGAATTAACAAAAAAGAGAAATGGACACATACATAATTGGACACCAGATTTACGTGGGAAAACCCTTACGGGAGAAAAACACACCACACCAAGAAAAGCCTCTTTGTATTACAGTAAAGAAAATTACATACAAAGATCAGACTTAACTTTCTGATGTCAATTTAAAGCAGCAACATTCACTGACCAATCTTGTACAAAACATTAATCTCACAATTCTCTCAGATGCATACAATGAACCCACCCAGAGCAAATCCATGTTCAGTCGAGCAACACTTTCGTTATCTCACACTTCTCTCTTCATAAACCATTGCAGAGTGTAATCCATTCTACTCACGGCATGTTCGTTTTCCACAACAGAATAGTTTCAACTATTCAACTTCCAATGGTTCACATTCCACTTCTCTCATTGGCTCAGAACACAACACGTAGGACATACGTTCGGTCAAAATTTTTAACTGAATCACATGTCAGTGAGACACCAGACCGTGTCTCCCCGATGCCATAATTCCCGAACAAATAGTGAATGCAAAACCATCGGCTAGACCAACTCTATCGGCAAGAATTCTCACTGATGTCCATTGCAGAACTATCAGCAAGACCATCGTTGTCGCTAGGACTTCCAAGAAGCTCAACCATCGACAATAGCCCACATTGACGTGGAATATTAGTAGTCATTAGTTTATAAATAAAATCCTGAAGACTTTAGGTATCCACGAGTTAGTCCTTTTATTACCAACTTACTCGTACACCACATTTGACCATCGCACCGAACTGTTGGTCATTCCTTATGGTCTCCACCATGACACGCTTTCACTACTTGTGCATTTCTAAAGAATCAAGCTAGGAATCTACAATATTCTCAACAAGTCTCCCAAAATTCCAAGTGGTCCCCACATCCGTCAGTTTGTTGCTCAATTAGAGAAAACACAAACAACTTCCACAGTAGGTTAGGAAAATCCCGAACACCGCGACATTGAAGGAGATTGACCAGTTGGGAAGTTAAGAAACTTTTGAATTGTGTGACAAGGTTCCAAGGTTCAGGATTTGGGTGATAGGCTGATAAAGAAGACCAACAAAGGGTAAATACGCCAAGTCTTTAACAGAGATACAAGCCAGCAAGTTGAGGCACAATTTCCAACAATCTCCCACTTGACGAAGACTTATTGGCTTCCTTCAAACTCAAAGTTAATGAAGGTCATGGGCTCCAAGGCCCATCGAACTGGCACACCACCTATACTTGTTTGTGCTCACTGGTTTCATCAATGCATCTGCAACCTTTTCCAGAGTATCCACTTTTTCTAAAGAGACCTTTCCATCTTCCACCATATCTCGTACAAAATGATACTGCACATCAATATGTTTCGTCTTGGCATGGAAAGTAGGATTTTTTCGCCAAATAAATAGCACTTTGACTGTCACAATAAATTGTAATTTGCCCTGCATCAAACCAAATGTTAGAACACAAATGTTTTAACCAGGTTGCTTCTTTACGGGCATGTGTTGTTGCCATGTATTTTTCCTCTGTAGTGGACAAAGCAACTACAACATGCCACTCACTCATCCAACTAATTGCACCACCATTCATCATGAAAATATATCCATTGGTGGATCTTTTGTTGTCAATGTCCCCTGCCCAATCAGAATCCACATAGCCTCGAATGTTGAGAGTCCTCTGTGATTCAACCAAATTTCCATGGTAACACAAAGCATATTCTGAAGTGCCCTTCAGATATCTAAACACTCTTTTCACAGCATTCCAATGTGTCCTTCTAGGATTTTCCATAAAATGACTAAGTACTCCCACTGCTTGGGCAATTTCTGGCCTTGTACAGACCATTGCATACATTAAACTACCAACTGCACTAGCATAAGGCACTTTGGTCATGTCCTCCATCTCAGTAGGAGATTTTGGACAATTTTCAACAGATAGCTTTGTTCCCTGCAAAACTAGAACAACTAGTTGCTTGCATTCAGTCATACAAAATATCTCCAGAACAATATTAATATACTTACTCTGACTAAGCCAAAGTTTTCTACTCTTCATGTCCCTGGTTATTTCCATTCCCAGAATATACCTGGTTGCACCAAGATCTTTCATTTTGAACTTTGCATACAACTGAGATTTTAGATTAGAAATCATTGACTTACTATTTCCTATGAACAACATATCATCAACACAGAGAGCAATAATAAGAATACGATCATTTTCAGCTTTGTACTACACACAATGATAAGATTTCGATCTTACAAATCCCAATGACAAAACAAACGTGTCAAACTTCTGGTACCACATTCTAGGAGATTGTTTTAATCCATACAGAGATTTTTTTAACTTGCAAACCAGATTTTCTTTACCTTTTTCCACAAAGTGCTCAGACTGGGACAAATAAATCTCTTCATCAAGGTCACCATGAAGAAATGTTGTCTTCACATCCATCTGTTCAACCTCTAAGTCATACGTTGTTGCAAGTGACAAAAGAAATTTGATAGACGTCAGCTTAGCTATAGGAGAAAAATTTCTCCATAATCAATTCCCTCTACCTAGGAATACCCCTTTGCAACCAACCCTGCCTTATACTTTTCCACACTGCCATCCAGACCTATTTTCTTTTTAAATACCCATTTGCAGCCAACAACTTTTCTGCCTTCAGGAAAGGGCACCAAACTCCAAGTATCATTCTTTTCTAATGATGTCATTTCTTCATTCATGGCTTCCAACCAAGAGTTTGAATCAGACATTCTAAATGCCTCTTTCATAGTCCTAGGCTCATCAGTGCTAGAAATTAAAGCATAGGCACAAATATAATCTAACAAAGAAAACCCATACCTATCAGGTTGCTTTCTTTCATGTGTTGACCTCCTCACAAGTTGAGGCTGAGGTTGTTGTTCTTCTTCAGAACTCTCAAAACTACTTGAGCTCTCCTCAGTTTCAGGTACATTTTGAATTTTGAATTTCTCTTTATCTGGTGTCAGAGGAATTTCAACTACATCCTTTTTATTTTCTGATTTTGTCTCTGACTGCATATCCAAAGTAGAAGGCTTCAGCTCACGAAAAATAACACTTCTGTTGTATAGAACCTTCTTTGTATCAAGATTCCAAAGCTTGTATCCTTTTATGACAACACTATAAACAATAAAAATACATTTAACAGCCATGTTTTCCAATTTAGACCTTTTTTCATTTAGCACATATGCATATGCCTCACAGCCAAAGACACAGATATGTCTCTGAGAGGGCTTCTTTCCAGACCATGCTTCCAAAGGTGTTTTCTCAACAAGAGCGGAATTAGGAGAACGGTTTATTAACATGTTGTTGCAACTACCTCAACCCAAAAATTCTCCTCCAAGCCAATACTGCTTAGCATACTTCGTGCTCTTTCCATTATTGTCCTATTTAACCTTTCAACAACTCCATTTTGTTGCGGAGTGTAGGGTGTAGTTTTATGTCTTTTAATCCCATGATCTTCACAATACCTTTCGAACTCATCAAAACAAAACTCACCGCCATTGTCAGTCCTTAAACATTTTATTTTTCTTTCATTCTAATTTTCCACATGGTTTTTAAATTCCTTAAAACAACTAAACACTTCTGATTTACTTTTCAAAAAATAAACAAATGCCCTTCTTGAATAATCATCAATGAAGGATACATAATATCTTGATTTAGACAAAGAAGGAACATTTACTGGACCAAAAACATCATAATGTATATAATCAAGTAAACCAAAAGATTTGTGAGGACTGGAGTAGAATGAAACACGGTGTTGTTTACCATATATACAATGTTCACAAAACTCGAATTCAAGGTTACAATCATCAAGCCCTTCAACCAGGTTTTTATTTTTCAAGGTTTTTAAACCTTTTTCTCCAATGTGGCCAAGCCTATGATGCCAGAGCATAGTCTTTTCTGCTGGAAGTTTAACTTCCATAGAGTTTGCACTATCAGGAACTTTTTCCTCCTTTTCTCCATGAGTAGCCTTCTGTGACTTTGCAGAGACACTATTGCATTGCACAACAAATGCATCCAACTTATACAAGGTACCAATACGAGCACCCCTAGCTAGCACCATTGAGCCTCTAGTCATTTTGCAGCCATTTCCAGAGAACGTTACTTGCACTCCAACATCGTTCAACTTACTAATAGAAAGTAAATTTTGAGCCAGACTTGGTATATGCATTACATCATTGATTCCCTTCACTCTTCCATTAGGGAACTGAATTCTGACTCTTCCACGACCAATTATTTCCAAAGATGAATCGCTTGCCAAATACACCCTTCCACCATCGTATTTTTCATACTTAGTGAACTAGTCTCTATGAGATGTCATGTGGAAAGATGCTCCAGAATCAATCAACCATACATCATCTGATGCCTGAGTAGCCAAGGCTACAATGAAAGCATATGCATCACTCTGAGAAGAATCAATGTCAGAAGAATTCTTCTTCTTTTTTTTCTCCTATTTGTAATCCTTTCGGACATGACCAGGTTGCCCACAATTCCAACACTTCACCTTGGAATTTTTGCCAAGAAACTTTGATCTCCCTTCTGATTTCGATTTGGACTTCTTGTCCTTCTTTTTTCCTTTTTCTTTCGATCTGCCTCTAACAGTAAGAGCTTCCTTCGCCATCTCAGAAGATTTTCTTCTCATCTCTTTTGATAACAAAGAAGCAACAACATCTTCCATCTTAAAAGTGGATGTCATACTCCCAATAGCCATCACCAAGTGATCCCAAGAATCTGGCAAAGAACATAACAATAGCATACAATGATCTTCTTCATCAATCTTCACACCCACATATGCTAACTGAGCAATCAACATGTTGAAAGCATTCAAATGATCAGCAACAGACGCTCCTTCCTGCATTTTCAAAGAGTACAACTTCTTTCTCAAGAACAACTTATTCACCAAGGACTTGCCCTGATAAATAGCTCCCAATCTTTTCCATAAAGAAGATGCAGTCTTTTCTTCATGAACATTTAGAAGAATAGAGTCTGCTAAACAGAGCCTTATCAACCCCTTTGATTTTTGATCTGCAAGATCCCAATCCTCTTGCTTCATTCCTGTAGGTTTCATTTTAGAAACAACAAGCCAAAGATCACGGTCAACTAATAGATTTTCCATTTTAAGTTTCCACAACTCAAAATTGCTGCCATTGAATTTCTCAATTTCAATATTTCTTGACGTGCTTACCATCTTAATCTGTAATTTGAATTACCAGACTTCTACAAGACTCCCACTGAACAAAATTGACACAAAAACCCAATGTACCCACAAGGATAACACAACTGGCCAGGCTCTTATACCACTTGTAAGGAAAGCTTAGGTGTGGAACAAACTCTCCTAACGCCAAAACCTCAGGAAGAATGCAGATATGACTTTAAATTTTGTAATTACAGTTCAATAAGATACACTTGAAAAGAATTAACAGAAAAGAGAAATGGACACATACACAATTGGACACTAGATTTACGTGGGAAAACCTTTATGAGAGAAAAACCCACCACACCAAGAAAAACCTCTTTGTATTACAGTAAAGAAAATTACATACAGAGATCAGACTTAACTTTCTGATGTCAATTTACAGCAGCAACATTCACTGATCAATCTTGTACAGAACATTAATCTCATAATGCTCTCAGACGCATACAATGAACCCACTCAGATCAAATCCGTGTTTAGTCGAGCAACACTTTCGTTATCTCACACTTCTCTCTTCATAAAACATTGCAGAGTGTAATTCATTCTACTCACGACCTATTCATTTTCCACAATAGAATAGTCACAACTGTTCAACTTCCAACAGTTCACATTCCGCTTCTCTCATTGGCTCAGAACACACTACGTAGGATAGATGTTCGGTCAAAAAGTTTAACTTAATCGCATGTCAGTGAGACACCAGATTGTGTCTCCACGATGCCATAATGCTTGAACACATAGCGAATGCAAAACCATCAGCCAAACCAACTCTATCAGCAAGACTTCTCACCGATGTCCATTGCAGAACTATCGACAAGACCATCGCTGACGCTAGGACTTCCAAGAAGCTCAACCATTGACAATATCCCACATTGACGTGGAATATTAGTAATCATTAGTTTATAAATAAAAGCCCGAAGACTTTAGGTATCCACGAGTTAGTCCTTTTATTACCAACTTACTCGTACACTGCATTTGACACTCGCACCAAACTGTTGGTCATTCCTTGTGGTCTCCACCATAACACGTGTTCACTGCTTGTGCATTTATGGAGAATCAAGCTGGGAATCTACAATATTCTCAACAATTCTCTTGAAATTCCAAGTGGTCCCCACATCTGTCAGCTTATCACTCAATCAAAGACAACATAAACTTACAACTTCCATAGCAGGTTAGGAAAATCCCGAACACCACGACATTGAAGGAGATTGACCAGTCGGGAAGTTAAGAAACTTTTGAACTGTGCGACAAGGTTCCAAGGTTCAGGATTTGGGCGATAGGTTGATAAAGAAGACCAACAAAGGGTAAATCCGCCAAGTCTTTAACAAAGATACAAGCCAGCAAGTTGAGGCACAATTTCCAACATTATTTCAGTTTACCATCCCCAAATGAATGGTCAAAGAGAAGTAGTCAACAAAATTTTGGGTAATATGTTGAGGTGTCTTATTGGAAACGCACCTGGTAATTGAGATATGGCTTTAGCATAGGTTGGGTTTGCATATAATGATTCTCCAAATATGAGTACAGGTTTGAGCCCATTATATATTATCTATTGTTTGCATCCAAGGGGTGTATATGAACTCAAATATCTTGGTAATTTTGAGAGGAGAAATGCAGATGGTGAGGACTTTTCCAAAGGTATTTATGACCTTCATGAAGAACTCAAATTACAGATTGAGGGGAGAAACCAAAATTACAAGCAGTATGTTGATAAGAAGAGAAGAGAAGTACATTTTTAGGTTGGTTATCTTGTTTTGGCTCATCTCAAGGAGAGATTTCCAAAAGGTGAATACAAAAAACTAAAAATGAAGAAGATAGGTCCTTGCAAAATTCTCAGAATTTTTTTTGCCAATGTTTACAAGATAGATCTTCCTTCCGATATGGGTATCTTGCCCATTTTCAATGTAGTTGATCTTTATCCCTACAAAGGTGAGGAAAAAAATGGAACAACAAACATAGAGATAATTCCAAGATGGGAACAACAAGTGACCAAGCTGGCTCTGATTGACATTAAACATATTTTGGAGAAGTAGTTGTTGAAGAAGACCTGAGGAAAAGAATATTTCTAGTACTTGGTGAAATGGAAGGACCATCCTTTGGAGGATGTCAATTGGTTGTCAGCTATTGAGATCTCCAAATACAGTCATAGCATCGATGACCTCATTAGCAAGAGGTCATGATTTTGTTTTTGTTCCAAGGGAACCTGATGCAGGAGCATCGACCCTGAATTTTTGGTTTTCATTATTTCGTTTCCTTATGCTTTGGTTGGAAAATTTTGGCTTGTGTTTTATATAGGAGGTGTGATCTTGTGACGAAGACTTGGGTGTTGTTTTGAAAGGAAATTTTGAACTTAACAAATTCATATTCACACATCTACGTGGGCAATAAGGGGTTGCTTTGAAATAAATTTTGATGATACAAAATAAAAACACTTACACATCCACACTGGCAAGCAAGGAAAAGCATTAGTTAATGGTTGGAGTTTTACAAAGAAAGAGGGAGGATAACATCATTAAATGGCAGAGAGGAAGGTGGAAAAATGGAAGAATAGACAATTACAAGAGGCGTAGAAGAAAAGGGTTGAGTAGCAAGAAGATAATGTGAATCCATGAAAAGAAGGTAAAATAATTCATAATTGTTGTTTTTGCACGAGTTATAGTTTGAAGATGAGCAAATATTTCATGCACTAGCGTAGCTAAAACCTAGTTACAAGGTGTAGGGAATTTCATTCAATAAGGGAAGCATTAGAAGAACATATGAAAGAAAATGTAATGCCCAAAATTTAAACCAAAATACAGTTAAGGACAAAACACAAATTTCAAATTTCATTCACATACGCTTGCAAAACTCTCAAAGTTTTCTACCAAAGTAGGCACTATAAGAAAGCATACAACTTTGACCCATCATAAACTATCATTTTTTAGTTGGATAACTAAAATTGCTTAGAAAATAATGGTTGGGGTTCAAAGGGGGATGTGAAATTTACATCATCGGGGTAGACCTAGTTAGTTCTATAAACACTTTCCTGATCATAAGACATAATCAAATCACGAACTATGTCAATACAATATATTAATATTAACTCAAAGTGGTGAAACAAGAGCAAACCCTAGAGGTCAGACCTAATTCCTCGAGGGCTTGTCTTTGACGGCCTTGCCTACATATCTACTTCGCAAAGGAACCGTAGTTCGACACTTGAGTTCACTAAAATTCACATTTAATTGAACGACATTAAACTTTCACCAAGGGTTAACTCACAACTATTTTTTCCAACAACATAGTAAATTACATAAAGTGGACAATGATTAATCTATAAGAGCAATGATTAATGATCCCAATTATAATACTTCGCAAGGACCACATGACAAAATATGATAACCAAGTATGTTCCGGGGTGAAAAAGACCTTATCATATCTTAAATAAATGATTATAATAGAAGTTGTGGCTTTAAACAAACATTATAAGGGTCACAATATAAAATTAATAAGATTAGGGGCTGATAGGCTAATAGGAAAGTTCACATAATAATCTTTCTAGAAAATTCTATCATCATACACCTTTGGCATATACGCTCAAAAGCAAAAAGATTTCTTCCCCAACTAGTCCTTTATCTATATGAAAACATTTATGTAAAAGAGAACAACTTGATAAAGAGTGAATATAAGATCGTATAATAAGACACATACAATCACCATTTAACGTCAATTTCAAGAGAGACTTGTCATAAAGGTGAGGCATCAAATAAAGAATTTAAAGAGTACTTGAAAGCATTTCTAATGATTAATGACTAAACAATTTTCTTAAAATAATATTTCAATCAAACATACGCTTGCATTATATGACAACCAATCACTACAATATAAGAGCTTATCATAACAAGATAATTGTGATATACTATTACTGTATCTTATCAAAGATCTTTTTGAAACATATAATTACTATCATAATTATATTTAATGATATAAAAATATAGCTTTTTAATTAATATTTTATATATAATATATTGATAACTATATTATTATTATATTATATTTCGATATTCTTCTCATATATTTTTGTTTAAACTAAACACCACATACCATTTAATAATAAAGATTATTGGAAATCCTAAAAGGCCAAGTCACAAAAACTTGTTTGTTAGCTGTCATTTAGTGATGCTTATGTATTTTAGCAGCATTGTGTTTGGGGGCCATAAGTAAAAGTAAAATAAACTAAAATTACACTAAATGTTGAAGTAACAATATTTTCCATGGTTAAATGTTAACTTACAGTTTTAAAGAGGTGGAGTTAAAGGGGGGAAAAAGGTCGAGTCAACCAAAATCCAAATGACCACGTGGAGCTTTGATCCCATTAGGAGACTCGTTCTCAAGATATTAAGATTTGTTCGCCTAAGATGTTGTGGATTATCCACTTCTTTCAAATCAATGAAACATAACTAGCGATTGCACTATTTGTGTGCAATTGGGTATGCCGAATTTTTGGTTGGAATAGTTATATTGTTTGAAATGGGTCAACCTTAGTAAATTTGAAAAATATAATTTGATAATTATTTGCTATATGCGACAAGTGGTCATTGCAAATCTTGAGCACTTGTTGTATAGTTGTAAAGGTATTTTGTTATGTCATTTTGAAATGTAACTTTTTTTAATTTGCATGTAATAGTGAACATAATGGTTGAGTATCAAATTGTTTTGTAATTTTGGAAACAAAATAGTGTTAAATGACTTGAATGATGTCTAATACACGTTCTCCTTATAAATGTGTATATAGTATGTGATATAATTAAAAGAAATGGGAGTTCTAATATACTGTGAACAAGGCACTTTGCCTTGCGATCACATCCTTTGCTTATGAAATATATATACATACTTTGTACTTTTGCTATCATATTGGAGCTTGGTTCTTGACTTTAGCTTTTGATCTGTAACTCTTTATTTGATGCATATGTGTAAATTTAAAAAACAAATGGCATCTTCACTTACATATAATTAAGAATAGTAATGTTCCATCAAAGACAGGGGGAAATGAAGAAAAATGGACAAATAGTAGCAGTAAAATTTAGGAGTGTTTCCATTTTGTCAGGGATTTGTAGAAGCTAGTGAGCAGTGCTGATGAGGGGCTCCATCTCTTTTCACAGTTTTGCATTCCTGTTAAATATCATGACTTGTGTAAATGAGCAATGGGAGGAGTGTGTAGGTAATGAAGAAGAAAAATACAATTTTGAAGATAGTAATAATTGTAATAGTTGATATTGTAGTAAATAAGAAAGTGGCATACCTATAGTAGTTGAGATTCCCTTTAATTGTATTAGTTGTTTGAAGTTGACAATGCTTGCAAACGAATCTCTTCATTTATTCGGCGAGCAACATATGGGCTTTGTTGAATGCGTGCATATCGTTGGAATGAGAAGGTTGGGTGGATGCAAAGGCTTTGTAGATCAGGAACTCTTGAAATAGCTGTAAATGTCAGTCCTTGACGATCTATGTTGCCAATGTCCACTGTGGCCCTTGGAAGCATAAGTCCTTGTGATTTGTGTATTGTCAATGCCCATGCCATTTTTAGAGGAATTTGATGGCGAAGTCCTTGACTAAGTGGTGTTATTGGGACATATGTTGGATTGATATGGTCCCAACAAATAATGGTAGTTGAGGTGGTTTGTCACCTTCACTGTATACAATAGCTTTTACCTGACCAAGTGCACCATTCACGAGTCCTGTCTCAACCCAAATATTTGAACATAACATGACCTCCTGGCCAATAGATAAAAAAGTTTGAGCTTGAAGTTTTTCTTCATCAGGATTGATGTATGTTGACCCTGTTAGTTGCTCTGCAATGGAAAGTGCAACAAGTGTTGCCAAAGACAACAACATACGTTTGTTGTGTAGTGAGTCTAATTCATTTGTTGCAAAAAGATGCATGCCAGACAGGAAAACAAAGTTTTCTGTAGAACTGAGTGAGAAGCTTGAACGTGACATTAGAATTTTCTAGTCTTCTTCTGTAGGATTTGAATTATGTAGATTGTGGAGAAGTGTACGAAAAGCAGTCTGGGAAGGATCATTCCCAAGTTGTCGAAATATTCTTGTCAAAGTGACCACAGTTGTGAAACTATGCCATAGAGTCCCACCATAGGAGGTAGAAGCGTACATGGGGATATCTTTAACTGGTGGCAGTTGGCCCAAGTCACCAAAGAGTATGATTGAATGCCTTCCAAAGGGCAAGTGGTTGTGGTTGGGGAATGCTTCTCGTAGTCGCATGTCAATTCGTTCTAGCAACTTGGGACCAATGAAGCTCATCTCATCAATTAAAATGTACCTAACAAAGTACATACTCTCTTGGAAGTTTGCAAGTGTTTTCCCTTGTAGGGGGGCCATTTCTTTAATTGGAATACGAAGAGAAAAATGGATTGTTGACGCTTGAATGTTGAATGCTGCAACAACTGTAGGTGCAAGAAGTAGTAATGGTGTTTGGTGAATCGGAGCTGAGCTCATGAGGGCATGCCTTATTTGTTTTATGAGATATGACTTTCCAGTTCCTGCAGTCCCTTGGACAATTAGCTTGAGCAGTGGTTGCAATGGAAGTATGCTTAGGTGGGAGCAAATGATATCAAATACTTTTTGTTGCTGAGTAGAGAAAGTAGTATGCATTTGTTGATGGAGAGCATGGTGCACTTGAAAGGTTGCTCGATTAGAGTCTATGAAAGTAGTAGCAAAATGCATTTGTATTGAGGTCATGTTCGATTGTTGCCATTCATGGTAAATGTCAATTTCACGATGACCAAGCATGTTTAGTGCATCAAGTTGTATTGGAAGGTTTGGGTGCAAACTTGAGAGAACTTGCCACTCTTCTAGGCTGTGGCCTTGTAAGGAATGGTCAACGCTTGAGCTGCTACTTGTATCTGATGCTTCTGTTGGAGTTGGAAGTGTGCAATGTACATGCCATGCCCTGTATGTAGAAGAAAACCTCTCCCATTGCGATATAATCTGATGTTCAGAGGACCCAAAATCAATGTCAATGTTGCGAAAGGGGTGGTATAAAATAAGTTCACTCCAACAAAATTCATGAAAGCTTTTGTCATCTCTTGCAGGGATGGTAGTGAACCTAGGTGAGACGCGAACTATTGCATTATGAGGGCATTGCTTCCATTGTTCATTTTTTTGAGAGGCTCTAAACGTCCACTTTTGGGTTAGTTCAATGAGTGGCATTGCGTCTAGATGAATTGGGCGGGCCATGTATGCATCAATTGACGTAGGTGAAGTGGTAACTGATATGGGTGAGATTGAGAGACCTTCAAATTTATGGTGGTTAACATTTAAAGACACAAATGTTCTACTGGATATGGAAAGGGTTAATTTTAATATAAGGTGGCAAGTTTCTTGGGCACTGATATCATAATCGAATAGGCTATCAGTAAGCAATTTACGAAAAGCAATTGGGGCTAGCAATTCTGACTCTAAGTTTGTGGAGATGTGAGATAACAAGGTATGGTATGATTCAGACTTGTGCTTAGCTTTTGCAACATATTTTGCAATATATTTGAGGACAACAACAATTGATAATACAGGTTGGCAGTCTACATTAGCCCTCCAGATAGATAGGATAGATGGGTTGTGAAGGTTCAATCGATCATCATTACGAGCTGGTGTATGCTTAGGATGACTGGTCTCATCATTTGAAAGAGTTGACTTCTCTTGCATGGACCATGGTGCTTTGTAGCAGCATAAAATAGTCTGTTGAGGGCTCACATGACAATATCCTTGTTGTGTCTAGCAAGCATGGATCATCAAGAATAGAGCGATGAATTATCTGGCCTCTCAATTGGAGGTTACGTGGATTCCAAGCGGAGACATATCTATCTATGTAATCAAGTACATTTTGTACAGATTGAATGTTATTCCATTCTAATCTACTAATATCAGGAGCTTGTGCAAGCCATAGAAAACCATGAATGTGTGCAGATCCTCTGTGTTGCCACTCATACCTATGAAAAAATGATATTTAGAAAAATATTAAGGTAAGAGTCTATTGTTAAAAGTGAAGTGATGATTTATAGTAAACAATTAAAGTATGCGTGTATTTTTCAAGATTGAGAAAGAAAGGGTTTACCCATACCAATATTCAGATGCACTGAGAAGTTTTTCCAAGACCTCTTCTCGAAATGCAATAAACCTGTGGTGCATGTAGACAGTGGTTAGGTGTGGATTTTGTACAATGTTATGGATCCTCCATCTAGAAGCCATGGAAGGATTTGTAGGAGGCTTGGTTGGCATGATGGCATGGAAGTCTAGCCATTTAGTATCTGTTGCACTTAGGGTGAAGAAGAGTGACGGGCAACCAATTTGAATGATCATGTTTGAAAGCTCCCCTCGACGTTGGGTCCAAAATGGACACGTTCCACGAATGGTTATACTAAATCGCATGAGCTGATCTGCAAGTTTGTCATTTTGAGGGTGTTGCCCAAACCGCTGATCATGGTACCTTATAAGGTGGAGAGCATATTCATGTAGTTTAATTTCTTTGATACGTTGTTGCTTGAATGTTGCTTTTCCATTTGGAAACAAAGTGGGGAATGCCATAACAATGGTTGGTGTTGGTCGTCCTACACCTAGTCGTACTATTAGAATATCAAGGTCAATAATATGCCTAGGCAAATAGGATGCAATTGTAAATATATTTTGTGGAAAGCTGATAGTGTGGCCACTATATTTTAGTTGCCCCCCCTTGCATAGGTAACTTGAAGTATTGGGCTAACTCTTGCTATTAGCATTTCCTCAATTTGGGATAGAATTTGTAAACATATAGGTTGCTCACCAGGGTCCATGTTGTTCCACTTTGAGAACCGATGGTCATTCTTTTCAGATATGCATCTAGAACAAGTTGTGAGTCCATTTGTTTGCCTAGTTTTGACTCCTGGATATCTCTCCATGCAAACCCTACAAGTTGATATTTTTGAGAGGCTATCTAACTTTGATCGGAAGTTATTTGTAGCAGAGAAATACTCCTGGGAGAAAAGTGGCGAAAGGTGCATTTCGATATATGGGGCAGGATGAACTATATTTTGTGGGGGAGGTGCAATACTTTGTAGGATGGGTATAGTAAGAGGTGGAGAGAATGTAGATGCCGAGGCTCTAGAGACAAGAGTTTGATTGACCTCACATCTTCATTTGTTAATATCATCTTTCCTTGCATGGTATTGTTTTCATTTCAGTGCATTTTGGCGAGAGCGTATTTCTTGCAATCTTTCATTTTCTGCCTCCATAATAGCAAATTATGATGGTAAAAGGAATGAAATAGAATTGTGAGAGACTATAAGTACAATATACAGGATACATACATAGAAATTTGTACATAGAAATTTTAATGTACATAAAGCTGTAAAAAAATATGGACAATGATAATTTAAATATGTTCTTTTCATTTAAATTTGAGAAAAACCATGATCAATGCGACAAGGAAGGAGAACATAAGCTATGCAAATTACAAAGTGGAAGGAAAATGTAGGAAAATACTTTTATATGTGTGACTATGCAATGTTTTTGATAACAAAATAAAACTCTTTTCATTTGCTGATAAACTTTACATATATGGGTAGGTGGAGTTTACAATATTGCTAAGAAGAGAGAAGTACAACATTTAAATTTTCTTAATGGTAGTAATAACAATGCTTTGTGTTTCCTGTCCACCAAAGGGAATCACTTGGATGCTCAAATCAATGTAAAATTGGCTACCAATAATATGGTCCAAAATGTCTTTAGTAGTATTTGGTTCAACAAGTAGTAGCTAAAAATCCTCTGCAGAAACACCAATTAATGAATTTGTTGGACCTTCAAATGCAGTAACTTTGAGGAGTTCACCACTTGCATCTTTCAAGTCCACTTTGAGCATTTAGCTAAAGTCACATTTAAGGAGATCACTACAACACTTTAGGCAACGAAATGTAGTAGGGGAAGTTTGCAAAATCTTTTTTTTACACTTTTTATTGTCCACCAATAGAGGACATGAAAGGTAATAGAAGGTGTCAAGGTCCATATTTGAAATGGAGGCCTTTATGCAAACTTTTTTCTTTTCAAGCATGCTTTTATCTTTTAGAGATGAGATATTAACTGGATTGGAAAATTGTATGGGAGAAAGTTGTTTTTTTGATAAGGAAGTAAAGGGCTTGGCAATATCTGTAGTGGCATACCATGTTTGTAAGGCCGATGTCTCTGCTAAATTTGGGTTAATTTGAACTTTAGTTGGGAAAATAGTATCAAGACCTCTTTGACACTATGTGGTAATATGCCCTAATTTAATCAAAATTACATAAGGATTTGGCTATACAGGCATATCAGAAATTTGCATCCCATCGATATAGCAATGATGACCCCAAAGTGTAACATCTATGGTACAAGCTGACATATCAACAATTGTAGCAGTCCATTTAATTGTCTCTGTACCATCCTTTTTACGAATAGTTGATGTAGGGGAGATAGCTACAAGTATTCCAATGACATCGACAAGGGAATTGATAGGAAACAAGGACAAGGATTGGATACTTTTAAAGTGGAAAGTATGGGTGGGTATTGTAGAGTTCAAGGATGTGGATGCAATGACAGATGATGAGCTATGCAGAATTATTTTGTATGGATGTGTGGAGCTACTATATTTTGTGTTTGCAACTTTTATGCATCCATTGGGAAAATTTTATGGGAGTATGTTGACGTACGTAAATTTGTGAAACATCTTCGAGCTATATTGTGTAAGTAGGACAATAGAACCTTTTACTAGAGCCTCCTCCAACACAAGATCATTGAATTGGGTAGGAAGTAAAGCATGATGGGTGTGCAAACCATCAGAAAGTTCAACACGGTATTTGAGAAGTTTAGAGTGAGCCTGTTCAATGGAGTCGATGGATGCAACTTGCAAAACATGGGTCAAAGCAGAGATGCCTGCAAGAATATCTACAATGGCATTTGTAGTCAATGTTGCCATCGTTTTGTTCGTACTTAGTGTACTAAATGTGCCTGCCAGCATTTTGAAATATGATAATTAGGTTTTTGGAAATTTGAATTTTGTTAGCAGTAAGTTTGGAACCAAATTGAAAAATGCTAATTTGTGAATGCGGATAATGTAAATTTTCCACAAAAGAGGGAAATTTGTGGAAAGTAGGATGTAAGTTTGAACAATTTTAGAAAATGCTATTGGTGTTTTCAAAAAAGTTCAAGACTATGTGTTGTGATTGTTTTCTTTTTTTGTAGAACTACAACAAATTTTTAACTTATTATGAAGGCAAATTTTCAAATAAATTTGTATCATAAAGATTTGTATATAAATAAAAGATAGTCATTGTAAATGTATAAATGTAGGAAGAGAAAGTTTCCACTTTGAAATGAACCAAGCTAAATTTATTCACTGACGGTGTAAGATCCCTTGGGAGACGACCAAAGTGATCACAGCCGTGCACGCGCTTTGTCTCCCAGGCATTAATGTGTTGTGACATTTCAATCAATGGTGTATTCTTCATCAGAGCCCTTGCTATATGATCAAATTTATCACAGCCGTTCAGTTGTTTCTTGTGGTCTTTGCTCTGTATTAATGTGAAGTCTGATTTCTGACGGAGCGGGTATTAATGTGAAAGCAGCACAATGAAGTCTTTTCTTTTCTAGCATTCGCCGTTTTTTCCTCTGACACCGATCCAATTACAGCACAGTTCTGTCTAAATTTCATTTTCCTCGTTGGCGTTTCATCTATTGTCACTATACAGCCGTGTGATTTGATGGAGATAAACTAGTCCAGTCCATGAAGAAAGTGTATGGCAATATAAAATTGCTAAATGTATAGTAAGGGTTTTTTTGTGTGAGATAAAATTAATAATCAACGGCGGACTCTTTCAGATAGACCCAGGAGATGATCATTCAGATCGTGACCGTTGAAATTCGCCTCAAAGTCGTCGGGAGTAAGCCGCCTCTGTTCTTGTAACTTAACTCTACCTCGCCATTGCTTTTCGTCTTGTTAGGTAGCGGCAGAGCTCTGTACTCCATAGCACTCTTCACCAACACAACAATGCCATTTCTTTTGAACGACTTTTCGAGAGAACAAGTTTACTGGTTGGTCTTAGTTTGACTGGGAAGGGGTAAAGCCTTTGCTGGCCTTTGTTTTCTTCCACTAGGCGGACACAGAGGGAGAGCCCTGCTTGTTGTCTCCCATTCCCAGTCACTGTACAAAATCATCGACAATGGCACGCTGCGCAGAAGTGAAATGCGCGGAAGATTGAGAACGGTTTCATGGTAAACAGAGGGTCATTCTGGTGTTCGAGAACGAAAACCTCTTCTTCCACTAGAGCAGACAACTTTCTCCACCGAGCAAGGGGGCTAGCTATAGCGTCCACTATGGACAATGCCACCATACATGTTAGCCATTTAAATTGGAGTTGGAACACAGATTTGAAAGAAACCTAAAAACTGCTACATAGATGTTTGAGAAAAGAACATTAATCACATCCTTTTTAGAATCTAAAGAAAAAAATAGCGTTGTTGTAAATACTCTAAACCTATAAATAGATCCTCACATCCACCCCAGACATGCAATACAACAGCTGTAGAAAATCTAGTCTTTGTTACCCATGTCATTGAAGTATGTACAACTCACATTCACTAAACCCGCATGGCTGCATACACATATAACACAAGAAAAGCTTATGGTGTTAGGACAGGTTCCAAAGTTCATTAATTCAAATATTTTGAGAGCATCCTTGTAAAATCCATCCCACAAACATTGCATTCCCTAAGAATACATTTCTTTGAGGTGTTTTTGTCAAACAGTTTACGTGCCTTGTTTATGCTTCCAAATTTTCAATTTTCCATATATGTCTACTCGAGCATTCCCAAAGATAATATCTAACCAAATCCCTCATTCCAGTAAGCTTTATACATCTAACAAAGTCCTTTTCCTTTATCCTTTGATTGATTGAATACATTGTTCCAAAGCTTCCATTTTGGCAGATGCTTGAAAAGGTTGTGGCGTCTGGTTTTATACCTGCCAATTGCATTTGCTTGAAAGTTTCTGGAGCCTTTTCAACAAATCCATTTTGTATATATGCTGCAATCGTGGCATTCCATGAGACCACATTTGTTTGGGGTATTTTGCCAAACAGTTCACGTGCCTTGTCTATGCTTCCACATTTTGTATACATGTCTACCAAGGCAGTTGCAGCTACAACATCTAATAAAATTCCTTTCCTTTATCCTTTGGTGGATGTCCATACCCCATTCGAAAGCTCCCATTTTTCCACAGTCAGGGAGGATGATGGCAATGATTGCAGAGTCTGGGTTTATATGTACCCATGACATTCGACTGAAAGTTTCTAGATCCTTTTCAATGAATGCGTTTTGTGCATGCCTTGCAATTTTAGCATTGAACGTGACCACATTTATTTGAGGTCTCCTATCAAACAGTTCACGTATCTTGTCTATGCTTCAAAATTTTGCAGACATGTCTAACAGAGCATTTCCAGCATGGCCTACATACTAAGCATCGATCTATTGTTTGTAGCTTGCAGGCATTTTTTTTTTTAAGAAAGCGGATTTGGTCATTAAAGATCCTCATGACTTCATCAATAGACCGACACTTGCAGCCTTTTAATTTTCCATGTAGCTCAACTCCAGACCTCCACACCCCCATTTTATAGACATTTTGTGACTGTGGAGTCTTTGTTTTTGGCTAACAATCTGCCAATTAAGGTGTGTTATTTGAAGATTTTTTTAAGAGAATCTTGTTGAGTGGAGAGGCCGACACCAATCTCTTATGGTGTAATCCATCAAGATAAGCTGCCATTCTCTACATCATCAACCAACGCAGTTGATATTTTCTTTGGCATAATTTGGTGTTTGCAGAGCGTTTAGCAGAGAGGCAAGACGTAAAATATATTTCTGTTGTACCTTCAATCTCCACACGGTTTAATAGAATCAGTCAAACTCCTTTTCTAAAGGAGCCAATCTCTCCTCCTCCATGCGGCTAGCACAAGACTTTTGTGGTGAGTAGAGGTAGGGCCTCAGTGGAGTGATCACCTGCTCTTGGAGGTCGACGCTAATCTATTTTGGCGTACATTAGAACAAAAGATTGCGAACAGAGCGAGCAGAGAGAGTTAAACAAGAAAAGGAGCATTGGAATCCTCAGTTGTATGTCACAAGTTTTACTTTTTGGCCATTAGCACTTTGTAAAAAGAACGAGACATTAATGGGGCTCCATCTGTTAGCAATAATATATCGATCAAATCGTACAATGGCAGAGGAAAAATCTTTACATGCCCTCCGAAGGGAGAAAAAATGTTGGTGGAAATAATGCCTACATTTGTTTGTACGAACATGTTTGCGATGCCAGCCATTAAAACATGCATGGAAAAACAATGATACCAACAGAAAGTGAAAATAAAATTGACGCCAAAACAAATGGAAAAATTGGACGGATGAAATAATTTTAATCGTCTCCCGAGAAATTTTAGCCATTGATAATGAGAAAGAGGTCGACTCTTCTCATATTGGATACGCCCTTTTCTTGAGGCCATCAGATGCATTCGATGTTGACTGGAATGACTGTACACCTTATTATTAAATGCCTTCGATGTTGATTGGCTTGGTTTAAAAGCAATGAACGGTCAGAGTGTGGAGAGTCGTCTCCAGGATGGCATGAGCCGTCGATTTAAAAAAAATGGTTTGGTGCAGTTCATTGTAGGATACGCCTTCGGCGTAAAATATACCTCTTTACTGTCTTAGAGAAATACAGAGAGTGGAAATTGGTTCCAACGTGTAAGCCATTGGAAGACAGAAGAGAGAGGTTGCAAGGTTTAATGGAATGACCAACTATCAAAATTAGCTATGAACGAGCTTCAAAAAAAATCAGGGGAAATTTCATTAAACGAACTGGGGCGATAGGTAGAATGTAATCGATTCAGATATTGGCTAAAATCAATGTCCAATAAATCACAAAGGATCTGAGTTACATAGCAAAACATTTGAATCTTCCTATGGACTCAATCCATTACATTATGTTTAGTTTAATGCTGGTCGTTTGAATAAAAGGATCTAATTCTATTCCATTTACGACCGGTACAGCCATGAGAAAATATAATGCATTTTGGTATTTAATCTTAAAATTGATTTTAAGTATTGAATGTAATGCATCTTGATGAATGAATCCAAATGTGTGTCCTATGAAATCTGTGAGAGAATATATACACCTCTAAAATGGCATCTAGACTGACGTTATAAAATTTACCAAGCTACCCAAATTTACCAGGCTGTTGGCCCAAATTGAATTTGTTGAATAGGTTTTAAAAACTTTCAAGCAATTGCAATTAGCAGGTGTAAAGAGAAATTTCATAACCTTTGCCAGCATCTTTGATGCCTATGCTGAAATGGGAGCTTGGAAGAGGGGATGGACATCCATCGAAGCATAAGAGATAGAAGGATTTTGTCAGATGTTATAGTTGCAAGTGCCCTGGCAAACCTGTATGTAAAATATGGAAGCATAGAGAAGGCACATAAACTATTTGACAAAATGCCTCAAAGAAATGCGGTCGCAAGGATTTGCAAGATTACGGGATATGCACAAAATGGATTTATTGACTAGGCCTTAGAAACTTTTGAGAAAATATGATTAGCAAGCGTAAGTCTCTTATGTGATGCCTACCAGTATGCTCCCTACCTGCGCAAGGTGGGTGTGGACATGGGGATGCAGTTTCATCAAGACAGGTGGAGATTATCTGAGTATGGGCTCGAATAGCGTTTTACACAGTGTTCTCATAATAAATACAACTGTTGGTGTCAATATAAACAATCTCCGGATTTCTTTGCATAAAGTCTTTGTTAATGACAAAACTAAGATAGAGAATAATGCACAAATAACACTATCACATTTTAGTGGATAATAATTCTTTATCTCAACAATAATGATACCGATTATCGATTGTATTCCATTATATCATCTCAGCAATACTGCTATCGATAACAATAATCAAAGACATTGATATTTATACAGAAGCAGGGAAAATCTCATTAATTAAGGTAAAAGTTAAAGAGTTAGGTAGAGCCCGAGCCAGAATTGGAGCTCTGGAACAGGGTATGAACATCCGTCAAAGCATATAGAGGGATCTTTATCATGTGTTATAGTTGCAATTGACGGCGTAGACATACATGCAGAATATGGAAGCATAAACAAGGCACTGAATTGTTTGACAGAATACCGCAAGAAATGTGGTCTCATGGAATGCAATAATTGCAGGGTACGCACAAGTTGGATTTGTTGGAAAGGTTGTAGAAACTTTCTAGCAGATGCAAATGGTAGGAGTAAATCCAAATTCCGTAACCTTTTCCAGCGTCAAATGGAAGCTTTGAAACAGGTTATACATATCAATCAAACCATATGGATGAAGACGTATTGCCAGATGTTGCAGTTTGGAACAGTGCTCCATAATCATATTACACTGATGTTCATCAGAAATTGCATGAAGTACCTATCAAATACACAATGCTTCTGGACAAAAACTCTGCTACAACTTTTCAAAACTCAATGTTTGGCATCACACCTCATGACCCGATGACACTTTACGGACCTTCTAATCATCCTAATCTAAAATGTAATTTTCTACCTGGATATTTGTATAGTAAATTGCTTTGAAAATGAAAAGAGCAACAAACATTAAAACAATTGTAATATAAGCTTTTGAATCCAGCTGCGTGGTATGGAAAAAGGCCATAGATAAGGCACTTGCCTCCTCTGTACTCGAATTGAGGCCAAGGTCAGCTTCCTCCTCAGTTACAGACTGGTCCAGCGGAGGGTGACTCTGCATATCCCCCTTTCCCAATTCATCAACGCAAGATCCCCTCACCTTCGCTTGCCCTCAATTCATGCATCAAACGAACCATCACAACTCTATCACTACATGCATTCCTCCACACCACGTCGACCTAGCAGCAATCTCCTTCCTCTATCCCCTCCTCTCATCCCTTCTCTCGCCTAGCGTATCTCCTTCCTCCCAGCCAGTTAATCAGGTATTAACTCCCCAAGGTTGAAGTAGAGTACGAGCATTGAATGAAGCAAGGAGTATACCAGCATTTCAACATGGTCGGTAAGCAGATAATAAACGATGAGGTGTGGGCAAGCACGCAAAGTGTTTCATAAAGAATAATGCCTCAATGATAATGGTATCGCTGAGAGATATGGTTGCAGAATATGCACACAAAGAAACATGGCAGGACATCTGCCAATGTGACTGAGATAATATCTTACATCACGTTAAGCACAGGATGTCACGGGGCCAGACCTGGTGCCAGATCGTCAACACCATTTTCTTCCAAAGAGGTCTACCTCGCGCGGCATTGACGCGCACTACTTGAACTCCTGATGTAGACAAGCTCTTTCTTGCACTCAGACTACGCCTTATTCTCCAACCAGCGAGTCCTCACTAGGCACTCGACTTCATGCAAGTGCAATGCGGAATATTGCACCCGCAAGCTCTTCCATAGCTCATCTCCATTTGCATGCTCCAAGCATGACTCCATGACTCCATGTTCACTCCACTAACTGTGTTGCACTCCACTACAAACTTGATGGCTCCACCGAGTTCTTCATCCCTTACGTCTCCCATATGACAGCTTGATTACAAAACCCGTCCACCTTGAACCCAAGCTTGACCTTCACCACGACGCTCCCGTAGAATACTCCCAGCTCCAGTACTAACTCACTCGAGTCCATTCTTGCTCTTGAAACTCGACCCCAAACATCCGAGTCTTGCCTCCACACCTCAAATACCATTGCGCCCAAGAACTCACACTTCATGTCCAATGACTTCCCACTCCAAGGACTACCCCTCCATCTCATAGACACCAACTCGGTCCTCCTGAGTTTACCCTTCAAGCTGCCCCCAGTTCTGACTACATTGGACTGCCCCATAAGCAACCCGCACCATTACTAGTTCTACCCAACTCAAAGACTCTTCTCAGCTCGACCACTTGTTGAAACCACCCTGAGACATCATTGCACCCTAAGCACCAATCTGAGTTCCTTGAGCTCTTTTTATACTGCCCTTGATTCAATGTTGTGTGCCATCTCAATGAGACTGGCCCTTGAGCTTGACCCTATTGATCCTCTCAAAGAGGATGGGGTCTCCCTCAAGAGTATGTCAAGTTCCAATATCCAATGGCGCCTAGGTGAGCTATGCACCACCCAGCCTAGCATTCACATTTTGGGGAGTGTACCCAATGCACCTCCTCGACTTGCACCAATACTACACCAAGCCTTGCCCAACTCCCAATACTGCCTCGACATTGTTGGAACTCAACTCAAGCCCCAGGCTTACCCTGGCGCTTTGGTTATCATGGTTCACCCATTGCATTCTGAGTTCCTCACCAAATGGATGAGTCTAACATCCGACTTCCTCAACAAGGTGTCTTAGAGTTAGCCCATGCTGAGTCCCAGGTTACTTTGCTTCACCTGGTTGGAACTAATCCCACACAATTTAGCTCGCCCCATGGATGAGTGCCAACATGCAGATCCCTCGACATTGCACCTTAGATCTATCCCATGTCGGCCCTGCTAATCCACTTCATAGGTATTAGGACTATGGGCTCCCCACCAAACCCCCTACATCTGGCCAGGGCGGAGCGAGATACTTCCTTGCCCTTATTAATCATGTAGAACACCTGCCCCCTCAGTAGGACTAGGTTTCGGGACTACTCTTCTTCATCCCTGGAGAGAAGGACCCCGAGTCACCATCCCATAGGTTCCTCGTGCTCATATGGATCCCTGGTGCACCTAGTGCACCATGCCATTCATCTTTTGTGAACATACTCCCCTATATGAGCTATTAGTTTGATTCCCAGACATCAATAGGATGACACTCAAATCGAGGAGGAATCCCCCATTTTTGACTTTATCTCCAAGATACCAAATAACTCCAAGGGAACTACCCAACTCCCCAATTAGAGTAAAGTAGTGTCCATTCAACCAAAGCAAGTTCCCAACTTGACTCCCCCATTTGGAAGAATATCCACTCACCCCTACAGCAATGCAATACTTCTACACCCTACAGTAACTCAACTCCATGCTCCCCTCATGACTTGGTGTGCCACCATGCTCGCATGCTTCTGCACTAAACTCGACACCACTTGCATCCTTCTCAGCACCCTTGTACCTTACCACATAGTTGCACCTTACTCCTGTGCCATTTGGTCCAACTGAGTACTCAGCTTGAGCACCACACTTGGACTCGGACTTGGATGGCATCACCATGCGCAGCAAGTTTCTCAATTGGCTCCCCATGGCTCCTCAATTGGGTGCTTTGCCACAACATGAGTCTGTGACATCATGCTCAGCATCCACACCATAGTGACTCACCCAGCTTGCCTCCCTAAGTCCCTACTTCACACCTTGGAGACATTGATCCAAGGGTGCAGCACCTGCACCACACCTTGGACTGAGTTCATGCTCCTCAAATGCACTGCGCTCCTCTTCAAGACCTTGACATTCTCCCCCACTCAAAATAGGTGACGCCCTTGACGCCTGACTATTTGATGCGAGTCGCATCCTTGGTTGCTTCTTGATGAACACTTGAGGACCTACCTTGAGGGATCTTCAACTCTAGTTGTCCTTGACACCATGTCTTATTTGAAGAGAAACCACCTTATTGTCAACTTTCATCTCATTGAGAACTGCTCTTCCCAAAGCCCCCATTCCAAATAGGTTCCAAGAGTCCAACCCTTTGACATCAATGTGAGTCCAATTCACTGCCATGTTGTATGTCCCAGACACTTACAACCACCTTGCAAGACCATGCCTTGACTAACTCCTGAGTTGTTCCTTTAAACACTGTATCCACATATCAATAAACTTGTTCACCACACTTTCACTCAACCATAGGTTGCAACTACAGTAAGAACCCTTTGTTCCACCAAACTTCTAACCAACCCAGCATCACAAGCTCTCGGCTCTTCCACAACTTCATGTCTCCAAGCCTAGTTTCAAGACCAAGTTCACCACAACGAATGAACACATACTCCAATCAACTCAGTTTCACACCAATCGTCCAACTTCCACTGTACAAGGATCCAATCCCAACATCCACTAAAAGAACCTGCCCCAACCCTATTGTGCATCCCACCTATACATAGCCGCCCCAATGGAACTCTTCCACTGCCGACCAGCATACCCAACTTCTGACTTATTCACTCAAATTCTCACCTTCAACACTTTGTTTCTCAACTTCTAACCACTGTGCCACCTTAACTACACATGGCATTGCCCTGTGGCATGCCTTGCACCCAACTTTCCCATCACCATGCACCCCAAAATGAACAAATTATGCATGTCGATCCACCTCTTGTTTACTAGTGATCCTTTGATACTTTGTCATACTAATCCACCTCTTCATAGGTATACTTTTCCAAAGACTCCCTGAGTCTGCATTGGTGTTTCCATCTGAAACACCCATCTCTCAACACCAAACCAAATACAAACTACACTACTCCTTTGACTACCCATAGCACTGCCTCATGACCCACCTTGTGTTCACTCCTGCACACTACACTGCCACCCCAAAGAAAACAAGCAACTTTTCTCCAAAACTAGATGCTTGATCTTGATGTTGCCCCATGTGACTCGGCCATTAACATCGTTTCACAACCATTAGCCTAATCGCCACCTTCATTAGTCCTCAGACTCAACATCCCAGATATTAGTCCTACTCCATGAACTTCATGAGCCTTCACTTCAAAGGTTCACACCAAGTCCCCCTCCTTGGATTTCACCTCGGATCTATCCCAGATAGCATCCTACACCCTGAACTTTGTGTATCCACATAGGTCCCCCTTTCTCTTTGACTTCACCTCGGATGTGCATTCAAAACACCATCCTACTCCCTGAACTTGATCATCTTCACTTCAAAGATCGCTCCAAGAACTCCTTCAATGTTGTAGAACATTCACACTAATACTGCGACACTTACACCTCGTCAATATCTTGCTGACTTATCCTTTCTCTATAGATATTCCACACTCCATGTGACATCCATAACATGTCGACTACCCTTACAACACCCCTACTTCGAGGCTCCCTTGCAACCCTGTTGGTTTGCAACCCAACCAGGCTGACTCCTTTGTGACCCCAATCTATATTTGATCTACTCTTGGGCCGACTTATCCACTTCCAAGGTTCCTAACCCTGGTCGTCACCTTGTGACTTTAGCCATGTTGGTCCCTATCTCCAACACCAAGTCGACTTCCCTCCAAAATTTTTCCTCATGAATTTGGCTCCCACACATTGATGAGCCTACAATAGAACCTTGCATTGATGCACCAAAGAAACTACTTTGATGAGGTTGCTCCACATTAGAACTTCCACCTCAAGCTCCCACACAACTAGAACTCACTACACCAACTTGGTACTCACATCATGTGATTGTACCCAATTCAAGCATTGAACCCTATCCAACACCCACTCACAACTTGCCTCCTTCACTCCATAAGAACTACTAAAATATTGCTCACGTGGAAGATTTATTCTCCATTTCGCCCCACCCAACAACACACCACTTAGATTGACTCCACTCGTCTATCACAGAAGTTTTGCACATTGAAGAATCTCTCATTCACTGCCCCCTCCCATAAAATAAAGAGAACCCATACCTCTTTGCCGCACCTCCTAAAGTTTATTAGCCCATAAATTCTTCTTTAGGAAAGGCCCTGACTACCAGCTTCAATCCAAAACCAATGTTTCCTTGGAACTCGGCCACAGATACTTACATCCTTATCCCTCCACAGATCGGCCTCTTGAACCAACATGATACTTGTTTTGATCGCTCTATGATTCAACTCATCTTTGCACCCCTGATGGATGCCTTGCACCACATTACTTCATTGCAGTGACTGACTTGAAGACCACACCCAGATGATCCACATTTGGTTTGCTTGCACTTGTACTATATTGTTGGAATTTAGACCTCCTTCGGTACTCCCCCTTGTCACTCCATATGCAAACCATCCTCAGAACTCTGACTTCAACACCACTCACTTGATACACCCTGGTACTAACCTTGCTAGACACCAGTGAAGCCGTTGTTCACAACACTAACTTGCTGACTTGTTTGGCTTGGAGGGTGACATGTCTTTCTACTCCAAGTAGCTCCAAACACAAACAACAATCCAATACCCATACTTCGAGTATCAGAAGAGCACTTATTTTCTCTAATACCAATTATCATGGGGCCAGACCTTGTGTCGGATCGTCAACACCATTTTCTTCCAAAGACGTCTACCTCGCGCAGCACTAACGTGCACTACTTGAACTCCTGATGTAGACACGCTCTTTCTTGCACTCAGAATACACCTTATTCTCCAACCAGCGAGTCCTCACTAGGCACTCAACTTCATGCAAGTGCAATGCGGAATATTGCACCCACGAGCTCTTCCATGACTCATCTCCATTTGCATGCTCCAAGTATGACTCCATGTTCACTCCACTTAATTGTGTTGCACTCCACTTAGACTTGATGGCTCCACTGAGTTCTTCATCCCTTATGTCCGCCATATGACAACTTGATTACAAAACCTGTCCACCTTGAACCCAAGCTTGACCTTCACCACGGCGCGCCCTTAGAACACTCCCAACTCCAGTACTAACCCACTCGAGTCCATTCTTGCTCTTGAGACTCAACCCAAAAACATTTGAGTCTTTCCTCCACACCTCAAATACCATTATGCCCAAGAACTCACACTTCCTATCCAATGACTTCCCACTCCAAGGATTGCCTCTCCAACTCATAGACACCAACTCAGTCCTCCTGAGTTCACCCTTCAAGTTGCCCCCAATTCTAACTACATTGGACTCCCCCATAAGCAACCTGCACCATTACTAGTTCTGCCCAACTCAAAGACTCTTCTCAGCTCGACCACTTGTTGAAACCACCCTGAGACATCATTGCACCCTGAGCACCAATCTAAGTTCCTTGAGCTCTTTTGATACTGCCCTTGGTTCAATGTTGTGTGCCATCTCAATGAGACCAGCCCTTGAGCTCGATCTTGTTGATCCTCTCAAAGAGGACGAGGTCTCCCTCAAGAGTATGTCAAGCTCCAATATCTGATGGCGCCTAGGTGAGCTCTGCACCACCCATCCTAGCATTCCCATTGCGGGGAGTGTACCGAGTGCACCTCCTCGACTTGCACCAATACTGCACCAAGCCTTGCCCGACTCCCAATACTGCCTCGACATTGTTGGAACTCAACTCAAGCCCTAGGCTTACCTTGTCGCTTTGGTTATCATGGTTCACCCATTGTATTCCAAGTTCCTCACCACATGGATGATTCCAGCATCCAACTCCCTTGACAAAGTGTCTTAGAGTCATCCCATGTTGAGTCATAGGTTACTCCGCTTCACCTGGTTGGAACTAATCCACACAATTTAGCTCGCCCCATGGATGAGTTCCAACATGCAGATCCCTCAGTATTGCACCTTAGATCTATCCCATGTTGGCCCTGCTAATCCACTTCATAGGGATTGGGACTATGGGCTCCCCACCAAACCCCCTACATTTGGCCAGGGCGGAGTGAGATACTTCATCGCCCCTATTAACCATGTAGAACACCTACCCCCTCAGTAGGACTATGTGTCAGGACTACTCTTCTTTGTCCTTGGAGAGAAGGACCCCGAGTCACCATTCCATAGGTTCCTTGTGCTCATATGGATCCCCGGTGCACCTAGTGCGCCATGCCATTCATATTTTGAATGAACATACTCCCCTATATAAGCTATTAGTCTGATTCCCAGAGATCAATAGGATGACACTCAAACCTGGGAGGAATCCCCCATTTCTAACTTGATTTCCACGACACCAAATAGCTCCATGGGAACTACCCAACTCCCCAATTAGAGTAAAGTAGCTTCCATTCAACCAAAGTAGGCTCCCAACCTGACTGCCCCATTTGGATGAGTATCCACTCACTCCTGCAGCAAATGCAATACTTCTGCACCCTACAATAACTCAACGCCATGCTATCTTCATGACTCGGTGCGCCACCTTGCTCCCATGCTTCTGCACTGAACTTAACAACACTTGCATCCTTCTCGGCACCCTTGCACTTTACCACATAGTTGCACCTTACTCTTGTTCCATTTGGTCCAACCGAGTACTCGGCTTGAGCACCACACATGGACTCGGACTTGGATGGCATCACCATGCACAACAGGTTTCTCAATTGGCTCCCCATGGCTCCTCAATTGGGTGCTTCGCCACAACATGATTCTGTGACATCATGCTCAGCATCCACACCATGGTAACTCACCCAGCTTGCCTCCCTGAGTCCCTACTTATGCCTTGGAGACATTGATCCAAGGGTGTAGCACCTGCACCACACCTTGGACTGGGTCTGTGCTCCTCAAATGCACCGCACTCCTCTTCAAGACCTTGACACAGGAGACTTCAATCGACAATATTGATTTAACTAAAGTGCCATCAGAGAATCTCCATGAGATACGATCTGGGAAGAGATTTAAACAAAACCCTAAAGCGAGCATCCATCCTTGAATGCATTAGCATGTGTGGTCACATCGATTTAATGCATCCTCGCAGATAATGCAGAGCTACCTTCCCCATCCTTTCTAGAGATAATGGCCCACTTAAGGTCGGAGAAAATATCAATCAAAAATGGCAGTGATTACTTTGTTATTATTTTTTTACCCCCACCTTTTTTTCTTTCACTCTTTTTGAAGGGATAAAGATATGATTTGATTTTTTTTTATTCTATATGAAGAGGTTTCAATTATATTTTGTTATTGTTCAACATGCCTTAATGTAATACAAATGATCGAGCGATAATATTATATAATCACATCTAATTAAAAGCCATCTACAACCATGATCTACATATGATCTACATATTAAATCTATTTGATCAATGATCTGCAAGGTCAAACTAAATTATATAATCATAATCGCATATAATCTAAAAAACAATAGAATTGAAACATTACTAAACTTTAAACATGTAAAATCACATTATGTGCATCTAAATTATTATCAATTTCAACTCTAGTTCTAGTAGGCTTAGTTTAACATTACGAATGTTATGCCCTTTGATCCCATGTAAGTATTACTATTTAATATTCATTAGAAATGTCATGGTTAATTAATTCCAAAAGCAAGTTTATTATTGACAATGATAATATCTTTTTTATTTATTTCATCCAAATTATTAATGTTATTCTCTAATGACCAAGAAATCTCTAACGATGGTGTTAATACTTGATTAATGATTATACTTTGATAATATTATCATTGTTTAATTCTAAAAGTAATATAATAATATTAAGATCAATTACTTAATAACGGGATCTCTAATTTTTACTTTTATTACATAACTCATAATTAAATGTGAAATCTAATAATGTTAACAATTAAATCACACCTAAACATCAATACTAATAGTATTGATTATTTTTATTACTTTGGTCTTTGATCTAAATCTTAAACATAATAACATTCTTGTCAAACAATCATTATTTTCCAATTAATGATAATGACTTGTTTTTACTTCGCAGTTAGAACTAAATAATAGTATGGAGAAACGACACATGAAAAGTAAATAAAATCAAAGAATATAAACATATAATAATGAATTCAAAATTAGTCAAGAGGAAGGAGAGCGACTTACACGCTATGCGAACGTAACCTAAGCATGTAATAATATTACGATTTTTCCACGTAATCATAGAAGCATTCACAACTTGGTCGTGTATCATCTCAATGTTGTACACTTAATATGAATAATAGAGTAACATAAATTTAGAATATTTAAAGGGTTGTGCTATGGTACGAAGAGGGGTCCTTACATAAAATATTTTGGTATTGCGCTAGAAATAGTTTTAGTGTCCTTGGATTTGTTTTCCTTTTGTTTCCATCCAAAATGTCTATTGTAAGTGCGGCTTAGTTGTGCATATATTTGGGTTTATATTTTCACCAGAGAAGCTCGTAGCTTGGAGCTTTAATTTTTCCTCTGCTGTGTATAAGTTCCTCTTATTTCCATCATAATTGTGTATTGATCAGTTTGAAGGTAGTAATAAAAACTCAAGTAAGATATTTGTGTTTATGTTTTGCAACCTCTACCATTAGTTGTATTCTCTCTATTGTATATTTCTCTTAGAACTATACATTTAGTCCTCAAACTAAGATTCAAAGTCAATATTATCATTCAAACCAAGTTTTAATATTTGTACAAGTTTTCTATAGGAATGTTGAGTTACATGTGGATAGTGTAGAAAGTAGCAAAGATGAATAAATTATCATCAAGGAGGTTCACTTTTATATCAATGATGATATAGTTCATGATAGAAGTTATGTAGTCCATTGTTTCATAATGTTATTTGAAGACATGATATTATGTGACATAAACACTTTACAACACTGGATATGGTCTAATGGATATGTTGGTAAGTGTTGATTTAATTTTCCAAAAAAAATATATAATTAAATTTATTTATTTAACTTTAAGACTTGAATTTTTTCAGTTACTTATATGTTACACATAGGTTTTTTTACTAATTTAATTTGAATGAAATTGTTTGTAACTTCACAGGACAATTTAAGTCTACAAAAGATTTTAATTGGTTAAGCCAACAACAAGCTAGACATAACATAAAAAATTTGTGGATTTTTTATGAGAATGGACATGGAAAAGGAGAGCAAGATGGAGCAAGCGCATGTTTGAAGCGTATGTTGGATGTCATGGTTATGTTGTTTATATGTGGTTTTCATTGATGTCAACACTATTAGCATTGATGTATTAGAAGCTGCATATGTCGAGGATATTGAGAAAATTGTAATAAGAAGTGCTACAAGTGGTCAATAGAGAAGTGAAGTTCAGTTTGTTGGTGTGATCAACACGTTGATGATCACTTGTTGTGGACTAAAGGGTTTCTTTTTTAGTGTATCTAGTTTATCCATGTCAAGTTTCAGAGATCCACATGAAGATTTGGTCAAGTTATGAAGATTTGTATTCTAACAGTTTTTTTGTTACTTCAGTTTGTGTTCCTAAATGAAGATCATGTGATTTATGTAAGTTCAGTTGTTGCAGATGATTCTCTAGTGTTTCATGGTGTTTGTGGATGTTTCTAGTTTGTGCTCTATTTGTGTTGCATGTCTGGATTGATCGTTGTGCTCATGATCTAAGATTTTCTCTTGCGTGTTCATGTTTTTCATGTTCATGGTCGACTAGGTGTTGAAGCGTGTTGTGGATCCTCAAGGAGAAATTATTTGAATTGTTTTTGTGTTAGAGTTGTTAATTTGGGTCTCCACTATGTTGTGGCCGACCTTGGTTGATTCCCATGAATAATTCTTATGTATTTTTGGCCGACTATTTGTAATTTTATTATTTCTTTGTGGTCGACTTGAATCGATGTAATTCCAAGTTGCGGATATATAAGAGCGATTGTTTTATCATTTTGAAGTGTGATTGAAGTGTGAAAGTGTGAAGTGTGTGAGTCTTGTGTGCGAATATTGTTCAGATCATTTGAAGGAAGAGTATAGTTTGAAGAAGAGTGAAGAAGTGTTCATGTGCTTAAACGGAATTGTAATCAAGCATTAGCAGATGCTATTTTCTTAGTTCACAATCCAGATGCTTTTAATCTAAATATTTCTTGGGCAGTGAGCCCTCTTGTAATTGAGCAGTGAACTCTAGGAAGTGTGCCTGAATGCATGTGCATTCCCATTCATACTTTTTTATACTTTTAGCAAGGTATAATATTGTGGACTGACATCCACTGTGGTTTTTCCCCTAACAGGGTTTCCACGTAAAAATCTTAGTGTTCTTTGTGTTTTTGATGTGTTAATTGTTTATGGTTTATTGTTCATTCATCAGATATGAGATTAAGTTAAGTTTGAATATTTTGTGACAACTGATTCACCCCCCCCTCTCAATTGTTTGTCCTTGTTTTGCCAACAATTGGTATCAGAGTTGGTTCCTCTGAAGAAGTTTAAAAGATTGAGGTGATCCAAGATAGTATCATACAAGGACAGTCCTAGATTCGATGGAACAAATTACCAACTATGGAAATCCATAATGGAATGTCATTTGAGGTGTATTGGTGAACCCTTCTGGAAGATTACAAAGAACATATATGTTATTCCTCAGAATGGTCCTTCCACTCCTGATGAGATTAATATCAGGGTTGTTGAAGTTTTTTGAGTGCTCTGACAGATTCAGAAATGACAAATGTGATGGATCTGAAGATAGCTCATGAGATCTGTGTTGACGTGTGTTTTGGCACAACAACATGCAAACAAAATATTGCTACTTTATTTCTCCTGAAAGAGAAAGGCAACACATGGATGCCTTAGCTCCCAAGGTCTTTGTAGTTGGGTCTCAACTGTGTTGATGTTACTCAGTGGTCAATGCAACAGTAATATTCAAGGGGCCTGCTGGTGTTGAGCTTTTGGATTGTTTTGGGTTAGACATAAACTTAAACCTACTCTAACTGGGGTTTTAAATAAACAGAAAAAGATGGATTAGGGCCTTGGAATAGAAAAGAACAATAATTCATCCAAATTAACTAGACCTGTTGCCTTTCAAGGAATTCCTAACTAAAACTGCAGAACAAACTTACTTGTGACTAACACACAGTTTCATTCATTCACAGTGCTGATTTCAACAACAGATTACAAGTTACCATTCAAACAAAACATAAAATCAAACTTCATTCCTTGAGAGCTTCCCAAATCAGATGATTAATTCAAGACAAACACCATTCTAAAACACAACATGAAATAGATTTTAATCTAGTTGCTTCTACTATTAGTGGAACAGGTAAGCAACATTTACAAAGCTGGAACAATCACCAGTGTACAGAAAATCTGTGATTTCAAATTGTTTCCATTTACACTAAGAAAGCTGAAAGATACATTAGTCTATTCTATTTAATCTAACTCCTAACTACCAGTTCTACTCTACCCTTTCTTCCTAGAAGTTCTAACCTAGAAGTACTTAACCTTTACAAAGGGGAAAGAATGCCTTATATACATAATGCATCAAAAAGAATGCACTGTCCCCTGCACTAGGGTTTACAAAATATCTGCAGATAGGAGAGTTGGCTCTCAGATCCTTTGAGGAAAGTCAAAACTGCATTAAATGAGAAGCACTGCTGTCTAAGTCGGTGATGGCTTGTCCTCAGGAGAAACCTTTAGATCTTTTTGCAACTACAACATTAACTCATCTATCTGCGTGTCCATACTCAAAATCCTTCACAGAGCTACCTTGAATGCTCAAAATATCACCATTAATATTGATCTACCTACTTGCTAGTAGTCACTACAGCTATCCCTATGAGTCACAGTTTCTTCATTCTTCTTAGCCTCCTTCATGTTCTGGACCTTTCTGTCTGTTGACCAATCTTCAAGAAGCACCATCGTCATCTACTCTCAGAAGGAGTCCATCTGGTTTGTATTCTGTCGGTCTTCTTACACAGGAGATGGTCAATCGGTCAAAGGGACCAATGAGTCACTCTTTTGGCTCCTTCTAGTTGGTCGGGCATATGCCAAGCAAGCTTCATCAGGCAGTCAAAAGTGGTCCATCCTGAATCGCGTGTCGATGAGACACTTATCGTGTCTCCCTGATGCGATTTTGTCTTAACAGTTATTGGCATAGCATATGGTAGTCGGCAAGACGTTTCAGCGAGTAGTAGAAGTCATATCGAGTCCGCAAAACCCATCAACAAGACTCCTTTGTTTCGTTGAGACCTCTTGGCACACGTCTTTCCTCTTCGCGAGCTCCTTTTCCTTTCGTCAAGACCTTTCAATCTCAGGGAGACCTTTTATCGAACCCCTTTATGCTTCTAGAGTCTCCCTGATTTCCCTTTGTTTCGGCATGACCCTCATGAGTCAGTGAGACATCACACCGAGCCATCTATCCTCCGGTGACTTTGTTTCCTTTCGGCCAGACCCTGTTGAATCAGCAAGAGATTATGCCAATAGTATGTCATGTCGCCGAGACTCTATTTCTTTCGGTGGGGTCCTCTTTTTGTCGGCAGGACATTCCATGGTCACCGTGACCTCACCTCTTCGGCTAGACATTATGCCGAAGGTTTTATCCTTCGTCAAATGCAACTCCCTTCAGCAAGATCCATGCCAATCAGCCAGACCTCCTGTCGAAGGCAAAATTACCGCTGACCTTAGATCTTTGGTGGGACCCCTCTGTGTCGGAAAGACTCCTGGCATTCAGTGAGAGCACATACCGAAGAGAACAACTCCTGCCGAAGTGTATGCCTGTTTGCACTAGTTGGTGAGACTTCGTGAACTCGCCAAGACCTCTTGGTGAAGAGAAAACCTTTCGCTGATGTATGACTCTTTTGACGCCGGTTGGCGAGACATGGAGATTTCGTCAAGACCATGCCCCGAAGACAAACTTATGCCAATAGGAAACTCCTAGTCACCAGGACGATGATTGATGTGTTGCTGATAGGCAACTGCATGTGAATCTCGATCGCTGTGACATCTCTGGGGTCTTACCGATAGGCAACACAGACGCAGATTGAGCAGAATGCATTGGTAGTCGGCAAGACATCTGCAAGGTCTTTCTGACTTTCTTGTTAGCTAATTTTTATGACCAACTGGATTGGGGAATGCATTCCAGCTGAGCTCCCTTGGCAAATATCATCACGCATGTGATTTAATCCTGCATTCAACGAAGAAAACCCAGTAAAGATCACACAAACAAAAGTTAATTAATCAAAATCATCATTAAAATGGATCCTATGCTAGTAAGGTGTCGTTAAATCTTCAAACAAAATGATCATACAAACAATTCAGGTTTTAGGTCGACCCGCGGAATCCAAGCCAGGGAGGAATTTCGGAGAATTCTGAGTCAGGCAGATTCCAGTGGGATAAACATGAAAACACCCACTAGAAACTTAATCCGATCATTATCAATCAAGGAATAGCATGCGAAATCTTCAAAATAGCATAAATGAATCATAAAATGCATCAACATTTATTAACTAGCCCCACTACCCCATACTTCTTCACATTCCATCAGATCTCAGGGAAATTCGCACAGAACGGATTTCTGCGAAGGAGAAGACATTCTGGCAAACTCAGAAAAAAATAGGGAACAACGGATTTCGGGAAAATCCGGAGGAGAAAGAAATCCGCAAAGAAGGTACATCTCATCGGAGGCCTCGGGGATTCTGGGAAAATTCGGTCCACGCGGAATTCTGTGAAGACCAAAAATCCCGAACAACAGCGCTTAGCTGGAGTTCGAGTGAGATCCGGGAAAATCCGGATGGGGTGGAAAATCCCGAACTCAGGAGAAAACCCGAATTCCAACTGAGGCAAAACCAAAATTGAGCCGAAAGCACACCACCCTCCTTAAAGCTGGCGGAGGCAGAAATAAGTCAGGATGGGGACGAGAGACAAAATGGATAAAGTGGAATCGGGACCGGAACCAAACCCGAACTAGAAACTTTTTCAAGTTTCGGGTTCGGATTCCGTTCTAGGCCTGCCTCCGACATCATCCAAAAATAAAAAGAAAGGATGAGGAAAAGAAATAGAAAAAGGAGGTCGGAAAACCCCACAACGAAACAAAAGAAGAAAAGGAAAATGAAAGAATGAAACATGCAGGATTGGGATCAGAACGAAACCCAAACCAATTTTTTTTTCAAGTTTCAAGGTTCAGTTCCGGTTCTGGTTTTGAGTCCGCCGAAAACAAAAAGAAAAATATGTGCAAGGCCAAAAACAACCAAGGCACAAGAGATAAAAACCAACAAAGACCAAGGAAGAGAGAGAAAAGGCGGGGTCGGACCCGGGATGGGACCCGAAGCAAATTTAACACCTCAAATCGGACCGAGACCTGACTCCAAGAAAGAACAAAGGAAGAAGACAAAAAATAGTCAGAACCGAAACTGGGAATGGAACAAGGCCAAAAAATAGAAATTTATTTCTAAGTCTAGTATTGGTCCCGGTTCCGCCTTTGACAGAACTTTAAAAATACAACGCCTAAGGCAGAAAACCAAAGGCCAAAGGGAAAAGACAAAGGGGAACCCATTTTGTTCCAGAACAAATTGGGATGGTTATGCAAGGCATAACAATCTGGAAGAAGCTGGAGACTTCGTATGAAGGAGATACACTTGTGAAGGTCACTAAGCTAACAAGTTTGAAAGGCAAGTATGAAACCTTGAAGATGGCTAAAGATGAAAATATTTCTTCTTATATGCAAAGAGTAAATGAACTTGTGATGGGTATTAGATGTGACGGTGGTACCTTGAATGAACAAGAAATTGTAGCTAAAGTGCTCAGATCATTTCCTCCTTACAAATCAAAGGCTCATGCTATTGAAGAGCTTAGAACAGTAACAACTATGACAAGAGATATGCTGATTGGAAAACTTGTTGCCTTTGAGTTGAGTGAATTTGGTGTTTCTGCCCCTAAGACTGAATCTACATTTAAGGCTTTTGTATCTAGAAGAAATAAGCAAAGATATGGTCTAGAAGAAAGTTCTAGAAAATCATTCAAGTATGAGGAAGAGATGAAACAACTTGAAGAAGAAGAAAGAGAGGTAGAAGAGTTGGAACCATTGATTGTGAAGAAAGAAGGCAGAGGACAAGTTAAGTATAAAGGAAATTTTCCTATTAAATGTTTCTCTTGTAGTAAAATAGGTCATTTTGCTTCAAGGTGTCCTGAAAGAGTTCCTAGATCCAAGCCTTACAAACCTAAATTTCAAAAGACATGATATTATGTTGAAGAAGGTGTGACTGATGAAGAATCTGATAAAGAGAATGGAAATGAAGATGAATGGGAATTCATTGCTATCAAGGAAAATGGTCTAGTGGCTATTGAATCTACTAAAGTTGAGAAAGCTCTTGTAGCCTAAATTGAAGAAAAGGATGAGTAGCTCATTGACAGCGGATGCTCACATCATATGACTGGTGACAAAAGCAAATTTGTAAGTCTAAAGAAATATGGTGGGGTTGTAAGATTCAGATATAACAATGTTGGTGTGATTCATGGCAGAGGATCTATTTGTCTTGGTGGTAAACATAACACTGATGATTTCCTTTATGTTGAAGGCTTGAAGCATAACCTGATGAGTGTTGGACAGATGGTGGAAAAGGTTACAATATTCAGTTCAAAGATGGAAAATGCAGGATACTTGGAAGCTCTGGAAGTGAAATTGCTTCAGGTACAAAGACAAAAGGTAATATTTTTCACCTGAGTGTTGATGTAAGTTGTTTGATTGCTCAAATGGATGAAAGTTGGTTATGGAATAGGAGGTTGTGTCATTTGAATTTTGATAACATTGTCAAGGTAAGCTCCATTCAAGTAGTAAGAGATCTACCTAAGCTAGTGAAGCCTACTAACATAATATGCAAGGAATGTCAAAAGGGAAAACAGACTAGAGTTTCTTTTCAAAGAAAATAACATCATTCTAATGGAATACTGGAGCTGGTACATACTAATCTATATGGTCCCTCCAAAATTAGAAGTCTACAAGGAGAAAGGTACTTTATGTTGCTTATTGATGATTACTCTAGGATGATATGGGTTGCTTTCTTAAGAGAAAAATGTGAAGCATTAGAGAAGTTCAAAATTTTCAAAGCTATGGCAGAGAATGAGACAGGTTTGAAGATCATATGTCTAAGGTCAGACAGAGGTGGTGAGTTCACCTCTCGAGAATTCAATTCTTCTGTAAAGAGCATGGAATCAAAAGACAATTATCTGCTCCCCGAACCCATCAACATAATGGAATTGTTGAGAGAAAGAATAGAACAATTCTGGATGCTTCTAGAACAATGATGTTGGAAGGAAATGTGCCTCACATCTATTGGAGAGAAGTTGTAAGCACTGTTGTGTACACTCTAAACCGGGTAAATGTCAATGGCATTTCTAGTAAGAATCCTTTTGAGCTATGGTTTGGTTATAAGCGTACTGTTAAATATTTCAAGATCTTTGGAAGAAAGTGTTATATTAAGAGAGATAAGGACATAGGAAAGTTTGATGCAAGGACCGATGAAGGAATCTTTCTAGGTTACTCTACTAAAAGCAAGGCTTACCGGTGCTATAATAGAAGATTGAGAAAAATGGTTGAAAGTGCAAATGTCAGAGTTGATGTGGACTCTACTAGATCATCCAGATACTGTTGATATGATTTAGATGGCCAACAATTTAGTGTAGACCAAGGGAAGAATGCTCAGACACAAAATCAAGTTCAAATTATTTCGATGAATCAAGAAAGTCATGAAGGAGAGACAAGTGGAAGTGCAGAAGAAAGAGCAGAAGAACCAGAAGTGCGAGAGAATCCTAAAATTTTGAGGAATGTAAGGTTAAATCATTATGAAGATCAAATTATAGGAAATAAGAATAAAGGTGTGCAGACTAGAAAAAGGATTGTAGAAGAGTATTGTCTAATTTCCAAGACTGAGCCTAACAATGTCAATGAAGCTTGTAATGATGAACATTGGATGGAAGCTATGAAGGAAGAACTGATGTAGATTGAAAAGAATGATACATGGATTCTTGTTCCCAGACCTAAAGATAAAAATGTGATTGGTACTAAATGGGTATTTTCGAATAAGTTGAATGAATAAGGTGAAGTGGTTCAGAATAAAGCAAGACTGGTATGTAAAGGGTATTCACAAATGGAAGGTATTGATTTTGAAGAAACCTTTGCCCCTGTTGCCAAAATTGAAGCTGTAAGATTATTTCTTGCTTATGTTGCATATAAGAACTATAAATTCTATCAAATGAATGTGAAGTCAACTTTTCTAAATGGTGAGTTAGAAGAAGAGGTATATGTTGAACAGCCAGATGGATTTGAACTGACTGATAAGGAAGATATGGTTTTCCGATTGAAGAAAGCTCTGTATGGACTCAAGCAAGCCCCCAGAACTTGGTATGCTAGACTTGATAAATACTTACTGAAGCTTGGATTCAATAAAGGTACTGCTGATAGGAACTTGTATTTTAAGTTGGATCATGATAAAGAGTTGATTATTGAAGTCTTTGTTGATGACATTATTTTTGGAGGTGATGATGATTTATGTATGAATTTTGTTGATGAAATGAAAAGTAAATTTGAAATGAGTATAATTAGAGAGATGAAGTTCTTTCTGGGATTGCAATTCACTCAGTTGGACAATGGAATTTTCATATCTCAGTCTAAATATGTGAGAGTTGTTGAAGAAGTTTGGCATGGAAGACTCAAAGCTTGTTGGTACACCCATAGTAATCGGATGCTAGTTAACATAGAATGATGATTCTCCTAAGGAAAATCAAACAAGATATAGGTCAATGATTGGTGGATTACTATACTTAACTCAAACTAGACTAGACAACATGAATTTTGTGTGTATGGTTGCTAGATTTAGAGTTGATCCAAAAGAATCTCATGTAACTATTGTAAAGAGAATTTTCAAATATCTGAAAGGAACAGTTGATTTTGGGCTTTTGTATCCTAAAGATGATCTTATCCTTGAGTGCCTATACTGATGCAAATTGGGTAGGAGATGTTGATGACAAGAAAATCACTAGTGGTGGTTCCTTCTTCCTAGGGAAGAAGCTAGTGTCTTGATTAAGTAAAAAGAAAAATTCCATTTCCCTATCTACTGTTGAGGTAGAGTATATTGTTGCTACAAATAATTGTACTCAAGTGTTGTGGATGAAATAGATGCTAAAAGATATCAGAGTAGTATATGATGATCCTACTACTATATATTGTGACAATTCAAGTGCAATAAACATATCGAAGAATCTGGTGCTACACTATAAGACCAAGCATATATCAATAAAGTTCCACTTCCTAAGGGAGAAAGTGAGTGAGAAAGAAGTCAGATAGGAGTATGTGCCTACCAAAGAATAGATTGCAGGAATTTTCACCAAGTTGTTTCCTAAGGATGCTTTTGAGTATCTCAGAGGGATGCTAGGGGTGATTACCCCTCCTGATATGAACTAGAGATGCATTGGTTTGCATCAATGTGTGCACTTCATGATCATATATTTTTATCTGGATTGATGTTGTGGTGGTTGTTGGTATGTGGGGACCGATCATGCTATACTGTATAGCCCATGGTATACTGTACACCCCGACATGTATCCTTGTCGGGGTCTGGGGTCGAGCGAAGCCCCAGGCGGGGGTTCGCGTCATCACCAAAAGAGGGAAAAATCAATGAAAAAAAAGAAAAATCCAATTTTGTAGAACCCGAAATCTGGAAGCTTCTAAGCTTGATAAAAAGGGGTTCAAATGGGTGTTACAGTATGATAAAAATGCGATTATTTGCAAGATTGTAATAGGTTTTGTACTGGATAATAAAAGTATTGGATGGAAGTAGTTTGGTGGATGTAGCCCGGATTGGGTGAACCACGTTAAATTCTCTGTACTATGATTCATTATGTGTGTATTTTAGTTTCTTTGTTTATTACTTAAATCTGTATTTAATTGTTAGATATTTTCCTTTCTAACCCTAACAAGTGGTATCAGATCGGGTTTTCTTTCGATAATTGTTTGTAGGAAGGTCTCACGGTTGAGTGGGAGTAATGGCAGACGAGGGTAAGAAGGTTGAGAAGTTTAATGGGAAGAACTATCAATTATGGAAGATGCAGATGGACTATCTCTATCAGAAGGATTTATGGTGGCCATTGGAAGGGAAAACCAAGAAACCCAAAGCAATGTCTGATGAGGACTGGGAGATTTTGGATAGAAAGGCTCTTGGTAGTATTCGTTTATGCCTGGCACAATCGGTGGCATTCAATATTACAAAAGAAAAGACAACTCAAGAGTTGATGGAAACCTTGGAAAAGTTATATGAAAAGCCTTCCTCTTTGAATAAGGTATTTCTTATGAAGCATTTATTTAATATGAAAATGGTAGAAGGTGGGTCAGTTACTGATCATTTAAATGAGTTTAATACGGTCACCAATCAATTAACTTCTGTAAAAGTAAACTTTGATGAAGAAGTTAGGGCTCTTTTGATTATGTGTTCTTTGCCTGAAAGCTGGAATAGCTTGGTAATTTGTTAGCAATTTTGTTTCTGGTTCGAATACATTGAAATTTGATGATGTTGTTGGTGTTATTTTGAGTGAGGAAATCTATAGGAAAAGCTCAGGTGAAACATCCACATTAGGTAGTGTTTTGAATGCAGAAAGCAGGGGCAGAACAAAGGAGAGAGGAAACAATTCTGGAAATCGTGGGAAGTCACGAGGAAAATCAAAGGACAAAAGGTCCCAATCTAGAGACAAGAGGGATTGTTGGTATTGTGGTAAGCCGAGTCATTTAAAGAAAGATTGTTGGTCTCAGAAAAATTAAGGAGACAAAAATGAAGGAAGTAAAGAGGCAAATGTGGTAAATAATAAATCTGATGAGGATGCTTTGATTCTTTCCCTTGATAATGCTGATGATTATTGGGTGTTAGACTCAAGGGCTTCATTTCATGCTACCCCCCATAGAAGTTATTTTCTTGATTATGTCCAAGGGGATTTTGGGTTGGCTTATTTAGGAGATAACAAACCCTGTCAGATTGTTGGAAAGGGAAGAATCAATATTAAGTTGCAGAATGGGAATCATTGGCTACTACGTGAGGTAAGGCATGTTCCATAGTTAAGCAAAAAATTAATTTCAGCAGGGCAACTAAATGATGAAGGTTGTGTTGTTACATTTAGTGATAAAAATTGGAAGGTCACAAAGGGTGCCTTAGTGGTAGCAAAAGGTGTGAAAGTAGGCACCTTATATCTTTGTACAGGTCATACTGTTCCTTCTACTTTAATTGTTACAGAAAAAGGTCAATGTTCAGGAACAGTTGTTGTAGTTCAGCAGGTAGAAGATCATATAGTTGTTGTGGACTCTGAATCAACACTGTGGCATAATAGACTTGGGCATATGAGTGAAAAAGGTATGAAATTACTTCATTCAAATAATATTTTACCATGTCTAAAATGTGTTAATATGGATTTTTGTGAAAGTTGTGTGTATGGAAAATAAAAGAGAGTAAGTTTTCTCAAGGATGGGAAGCAAAATAAAGATGAAAAATTGGAGCTTGTGCATACGGATGTATGGGGACCAGCTCAGGTATCTTCTCTCGGTGGCTCTCTGTATTATGTTACATTCATTGATGATGCAACTAGGAAGGTATGGATTTATTTCCTTATGCAGAAATCTGATGTATTTGAAACTTTTAAAAAATGGAGAAGCTTGGTTGAGAATGAGACGGGTAAAAAGCTAAAATGTCTCAGATCTGATAATGGTGGTGAATATTGCAGCAAAGAGTTTTAAGATTATTATTGCTCTAATGGTATTCGTAGGCAAAAAATGGTTCCAAGGACTCCACAAGAAAATGGAGTGGTTGAGCGCATGAATAGAACAATAATGGAGCGTGCACGGACTATGAGATTGCATGTTGGGCTACCTTTAAAAATGTGGGCAGAGACTGTAAACACTGTTGTTTATTTAATTAATAGAGGTCCCTCTAATCCTTTGGGTTGTGGTATTCCAGAGGAAGCATGGAAAGGTAAGAAGGTGAGTTATTCTTTTCTCACAACCTTCGGTTGTGAAGCATTTGCACATGTAGATTCTGAAAATAGAACCAAGCTTGATGCAAAATCAAAGAAATGTGTATTTGTTGGATATGGCATTGATGAATTTGGTTATAGGCTTTGGGATTTTGAAAATCAAAAAATTGTGAGAAGCAGGGATGTCATATTCAATGAGAAAGTGTTGTACAAAGATCTGTTGCTACAACATGAGAAGAAAGAAAATGATTATGTAGTGTTGGATGATATTCCAAACAATGATGTTTCATGGTTCCTTATGTTGGGCAACAACAGCAACAAAAAATACCACAAACTCCTATTAGACGATCTTCAAGGATAAGTAGACCTCCAAAAAGATTCTCTCCCTCTTTGTATACTATTTTGTTAACTGATGCTGGTGAACCAGAATATTATGATGAAGCTATGCAGGTGGATACCAAGGTTCAGTGGGAGCATGGAATGGAAGAAGAAATGGACTCCTTGCTGAAAAACTAGACTTGGGAATTATGCAAGTTGCCTACAAGTAAAAAGGCTTTACCAAACAAATGGGTTTATAGGCTGAAAGAGGAGGATGGAGGTAAGAAGAGATTTAAAGCCAGATTAGTTGTAAAGGGATTTGCACAGAAAAAGGGTATTGATTTTGATAAGATTTTTTCTCCAGTTGTTAAAATGACTTCTATTTGTATTGTTTTAAGTATTGTGGCTGCTGAAGATTTGCATTTAGAATAGCTTGATGTTAAAACAACCTTTCTCCATGGTGATTTGGAAGAGGAAATATATATGGACCAGCCACAAGGATTTGAGGTCAAAGGTAAGGAGAAACTAGTGTGCAGATTGAAGAAAAGTTTATATGGCTTGAAGCAAGCACCTCGCAATGGTACTTGAAATTTGATAGTTTTATGGCTGAGCAAGGCTACAACAGGTGTAATTTTGACCATTGTGTTTATTTTAAGAGGTTGGATAATGACAGCTACATTATTTTATGTTTATATGTTGATGGCATGCTTGTAGCGGTCTAACATGGATCACATAAGTGAGCTAAAACAACAGTTAGCAAAATCTTTTGCTATGAAGGATTTGGGGCAGCAAAACAAATCCTTGGTATGAAAATTTGTAGAGATAGGAAAAGCAGAAATTATTTTTATCTCAGGCTAATTATGTTGAAAAGGTGTTGCAAAGATTTCATATGGAGAATACAAAAGTTGTCAGCACACCTTTGCCTAGTCATGTTAAATTGACTAAGGATATGTGTCCAAAGACACAAGAGGAGGAAGAAAAAATGTCCAAGGTACCATATGCTTCAGTTGTAGGAAGTTTAATGTACGCCATGGTATGCACGAGACCGGATATTACACATTCCATAGGAGTTGTTAGCAGGTATTTGAGTCATCCTAGAGTTGAGCATTAGAATGCAGTAAAATGGATTCTCAGGTACTTGAGAGGTACATCCAATAAATGTTTATGTTTTGGGGGCTCTAACAGTGATTTAAAAGGCTATGTTGACTCAGATTTGGCAGGGGATATAGATACCAGGAGGAGTACCATAGGTTATGTATTTACAGTTGGTGGGACATCAATGAGTTGGATTTCTCGATTGCAAAAGGTGGTTGCTTTATCCACCACAGAGGCAGAGTATGTTGCTACAACAGAGGTGGCAAAGGAGATGATATGGCTGCAACTTTTCATGGATGAGTTGGGAAAACAACAGGCTGGAAATTACTTGTTTACAGACAGCCAGAGTGCTATACATCTTGCAAAGAATTTTGCCTTGCATTCTAAAACAAAACACATATAGTTGAGATATTATTTCATTTGGTCGGTGTTGGAGGATGGACAGGTCAAGCTGGACAAGATACATATAGATTTCAATCTAGTAGATATGTTTACAAAGGCGGTGACAAGGGAGAAGTTGAGCTCCTCTTTAGCTTCAGTTGGCCTTCAAGGTTGAATTCAAGTATAACAAAGCAGCAGGGTCCAAGGTACTTATTTATAGTGGGAGTTGTAATTACAACAATGTTGTCCAAGATTAGTCTCCAAGTGGGAGATTGTGTTGGTGTGAAGCTTGATCAGTCTCCAAGTGGGAGATTGTTGGTATGTGGCAACTGATCATGTTATATTGTGTCGCCCATGGTATACTATACGCCCCGGCATGTATCCTTGTCGGGGTCTAAGGCAGGGGTTTGGGGGCAGCAACCCTTGAGAAAAAATTTTCTCCTACTTTTTCGCATCATCACCGAAAAAGGGAAAAATCAATGAAAAAAAAGAAAAATCCAATTTTGTAGAACCCAAAATCTGGAAGCTTCTAAGCTTGATAAAAAGGGGTTTGGATGGGTGTTATAGTATGATAAAAATGTGATTATTCACAAGATTGTAATAGGTTTTGCATTGGATAATAAAAGTATTGGATGGCTGCGGTTTGGTGGATGTAGCCCGGATTGGGTGAACCACGTTAAATTCTCTGTGTTATGATTTATTCTGCATATTTTTTGGTTTCTTTGTTTATTACTTAAATCTACATTTAATTGTTAGGCATCTGCCTTTCTAACCCTAAAAGTGGTTGCTACTCACGAGGAGTATTAAGATGTGCAAATATGTGTTTCAGAGCTTGTATGTGGAAAGATAATGCTTATCTTTTCCATTGATGTCAAAGGGGGAGAAGTGCAATGTGAAAAATATTTCTAGAAGAGAAGAGTTGAGGAGAAGAACCAGAACCTAAGGAGGAGTGAGTGTTGTGTTGATGGTATTTTTCACATCATGTGTTGCCATCAATGCCAAAGGGGGAGATTGTTGGATGTTGTGGTTGTCATTGATGTCAACACTATTAGCATTGATGTATTAGAAGTTGCATATGTCGAGGATATTGAGAAAATTGTAATAAGAAGTGTTATAGGAGGTCAGTGGAGAAGTGAAGTTCAGTCTGTTGGTCTGATCAGCACGTTGATGATCAGTTGTTGTGGACTAAAGGGTTTCTTGTTGAGTGTATCTATTTTATCCACATCAAGTTTCAAAGATCTACATGAAGATTTGGTCAAGTTATGAAGATTTGTATTCTAACAGTTTTTCAATTACTTCAATTTGTGCTCCTAAATGAAGATCATGTGATTTATGTAAGTTCAGTTGTTGCGGATGATTCTCTGGTGTTTCATGGTGTTTGTGGATGTTTCTAGTTCATTCTCTATCTGTGTTGCATGCCTACATTGATCATGTGCTTGTGATCCAAGAATTTCTCTTGTGTGTTCATGTTTTTCATGTTCATGGTTGACTAGGTGTTGAAGCGTGTTGTGGATCCTTGAGGAGAAATTATTTGAAGTGTTTTTGTGTTGGAGTTGTTGATTTGGGTCTCCACTATGTTGTGGCCGACGTTGGTTGATTTGCATGAATAATTCTTATGTATTTTGGGCCAACTATTTGTAATTTTATTATTTCTTTATGGCTGACTTGAAGCGATGTAATTCCATGTTGTGGATATATAAAAGCGATTGTTTTATCATTTTGAAGTGTGATTGAAGTGTGCAAGTGTGAATTGTGCGAGTCTTGTATGCAAATATTGTTCAAATCATTTGAAGTCAGAGCAGAGTGTGAAGAAGAGTGAAGAAGTGTTCATGTGCTTAACCAAAATTGTAATCAGGCATTAGCAGATGCTATTTTCTCAGTTCACAATCTAGATGGTTTTAATCTAAATCTTTCTTGGGAAATGAGCCCTCTTGTAATTGAGCAGTGAGCTCTAGGTAATGTGCCTGAATGCATGTGCATTCCCATTCATACTTTTTTATACTTTTAGCAAGGTATAATATTGTGGACTGACATCCACAGTGGTTTTCCCCTAATAGGGTTTCCACATAAAAATATTGGTGTTCTCTGTGTTTTTGATGTGTTGATTGTTTATGGTTTATTGTTCATTCATCAGATCTGAGATTAAGTTAAGTTAAGTTTGAAAAAGTTTGAATATTTTGTGACAACTAATTCACCCCCCCTCTCAATTGTTTGTCCTTATTTTTCCAACAGCATACACTTCGCCAACATGAACTTGTAGCTAAGACGGTATAGAATAAAATTTAAATTCTTTTTTAAATTCTAAAACCTCTTAACCTAACATTTTTCCAACATGAACTTGCAAGTAACACCATACATAATGCAAATGAAATTATTGAATGGTGCAAAATTTATTTTGGCACTCACGATTCAATATACAATAAATGCTATTTTTGGAAAGTTAAAGGTACTTAATTATTTTTTTAATTTAAATTTGAAAGTGTACATGAATTGAATTTCCAAATTTATACACTTCTTAATTGGATGCTTGAAATTTACATATATTGATCGATCAAATTCTTATAATTGTTAAACAATCAATGGTATTAGAAGTTTGTATAAAGTCATGACAATAGGACATAGCAAGCCTCTTGCTATTCAAGTGAGAGAAAAATCATTTTTTTGTGTTGATTGCATTGAGAACAATGCAAATACTCTACAATGTGAGAATATTAGAGATGGGTATGTTTCACAATGGGAAATAAAACAATTAGTATCAATGCCTCCTTTTGAAGATAATGGCATTATAGATATCTATGATCCTCTATATTTAGCTGATTACGAACGCATATCTAATTTAGTTGTAATAGGTAAATGTTACATTTTTAAATTAAATTTTAACTTAATATTGATTTATATTCTACCTAAGTTGAGCACAATTAGAAATATTTGAATGATTTTTTAAAACTCCAATTTGACCATATCTGTATGTTTACTACATGGTGTGTACAGGAGATAAATTTTTTGTTGCAGATCCTAACAATATAGAAGGTGTAAATTAATATCTACTAAGTTGTACACAACCAAAATATAAATTGTCACAATCAATGATAGATGGTGATGGACAAGAGTATCCCATTGGATAAGTCATTGTTGAAGGCACATACTATCAACAAATAAATATAGATAAAAATAATATTATATTTATTGATTATATGTCAAGACAAAAGGTTTTACATAATAGTCACTTAGTTTTAGCAACAAGAATAAATTTTGAAACTTTACCATAAAGAGGATGTGGCCAACAAAAGTGGAGGTTGTCTATTGAAGATCATGAAAATATTTTAGAGATAATAAAAGATAGAGAGGATCCAGATTATATGTACCAAGAACTTTAAGTTATATATATATATATATATATAACACATTTGGACCTAAATTTAAAATATTCTATTATGTTGAATTCAAATAATTTTATTTCATGTTGTGATCTAAATTTGATTTTTTTGAACTAGATTAGATGGTGGACATTTAGATTTTTATATTTTTAGTCTTGGTTGTTTAGATACCAATATGCCATATATATATATATATATATATATATATATATATATATATATATATATATATATATATAGAGAGAGAGAGAGAGAGAGAGAGAGAGAGAGAGAGAGAGATTGAATTAATTTATATTTTGGATTGGGTAAATTCATATTGCTAGATCCTTATATCCACACTTACTGATTTTATCCATTATTTTCATGCTTGCAAAAAACTAAAACCAAACTCATAAAAATTATTGTTTATCAAATCCTCCTACTTCAACTTTCCTTTTTGTCAACAAATTGTATATCTTATTCAATGCATTTACAGCCTTGTTTGACTTAGAATTATCCATAATATCACTAATATTTCTAGTGAAATTCATATAAAAACTATCTAATATATAAAAAATATCTCCAGCATTCTCTACTATGTCCTATTCAACATTTTTCTTCTATCAACCTTTGCAACAATAATTTGATATGTTATATGTGTTCATGCGTAGTCTTATTAAAACGTAAAATATTATCTAAGTAAAAAATGTTTTTTACCCAAATATTACAAGTTAGCACTTCGTTTGTCAACCTCATAATTGTATATAGTCTATTAGTAAATATAAAGGGTATTAGCTCTATCTAGCATATAGTCCTTAATTCATTTTGAATATGGTATCCTATTCATCTCCTTAGTTCATTTTGAATATGTTATTTGATTGTCAAATTATTTATTAATCTAGAGTTTATGTACACCCTTCACTCGTCTCCTTTATTTAATGAGCTAGTGCTTTAGTTATCTATTGAATTTATTTGAACCAATTTGTTAAAAAAAATCTTAGATATTTAAATTTCAAGTGTACATATGATGGCTACGAATATAGTTTATGGATGGATATTATGTTTATATATTATTATGAGTGATGGATGAATATGATTAATGATATGATCTATGTTTTATTAATTCATGGATGATTATATATTTCATAGATCATGATTATGATTATGTGATGGATGTAATGGATGTTTATGATTTAATATTTATGCAATGGATTATTATGATATATGATGTTATGTATACAATAGATTACTATATTTATGTTTTAGATGTATGAAGTTTATATAGATGTATTTATGAGGTTATGATGAAATGATATTTATGGTTTATGCAATGGATAATTATGATTTAATGATTATGCATTATGTAGGTGTGGATGATTATAGTTTATGGTTTATAAACCTAGAACAATCACTTTCACATGTCATTTACTTTTCAAACATGTACATAGGACTCTTTCTAAGTTAATATCACATTTACATTTACATGTATAAATTATTATATGTGTGTGTGTGTGTGATTTAATCAAGTATCAAAAAAGAGGTCATGGGATTGAATTGTGTAAATTTTTATTTTAATTTTTATTTGTTTACAAGAAAATCCTACACGAGTCTCAATAAAGTGTACATTAAATTCTCTTTTGTCACAATTAAATCACCATACTTGGAATAAATTTAACTTTATTTTTAAATTTTAACATTTTTTATGTAAGGTTCACCCATTTTAAATATATAAAAACATGCATGTACTCTTAAATTTCTATATTTAAAACTCATTATAACTAAAACATATATAAAACATGAGATCTAATCTATGTCCTAATTTGTGTGCATAAAACATGTAAAAACTCATAAATAAATTAATGTTCACATGTATGTATGTAAAATGTAAATATAAGTGTATATAATGTGACAAATCACAATAAGAATGTTCATGTCTAAATATAGAAGACATGTATAAACATGTGCATGCATGTAAAACAACTCAAAGATGAGGATGTCTAATATGACTACGAATAGATGAATATGCCTTGTTGTGTCCTGATCCTTGTCTTGGTCCCTATCTCAATCCCTATCATGATCCCTGTCCCAAGCCCTACACAAGAAAGTACACAATTTAATTTAATGTACATTTGTATATGTGAATTTATATAAAAATTGTGCACCGTGTGAATTTATAATAAATACTCTATAAATGCACCTCATTATGATGCATAGGATTGCCACCATACTGTAAATATCCAAATCTTGGAAAAATATTGTCATTCTCCTAAAACAATTCAAATACATGATTTCAATCAAGAGTTAGAACTACTTTAAAATCAAATTTATTTAATATACATGTGAAGTTTTTGAATGTAAAATATATAAATTATTCAAGTACATGCACTGCAGTCTTGATAGTTCTACCAATCCCATTGATATTAGAAGAATGTATGCACATGGGGACACTTGTACATGGTACAATGTTAGTGCCAAAAAGAAGTGTGTTATATGTGCCAAGAACAATATTAGGTGCAGTAACCTCAACCTAATTTGGAACATGTTGAGAGAGACAAGTTGCAGGATCACTATGAACATGCTAAGCAGTGGTTGTAAGATGATCTGGAATATCTTTATGCCCCCCTCTACCCTATAAGTTGCCTCACCACTACTCGTATGTCTACTATAATTTCATCTAATATGTGTCGATACATCATCCAGAGGGATCCCATAATCCTCACTAATAAGTTGCTATGTTGCTAGTAAATCATTGATGGAGACTACACACACATTATACATAGTCATGTCACTCATATGTGCCACAGCTAATGGTGATGGTAGGTCGGCACGAATTTATGAACCATAACTACTAGATGTAGCCTCAGTGGGAGGAAGATAATTTATAGATGTAATAAGTATCTACCAACATGATCAAATGGCATCTGATTGATCTGAGTGGTAATAGTGGCAATGTTTTCAAAAATCTCAGGTCTAGCAATGGTGACTGTTGGATCTGCTATTCTTGCTAGTTCCAAACATTTTGGAAGAACCAAAAGGTTTGGACCAACTAATTCCCTCTTTTTGACAGTTGGTGGCAACTTTGGTCATCTAAATTGAGGTTTGTAAGCAAACCTCCCTCTCCCTTGTCCAACATGTTGAGGAAAAGATGTGTAATCCACATCTAGTTGTAAATGAAACTTGACATATAATTGTTTACAAAAATAAAGAGGAAACTCGTCATTATGAGGTCATATGTGATGGGTTGCCAACCATATAGGATATATAAAAGGGGCCACAATATGATTTGTACACCTAGTGACTATATAGCCTCTCACTCTATCTCATCCCTAATAAAATGAGAACATGATATGAACATTATCTAATGAAACTCTCTTGGAAATAGATGACCATTTCTCATGGTCAGTAACGCTCTTGGCAAGGGAAATATAAAAATCCTATGTGTTCATCTCATCATATAGATTGCGCAATCAAATGACATCAATCATACATCTAATCTCATCTCTAATAGTAATTAATTGGTCTTTGTTTTCCATATTTGGGGTGTTATTTATAGCTTGCTCCAAATATCTCAAGGAAACATCTAATCTCCTAATGGTGTCGGCATATATAGTGGACCTAGAATAAGCCTGCTCATTAGACTTATTAGAATGATGAGAAGCCTAACCATCTAGATGAGAAGTTTGATCAGCCATATGTATAAATGGATATCTACATCTAATTTTAAAATAAAACAAAAAATTTAATTTAATTTTTCAAAGTTATAGAATATTTTAATATACAAGTTGAACTTTAAAACCTAAATAATTTAATCTTGCACACTATAAATCCATACATTCAATCATCATATGTACAAAAACTCAAGATTCGTACATGTGAAATTATTCAATAATATATTTAATTTATAATAAAATTATTTACATGGAATTGAATTATGCATAAACAAATAGATACACAAATTGAACTTCTAAATTTACCTTCTCTTCAAGTTAAAAAATTAGTTGTAGGCCCAAAAATAGTCATTAAAGATAACCTTGACCTTAAATTCTTAGGTATTATGATGGGTAAATATAATGGGAAGTCTCATGTGGTGGATTCCAAGACCCATTTTCAAGAGGGCTAAGGTCAAGTTAAGGACTTTAACTAATTTTCAAGTCATAGAACTCAACCCCACGACAAAGAAGATTGAGGATTTCAATACTCCTAAGAAATCTATTCCTTTTAAAAGTGTAAAACCCAGCATAGAGTATGACACCAAATCTGATAAAGGTATCCCACAAGGAGTTGTATTAGAGAAGGATATTATTAAATTTGGGTTGATATTTAGTCACCCACACCAAGTCTACTCTTATTTCCTCTCCTAACTTTCCTACTTCAAGGGATTTGGATAGTGAAACTCCTATAAGGGTGGGAACCTTGGAGAAATTTCTAAACTCTTTTTTGGGAATCATGAAAGGGGTGATTAATAAGAACAAATGGATGAATAAATAACTAAGGATAGGTGCAACTTTAGATGTTAAAGGAGAAAAAGTATAAGGGGTCTCTAGAGGATCTCTTTTTGGAAAATGCTAAGTTCAAGGAAATTGTGGCTTAGAGACTAGAGGGTGGGATGACTTGAATAGGAGTTGCAAGAGGTGAAGGGTAACTCTAGGAGGAAGTAGCTCGTTGAAAATAAATCAGATATAATTAGCACTAGGGACTTTCTTGTTAACAAAGAAAAGATCAAATGCTGACATTCACAAGATGGTATAAGTAAGAGGTCTAGAGGATAAAAGGCAAAGTAAGGTGGAAAAAATGAAGAGACTTAGGAGGATTAATAATTTTACAAGTGTAAGCCCTATAAGAAGACTAAGAGTTCAAAAAAAGGATCAATGTATTAGTTATCCATTGCTTTGGGGCCACTTTGTTTACCCTTTGGCTAATTTTTGGTTGACCTCACTTAGGATTTTTACTAACCATTTCACAATTCTTGTTAGTTATGTGTTGGTTTTAAGGCTTGATTTTATATATGTTCTAGCTCTTTGTTTACTATTATATATTTTGAGACTTTGTTGAACATTATGGATCCCTTTCAAAAGCCTTACTTTTCTCATATTTTTTTATTAAAATCTAAAATCTATTCTAACTTTTCACATCTCATTCACAAACAATAATAAATATAACTAAAAAATCCACCCAAGAGATTCAATTTATCTAAGGCATAAAGCAAATTAAATGGTCAAGAAAATAGTACTTTGGAACCAATTAAAACTTTCTCGTCTCTTCCTTTAACTTGAAGAACTCTCTAATGGTGAGGATGGTGGAATAGCTTAGTTACAATTTCTAATCTAAATTATTGTTGTGGTTGTACTAAGGTGGGTAAGAAGTGAAAATGGAGGATTTGAAAATGGATTTAGAGGCAAGCTCACAATTTAAAGCAAAAACAAAAGTTTAGATTAGCAAAAAAGGAATTTAAGGACATCTTGTAAGTGACCTATGCTAGCAAAAGGTGACAAGTGGAAGATTATGAGAAGACGCTAAGGCATTTTTACCATGGAGAAAGAAGTTAAAGGTTAAGTTGTATGAATTTTGTGTCATGTATGGTCATGAGTTGAATTATTATATCATCATTAAACTATCATGTATGTGTGTTCAACTTTAAGTACTTGTAAATTTACAAACCTATATTTCACCCATTTAGATCTATGCATCACATTTGAAGTTTACAAGAACAATCAATTCATGAAAATTGAGATTAAATCTATGATGCTTAGAATTGTACCATCAAATTTTAAATACAATTTCATTCAAATTTCATTGTTTTTCCTCCAACACTTATATAAGAAGTTGTGATTATAAGTTATGATTCAAAAGTTATGATCAAAACAATGAACAATTATCTATTCAACCATAAAAATAAAAAATCATTTCTCATTTTTCTAGATTTCCCTAATTTTGTTATAGGATAATTATAAGCTAAGTTAAAATTATGCATAAATAGATTAAATTTAGAAGTTAATAAGGGTAGAAGAGATAATAGAAGGGGAGAGAAAGGGAGAATCGAGTAAAACATTACTTAGATGGGTCTCAATGCATATTTATGAGTACATAGCCTAGACAATATGTATGTCGATGAATGGTTTAAAAGATTTCAAAGATAAAAGATGAAAGAAAACTTAATTAGTAGAATTTATTTAAGAAAGAGGGGCTCATTGACCACTTGAAGGATGGGAACTTTAAAAATAGAAACTTGAAATAAGTTATTATGGAATTATAGGTTGACCATATATGTAAATTTTAATTTAAGGTGACTTAGATTTTTTATGGTATGATGACCTTATTATTTTGTTGTAGTGGTGTGTGCAACAATGGTGATCGTATAAACTATCCCCTAGGGGTAGATCAATCGCAAGAGTGTGATTGTGATGGAATCAATAAGGAAATGCAAAAGGTGGTCATAATAGGATGTGCAAGAGGTAAGAGGCTTCAAATATAAGGGTGGTTGTTATAGAGGTTTTATGCAAAGTTAGGATGGCTATGGGAGAGGAAATGGGTTTCTAATTGCTTCAAAAATGGGGAAATATATGATGAGATTCAAATGGGATATGGCTAAGATCACAAGATAGACGCAAAGAAAGGAGAAATGAAGGATGCATTATAGATATAAGGTGATGTTATGGAAATGCCTTTGAGAAATAGAGGAAAGGAAAATGGAGGTTTATGGATTCCAAATTGAAACATAGGAAATGGGGAGGGGGGATGAACCAAAATGTAATCAACATGGTTAACCTCTATTTTCATTAGTTATATCATTCAATTATGCATAGATGAGTATCAGAAAACAAACCTAACTAATATACCAATCAAAAGGAAAGTTTTAAGAGGGTAAAATGTTGTGTACCTATTGCAAAAAGTGTTTTTTCGAGCCTCACTAAGGACTCATTCTCCCAATGGCGAATGGGTCCTTGTTAGGGTTCTAGAAAATCAATTTTTGGGTCATGTTGTTCAATGTCTATACTCCCAAATCCTAGGTGTTCAGCTCCCAAAATTCGGAAATGAATTATGTAGAATACTTTTTGTGATATTGCAAGAAAGGTGACAACTTTGACAACTTTTCAACTTTGACAACTTTTGTAACTTTTGTTCTCCAATTAATCTTCCACCTAAAACCTGCAATCACACATCAAAGGAGTAGAAAGATGTTGTTTTGTTAGGGAATAGGGGTTTGCCTTGTTTAAACACCATTTTGGTGATTAAACCTTGAAATGAAACAATGTGTAAAGGGAAAGATGAATGAACAATGTAATTCCACAACTCACTAATCCTCAATTGAACCTTGAATTGCAAATCTAAAACTTAGCATGAAATGGCCTCAATGAGAGTATTTCTTGATCATGAACTTGACATAATATAATGGATTTAAACACTTGAACTTGATCACCAATGCTATGTCATCACATTAGCTCAACAACATGCATGAATTTTACATGATGAAATAGATACTTGATTTCTGCAATAAACTTTAATAATCTACCCTTAAATGCCTTCTCGAATGCTCTTGTGAACTATTGATCTCATAAATTTTTTATTAGGACTTGAATACTTGAAAGCTTAGATCTTCTAGGATGAAACTATGTGACATAACCTTGTATTTATACATAACTTAAGATTAAATCCCGAAATTCAAATAACACAAGCCGGAATCAGATATAGGATTTGAAATCATCAAAATACTGAAAAAACCATTTCCCAAGGGGGGGTCCTTGGGTTAAGTGAGAACCCATTCACCCTAGCATACTTAACTAGGACACGCTTTGGGAAATATGAAATGATATGCAAAAAGGGAGTCCTAGGACCTAGTGAGGATCCATTCGCCAGGTGGCGAGTGGGTCCTAGGTCACTAGCCTAGGACACATTCCTTGTAAAATTAAGTGTTGTGTAGGGTCATTTTTATCCCTTAGAAAATGCAATTAATTAGGCTTGGATTTGAATTAAAGGGGCCAATTAAGCTCAATTCAACCTCAATTAACTAATAAAGCCCTAGATTAGTGTGAAAGTGTAAAGATACACTTTACAACACCCTAAATAAGGCACCATTACGTTCATTTTATTATTAATTATTCATTCCCAAATTAAGTGTGAAAAAGGGATAATTTTTTCTACACTACATTTTTCCCCCACTTTATTGAGAGTATGATCCCATGTCAAACTCACACTAAAGTAGACATTCAAGACGCTTATGTATGCAGCAGTGACAAAGATACACAATCATACACTATCAAAGACCAAGAAAAGATCAATCCTAGACTGTCCAACGTGATGTGGAACACATCTAGACTATCATTTTTGTGCTCACTCTGGCGTAGTGGAACCTCAGGTCGTCCACTAGGTGATTATCCCTCTAGGAAGGTGGCTTAGTGAGAAAGTCATCCCTGCATGTCGCCTCTCAATGTACTTACCATACCAAAGCTATCCCTCTGATAACTCTAATAGGATGCCACTCACATTCCTATTCGTGCTTAGCAAGATGTGTTATGCTAAGCACCAATGCACATGGCAAGGCTCCACAGGAAAGCAAGGTGTGTTATGCTAGGTGGCCTTGAATTAGGGTTGGTTTTGTGCTTCATAAGGTTAGTGAGTTGTGTTATGCCAAACACTTATGAACAATAATGTTTAGTAAAGGTTTTTGTTCACAGCGATTTCGCTTCATTCATGTAAGGTCTTCTTCTTAGGGAACATCATTCCTAACATTTCCAAGAGAGGACAAATCAAGAGTAACAGATTGCAACTTAGGGGATGCCTCGTGTTGCATCAAGCCACTAAGAGAAATTTGTACGCTAAGAAATATTGCACTCTTGGAGGACATCAAACCCAATGACACCACCAAGAAAAGGACGCGTCACAAGAAAAAGACAATCACACCATGAAATATGCAAAATTTTGAAAGATGTTATCAATGTATGCCCCCACTTTAAAGTAGTTGCTAACACCATTGTTGTGAGAAATTTCTTTAAAGTAGCCAGTATTCCATCCCAAGACATGAGAGCTTACTCAGAAATCCCTATGCCAAGTCATATGTTCCAGAAATAGATCTACATCATGAAAAAGGAAGCAGGGGTTGCCCCCAAAAATACGGAAGGGATATATGGATCTGGGGTCAGTATATCTTTGTTGCAATGTTTTCATAGATCTTATAAATGTCATCTTTCCCCAAATACTCATAGAACTGGAAGAATGTAACAAAGAGAGTGAAAACAAAGAAAAATCCTTCAAGTTAACATGGAAGAGACCTAAATGTCTCAATGCCTTGCGTCATCCCCAAAAGGAAAACACAAGATAAATGAAAAAGGATAAAATATTTACAACATATGGAAGAATTTAGGTGCATATAGAGGAATGCACAAAAAGAGATGCATTGAACAAAACAACACAAGGGATCACATTACACACATGCAATCACATAAAGAAACATGAAAATAAAAACAATGCAAAGGACTAGTAAGGCACATGTGAGTCAACCTATAGCAGGTTGTCTGCATCCCAATCTTGGTTGATATATACGAAAGGCAGAAAAATATCCAAAGGGACCACATCAAGTTTCGTACTAGGACACATACCAAGTTCAACACTCTTTTTAAGAGATTTTTCATTTAAGCTAATAGAAGAGGAAAACAATGAATTCAACTCATTATGCACTTGTTCATCAATTTTTGCAATGTCAATGTCATTATCTAGATCAATCACAATTGTTGGCTCTCAATTGTTTTTGGTTTGTCCTTGATGTCAAAAGTGGTTCGTTGACATGAGAATATTTGTGATGATATGATACATTCTCAAATTGGTTGATATATGATTGGCAGATTGGCTTATTCACTTTGGTTGGTGTTATAATATGTTTAGTGTATGTTGACAAGATGCATTCTCAGCTTGTTTTAATACATGATGACATTTTCTTATTGAACAAGTATCTTAGACACTATGCACAATGACTTACACATATTGGCAGATACATTTGAGGTATACATTTGCTTATACATTGATGCATTTTTCTTGAGCTGACAGATCAAATGATATACGAGTGGCACATCTTATGTTTGCACAAAACATACAAGTTATGACATTGTTTCATTGTGGTCAATCACTTTGTAAAGTGATCTGGTATTAAGCAGCATTATTATTGTTTGACATTTGATCACATTGTATCGGTATTTGATATGGTTATAAGGATCTTGGTTTATTGTTGACTTCCATTGGCATGTACATTTGGAAAGGTGTTTATACCATGTTTTACTTGGTTGGAATCTCTTGTAAAAAATCATTTGTTTGCTTTATACTCCTAATGAGTATCGAGTATACTAAGCATGTGATATAGGAATTGGTTGAATTTCAATAGAATAGACTTTTTAAAAGTCTCGACAATGTTGATAATATTAAGGATCAATATTGTTGATTAATGTTTTGAGTCTAATGTTTATATCGGGTTGTATGAGACTCGACACACATGTGACTTCTCTTCACTTATTAGTGACTTGGCATTGGCACTGAATGGTTGCTTATGATGTGGAATGATTTTGTTGGCATACGTGGTTGAAGACTTGTCATCGGTTTCAAAAGCATAATAATGGTTTATTAATTATTGTGTTTTGGTTTTTTTTGGATTTCAAAACATCATTATGATTGTTAAAGTCTTCGACAAACTTGAAAGAAAGAAATTTAGGGAAATATCATTTTGAAGGGTTTGGAACCCTAGCCGCCATGAGGATATTTTGTTCTCAGTTGTAAATTTGTTCTTCTTTGGCCGACACTAGAGGAGTTAATGAGTTCGTTGCAAGCATGGATAGCAAGTTATGAGCTAGCAAGAGCTTGGTAGTTGATAAGGAAGTGACAATGGATCCTTCAGTTGGGCAGTTGTGGTTGTTTTCAACGATCTTTGTCTGGTATTTGTTTGATTTCTTCATTGCATAATCATATATTACTTTTGTTGTTTGAAGAAAGTAAGAAAAGGAAGTTAATGTTTATTGAAGCTCGAATCATAACTAAAAAGTGTGTTTATTTTGTTAAAAGATCTGCATTTGAGATTAAGAAAATTTTACTGGGTAGTGAAGCAATTTCGTTATTGTTGAAATACCCTAACTCAATTTCGTTTACAGTTATTGAAACTGCATTCTGAAAGACTATTCAGTGATTATAAAATGACAACATTTTGTCAGTGACGGTGTGGCTTGAAGAGGGACATTATAGACATACATTTTTGTGGGAAATTTTTGTGATGTATTGATACTTTGTTCAGTCTTGTCAGTGACAGTGTGGCTTGAAGAGGGAAATTGCAGACATACATTTTTGTGGGAAATTTTGGTGATGTATTGATACTTTGTTCAATCTTGAAAATCTTGAAAAGTTATTTTGTAACAGTGTTTACATTGAGCTTTCAGTGGTTGATGATAGTATTCTTGTATTTTTCCTAACTATCATTTATGATAAAGAGCATATTGTAAAGTGGAGGTTTGTGAAACAGAGACAAGATCTTTGTGGTAATGATTTGTATCAAGTGGATTGAATGGTAACAGAGTAATCCTCTGATATATCTTTTTATTTTAAAACATGTATGAGGGGTTGGTGCTCCTAGAGTTGGTGTTCTAAATTAGTGAGGGGTTGGTGCTACTTGGAGTGGGTGCTCCTGAACTTTGTAGAGTTGGTGCTCTATCTGAATAAAGTGATATATTTTTCGAGTGGTTTTTATTCCCCTAAAGGGTTTTCCACTCAGGACATATAATGAGTTATGTGATGAGTTTTTGCGTGATTGTCTTTCATGTCTCTGATTTTTATAAGTTATCATATGCATTAATGTATATTATCAGTTCTTATTTTTGCAATGTTGTATTCTGTTGTTACAAGTATTTTCACAGTCATATGTTGCAAATTGATTTAACAGCTCATGTTTTGCATGTTATGGTGAAAAACCTTTAGTCTATCACTTCACATGTTCTTTCATTGTTTCATAGTTCAAGGTTGTTATGTTTCAGTATGTCATAATGTATTGAAGCTCTCTGTTGTTTCAATTCTTATCATATGTCATTCAGTTGCACAATTTCCACAATATCTCATATAGCCACATTGAAATCTAATGGTCTTAAAGTGATTCAATGATGTTGATCTTCATGTATAGTCTTATGAGTTGCACCTGTTTTGTCATCATGCTTTGACTGTTAAAAAATGTCAGTCACATCTTTTGCAAGTGCAAGATATCTAAAAGAATAGTGTTAATGTTTACCTCTTTTCATGAATGCTCTCAAAGTAATTACTCTGCTTTTTTGTCAATTGAAAGGATATCTGAACTAAAAGTATTTGTCAAAGTTTAAAAGGTTTGAAATTTTAGTTTGTCTATCAGACACTGATTCACCCCCCCCTCCCTCTCAGTGTCTATCCATACTCCAACAACAACATGAGGTCGAATAATAATTTCCATGGAAGGTTCTTGCTTATGTTTCAGCGAAGGTATATAATCATTATGCATTGCTTTAGGTAAGTTCGGATTATAATTTTCTATGTTTCTCTTTTCCTCTTTAGTTTGTAACATACGAGCAATAGCACGACATCTACGCCTACAATCTCTAGCATTTCAATTTATTTTTAATCTATTGTCAATTTGTGTTTGTGTAGGAGTGGGTTTATCAACCATAGGTTTATTTTCTTCCCTTAGGGGGGGAACAAAAGGAACCATGGGAGGTTGTTCAACCACTTTATCTTTAACTTTGTAAACTTGTCTAATTCTAGGAGGCACAACAAGATTGTTTTGGTTATCTCGTGGTCTCTTATAGGAAATTGCAGGAGGTTTTTTTATTCGTTTTTCTTGGATATTTGGAAGGAATTTTTGTTCAATCATTAGTTCGTCAAGGATAGATGGCTCAATCATGGGTTGAGGCATATTTCTAAGGGATAATCCTGCTATGTGTTTTTCCTTAAAATTTTGATATGATTTGAAAAAGTAGTCCTCATAAGGTCTAAAAGGCTCAATAGGCTCAGGCCAAAAGAAATCCAATGAAAATTTCCTTCGAGAAGATACGGGATTAAAGCCACTCTGATGTACAGTAAATATTTCACTTCCAAAGAGAAACTTTAAACATTTATGCACAATCGACGGTATGGCATTCATGGAGCGAATCCATGGATAGCCTAACTTCACACAAAATTGGTTTGACGACGAGATGATGGTGAATGAAACATTTAATGTTTTTGGTCCAACTTTTAAGGGGAGATCTATCGATCCCATCATAGGACAACCAAAACCATTATGCATTTTGATCCATGCTTTCCGTCTATCATATGCATCTTGATAGATTTCATGCACAATAAGAATTCTTTGGTAATCACATTCTCTACATACACAAGATCAATTAATATCCCATTAGTAGGCTTGTCATTGATTCTTCCATCTATGTAAAGAGGACCATCAAGTGCATGTTTGAGTATGTCTTTTTGTGAGAAAGCAATATCAAGAGGCATTTTGGTTGATCCCTTACGAGGTTTAGCTTTGATAAATACTATTATTTCAGTTGGTTCATCTACATTTTCATCTTTTATGTTTTCCTCATCCATGTCAACATTCATCACATGATTCTTTGTTTCACTAGCTTTGACAAATGAAATAGTGTGTTTTGACATGGGATTTGTAAAGATTTTTAAGTTTTGGTTAGGAGGAGCTACAAACATATTACCTTGATCATTCACACCTTCGATTAGAAGATTATTAGAATCAATGAGGTCTTGCACAAGATGTTTAAGACACTTACAATATTATGTATCATGTCCATTTTTCAGTGGTAATGGCAATAAGAATTTGGTCTATATCTTACAGGTAATGGTTTATTAGGATCAAGAGCTTTAACAAGAGGTAAGGAAAGCATATTCTTTTCCACAAGCTACAACATGATATTGTGAAGGGTGTCAAGTAGAGGGGTAAATTGTCTATTCCTATCCCCAAAGGAAAAAGCATTTGTCATATTTATGGCAGCCACATGGTTATCAGCTTGTTGATTTGGTTGAGGGGAATTAAGTTGTAAAAAGCCCCTATTTTGCTTCTTGAAAGGTTGGTAACTATTTTGAGTTGCGGATTCATAATTTTCAAGATGGTTGGGAGGATTTTTCACATCGCAACCATAAGCCAAATTCTGATAATCACGAAGGGTTGTACATAATTGTGTGAAGGATGGGAATTTCAACATTTCAAGCTTGTTTTGAATTTTGTTTTGTAAGTTGGCAATAAACATTCGTTGAAGGTCGGCATGGGGAATCTTAATGTTTATTTGTGAATAAAGCATTTGATATCTCGCTATGAAATCAGTCACTTTCTCATCATCCTTTTGTTTGCATGTCATTAAATCAGCTAGGGTCATCTTGGGACCTATGTGAATGTGGAAGTGGTTGTAAAAGGCATCGATAAGCTCATTGAATGAGTTTATTGAATTGTTCGGTAAAGAGAAAAACCACTCTAAAGTAGTATACTTCAATGACCTAGGGAATAGTTTAGCCAAGAGCTTGTCTTCAAAGATGAAATCACTACATAGGGTTGTATAAGTGGACACATGGCTAACAAGATCTCTTTTCCCACCATATTTCTCAAATCTAGGAACTTATATACCTTGTGGCATTTGTGTTCTCAATATCTCCAAGGATAATGGATTGGTTTTGTTGTATTATGAAGGTTGGCCATTTTTGTTCTGATTTAGGGTTGCAACTTGTTGTTGGATGGATGCCATGCTTTGCAAAAGTGTGTTAAGGATGGCGTCATTGTTATTAGTGTAAGGTGGAGGGGAATAAGGTGGAGTGATGTATGTATGCGGAGGGAAAGTGAATTGTAAATTTGTGAGGGAGGATGGTTGAGGAGATATTGTATTTGAATGCACAAAGCTAGAAGGATTCCTTGTGGAAATAACTAAGTGTTCACATTGCTAGTAGGTTGGATTGTTGTGGTAACTTGAGTACTAGTGCATGTAGGGATGGAAATGGGTATAGTAGAAGGCAGAATTGAAGTTCCACCTTGGCTTTGGGTATACCCCAAAGCTTGAGTACAACTATTCATGGTAGGGATGGTGTTGCTAACATTATGCACATTGGTTGTAGGAAGTGAAGTCATCAGAAATGAGGTATGCATGTTATGATCCATAGGGGTTGATTATCAACACTATTAGGAAGAGAGCTAGAAAACCCAAGATCCATGGTGAATGGTATATCGTGAGATGACTTGAGTCTCGAACTATCTCACAATAGTATTGCTAATAAGACACCAAGTTGTACAGCTCATGCAACATTTCACAAACTTAGTGTATGAACCCAAAATGGAAAGAGGCTTATAATGCAATGCAATGACCTAAAATGAAATGTGTAAATGCAATTTTCAGATTCTAAACAAGGTAATTTGTTTATTACAATATGCAATAATCTAAAAATGAAATCTTGTAAATGCAATTTTTAAATTACACAATGCACTAATTGTACCAAATTAAACCAGATCTAATGAAATGAATGAAATAGAAAATTAGGAAACTGTAACAGAAATCTGAAAGCAACAAACAGAAGCACTAAACTGAAGATTTTAATTTCTAGAAATGCAAATCAAGCCTTGATCAGGGACTCATTCACCCTAGGGTGAATGGGTCCAAGATTAGGGTTTTGAAACTAATTTTTACAAATTTTCAAATCTTTTCTAATGATTTTCAAACTCAGGTCTGCTACAGTAAGTTTCAAGTTTATTTTTTTGTAAATGCAATGTGAAATGCAAGTTGAAAATATGACAAAATGATGACCTAAAAGACCTAGTTTGATATGCAATTTTTGTTTCAATTTTCAAATGCAAGTTTATATGATCTAAATGATATGCAAGATGACTGACTTTTTTGTACTTTTCAAATTTAAAGAATACAAACAATGCAACCTAAAAACCCTAGATGAGATGCAAATTTGAATGCAAATTTAGACACCCTAAATGAGATCTAATTCAATGCAAATGAATGCAAGATCTAATCTAAGATGAAAAGAGACTCCAAAATCAGAAAACTACAATTTTCTCAAGAAGTCAGGTTCACCAAAATGAAACATAGGAAAAGGACAGAGGGGGGAATGAACCAAAATGTAATCAAGATGGCTAACCTCTCTTTTCACTAGTTATTTCATTCAATTACGCATAGATGAGTATTAGGAAAAAACCTAACTGATATACCAATCAAAAGGCGAGTTTTAAGAGGGTAAAATGTTGTGTACCTATTGCAAAAATTGTTTTTTTGGCCTCACTAAGGACTCATTCACCTAGTGGTGAATGGGTCCCTACTAGGGTTCTAGAAAATCAGTTTTTGGGTCATGCTCTTCAATGTTTGCACTCCCAAATCCTAGGTGTTCAACTCCCAAAATTCAGAAATGAATTATGTAGAATACTTTATGTGATCTTGCAAGAAAGGTGACAACTTTGACATCTTTGCAATGTTGACAACTTTTGCAACTTTTGTTCTCCAATTAATCTTCCACCTAAAACCTACAATCACACATCAAAGGAGAAGAAAAATGTTGTTTTGTTAGGGAATAGGGGTTTTCCTTGGTCAAACCCCATTTTGGTAATTAAACCTTGAAATGAAACAATGCATAAAGGGAAAGATGAATGAACAATGTAATGCCACAACTCACCAATCTTCAATTGAACCTTGAATTGCAAATCTAAAACTTAGCATGAAATGGCCTCAATGAGAGTAGATCTTGATCATGAACTTGACATATGATAATGGCTTTGAACACTTGAACCTGATCACTAATGCTACACCATCACATTAGCTCAACAACATGCATGACTTTGACATGATGAAATAGATCGTTGATTATTGCAATAAACTTTAATAATCTACCCTTGAATGCCTTCTGGAATGCTCTTGTGAACTCTTGATCTCATAAATTTTCTATTAGGACTTGAATACTTGAAATCTTAGGTCTTCTAGGATGAAACTATGTGAAATAACCTTGTATTTATACATAACTTAAGATTAAATCCTGAAATTCAAATAACAAAAGCCGACATCAAATCTAGGATTTGAAATCATCAAAATACTGACAAAAACATATCCTAAGGGGGGGTCCTTGGGTTAAGTGAGGACCCATTCTCCATAGGGCGAATGGGTCCTAGCATACTTAACTAGGACACACTTTGGGAAATACGAAATGATATGCAAAAGTGGGGTCCTAGGACCTAGTGAGGACCCATTCGCCAGGTGGGAAATGGGTCCTAGGTCACTAGCCTAGGACACATTCCTTGTAAAATTAAGTGTTGTGTAATATTATTTAAGAGTGTCAAATTTTATCCCTCAGAAAATGCAATTAATTAGGCTTGGATTTGAATTAAAGGGGCCAATTAAGATCAATTCAACCTCAATTAACTAATAAAGGCCTAGATTAGTGTGAAAGTGTAAAGATACACTTTACAATACCCTAAATAAGGTACCATTAAGTCCATTTTATTATTAATTATTCATTCCCAAATTAAGTGTGAAAAAGGGATACTTTTTTCTACACTACACAAATGAGGATAAATACAAAATTATGAGGATGAAAGAGTAAGAAATCTAAATAAGATCTATGGAGGAAGAATCGTGAATATGTCCCCAAACTTTCAAGATTTAGCTCTACAATATTAATGGACGTAATTACATTAACCATACTTTGGACTTGGGGTTACTTTATGATCTACAATATTGAAATTGCATTTTTGTGGCTTGTAACAAGAACACTACCATTATAACAAAGATAAAACAAACAAAGAACTGAAATGAGAGCCTACCCATAGGTGCGTGTGCATGTGTGAGACAATTGGAGGTTGGTTGAATCCTCTTCGCTCAATAGGGTTTCGCCCAAATGTGCCCAGCTTCAACAAATGGTTAGGCCCAATTTTTTTTAAAAAATGATATTTGCATAGTTCAGTCAAACCATATTTGATCATATAGGTTTCAATCAAAGCCTTTTTGATCGCTAACTCTATGCCATGTCAATACCATGTCATCACCACCTTGTTTCAACTGAAACCTTTTCAGTTGAATCAATCCCAACCGAAAATAGTTTGATAGGAACTATTTAGTTGGTCGAAAGTGTTACACAGGTTTGTATTTTTACCCATTTAATTTTACATAAATAGGAGAGAGGATATTAGTAAAATTGGCTCTCCATTCATTGCAAGATTTCGTTTTTGCTTCTTTATCCAATATAGGAGGCATATGAAATTCCTCAAAACATTTAAAAACATCCAATTCCCTCCTTGAGTGCATGAAATATATCGTGGTGGTGGATGATATCATCTAAAGAATTAGATTTAGAAAGAGTATCAAGTTTAAAAGCTTCCGTGAAAGTTATAACTTGCATGACTTAACTAAAAGCCAATGCTTGGCACTGACTAGGATGAAGGTGGGACCACCCGATAGACTTTTCTTCAGACAATTGAAAAACTCTTAATAGCACATGCACAAATGAATAATTTAAGTCATTAGGAAAAGATGGGTTGGTAAACACATGATTAAAAGGACATCGCTAGACAACTTAAGTTATCGGGAACTGAAAAGGCAAGTTACCAATTAAAGAAAGTGCAAGAGCATAAAACTTCTGATTTGATTGGTTGAAAACCCATAGAAATGGCAAGCAAAAAGTCATTTTGCAAGTTCGTGGTAGGATAATAATGAAATGGAAAGTGCTCGCAATTCGCAAACTAAAGAGAGTGTGTAAAGTGGGACCCGATAAAGTACAAAAGTTGAAGTGATTTTTAAAAAAGTGCATATATGGATAACAGGTTTAAAAGAATGGGGCCAGTAAACAAACAAGATGGGAACCTTGGAGACATAACTTAAAAGGCTTAGATACTGAAGCCAATGGTCAACAAAGAAACATTAGAAAAGTGCAAGGGCTCGGGCAAGACTTAGGGTTTTAATGAGGGCTTAGGGTCTTTTCAAATCATTAATGCAAATTTTAAGAAACCCTTGCAAAATATAGGTACTTTAGAAATTTCAAAGGATCTGGGGGCTAAATTTTGACAAGCACCACCACATTGAAAGCCCTTGTGCTTGAAGGTGTAATATTAATATATTTAGTGGTAAATGTTTTTGGAAAAACAAGAATACATTAGCAGGCATCAATACCATTGTAATATTAATATATTTTGTGGTAAATGTCTTCTTGCATTTAGACACTAAAGTGGTCAACTCCTATGTGATGCTTTGACAAACAATAAACTTGACTTAGCTCTTCCAAGTTATTCCAAACCTAAATCAAATATTTAACACTGTCCTCCTCATAAGCTGAGATTTGATAATCTAGCCTCTCATTGTCACTTGTTGGAGACTCATCTCTTCATCCTTTGTACTAGAATTTTGTATCTCAGCTCATTTTTGCAAAACAATAACTTCTAAGGTCTCTTGAACCTAGAAACTAGTTGCCCTTCATCTAGGACAGCCCTAAATCATTGCAAATCCATTTGTTTGTTTTTTTATTGAGCTCCTTAGCTTTTAATTGTCATTGTCATTGTCCTGGATAGCTATGTGAGGCATATTAGAAACACATTCATAAGGTTTAATGCTTATTGCAGGTGATCTATAACTCTTTGGAGACCTGCTTCCCATAAACTATTATTTCGGCCTACTAGGACATTAATCAAACTTGCTAATCATCAAAGACTCTTGTAATGGTTCTACTATAGCCTTCCAAGGCTTTGCCACGAGTTGTTTGGTGTTTACAATAGTCCTAAGAGCCATCCCTAGGGTGAATATAATTTGAAGAATTCATCAAAGTGGGAGAGGTAATTGCCTTCTTCAAATCACTAATCTAGTCTTTCCTCTAATTTCTTTGTAATTTTCCCTTTTGGGATATTCCTAAATTTAGGCCTACAAAACAATAATAATCACTAAAAATTGATATTAATAATAACAAATATAAACTTTATGGTTATATTCAGATTAATACATAAAATATTATAATATTGAGAGGAATACATCATAGCTAAAACATCATAATAGTTAGATCTATAGTTCATAGCATCATTAATATTTGGATTCAAAATATCTTAACATCGTTAATAGTTATTCCAAAGCAAATTCCTATAGCCAATCATATTAGGAATTCAGTTGAAGTATTTGCAAACCAAAATCTCAAGGATAGTTGTCATTTTATTGTGAGAGCATGGGTGGATCCTTGTCCATCCATCTCAAAGTGGTGTACTCGATAAGACCCTCAAGGAAGCACTTATATGCCTCCTGACCCACAAGTGCTCCATCTCGAGGTGGCATACTTGAGAAGACCCTCAAGCCTAGGAGGACTCATCCTCCTCCCGTCCCACAAACGTAGCAGGATCTTAGTCCACCTTGGAGATGCTCCATCCACCTTGATCAAGACCAGGAGCACTCATTCGCCTCCCAGCCAACAAGCACTCCATCTCGAGGTGGTGTGCTTGATAAGATGCATGAAGACTACCTTCCTTAACAAGCCCGAGAGCACTCATACACCTCCCAACCCACAAGCGCTCCATTTTGGGGTGGCGTTCTTGATGAAGGAAAAGTCGGTACTTCAACTCTCGTGAACTCAGAAGGTTGATTGGCCTCCCTATTTGCAGAACACTTTTATAAATTCAAAATAGATTTCTAAAAGAATCAACTACATTAATTGGTAATAAAATATCATTATGCACTTATGGTGTATATATATATATTTAATTTATATTCTCAAACTTACTTCCCCAATAATATTCTTGCTTAAACAATATTTATTTCCAATAAATATCTTATATTCCAATTTCTTATTTTCTTTTTTCCGATCACATCCATTTAATGATTTCTCCACAAGGAAATAATCTCCCTTTTATATCTTATTATTGAGGGAGTCATAACCTTCCATATTTGAAGGAGTCACAACTTTTAATATTTGAAAGAGTCACATCATATTTATTCTTAACTGATTGACTGAATGATGTTATGGATCCCTTTCTCAAATGAAATGCTCTCCCTTTTATAACTCAAGTTTGAGGAAGTTACACCTCTTCACCTCAATAGTTACAAGTCTTCATCGTTGCACTTGGAGAATAATAATTTAATTTTAAATAAGTCAATTTGTTGGTGTTGTTTATTACTTGTAATCAGTCATAATAATTCAACACCTATGCCTTTCCTTCTAGAACTATCTTCCTTATATACCTTATCTTACTTAAGGGACACAACCTTTCATATGTTGGTTGACCATTCTTAACAACTTAATCTTATTTAATGCATGTTTAGTGTAAGATTAATATCTTTATTGATTTATTTTAAAGCATAGGCTGTAGACATTTAGGAATTAAAAAGGACATTACATTCTTGCACCCCACATGCATCCTTCCTCCTCCCCTCCTTCCTGGCCAAGAAATCACAGTGAATCTCATTAAAGGAACTCAATTGAAAATTTGTGTTCCTTTCACACAACATAGCTTTCTTCTTCCACTCCTTCAAGGGTTTAAACAAAGGAGAGGGCTGACAAGGGTGTCACACAAGGCAATCCTTACGCAAGAGGCCAATTTGATGACAAGAAAAACATTGATGAGGGTAAACCTCAAAATCCAACTATTCTTCAACATTGCATAAGTAGCATGAGATTTATTATTTGTGTGATTATCAATTTGTCACAATTGACCCAAACCGTTGTCGATATATTCAACCACTTCACTTTTTCCAAAACCCTAGAAATACAATCAAACCCACACTAATTTTGGTGGTTGAAATTTCTCAAACCCTTTAAAGTGTGGTATCCATGGAATAAGAATTCCTACTTCCCTTATGCACCAATCCATCCTACTCAAAATAGCATTGTTGCCACTTTGGGGATTGAATTGGACTACAAGGACATTAGAGAGCCCACTAAATCCAAGAACAATTGCATCAATGCCCATCAACACCTTTAAGGGACAAATTGTCAACTCTTTATTTAATTTCTCATATGGAGACCTAACAAATACCATAATGGCCAAAAGCATTCCCTCCATTCCAAGGACCTTCAAACAATTGTCAAATCCTTCCTGGAGACAAAAACCTAATTGTCTATTGTGTCAATTCACTTGCAACATTTTCCACTTTTGACATCTTACTCCAAACTTTTTGATAGTAAAAAATCTAATTTATTATTAAACATATCTCCAATTTTACAAAATAAGAACCATTTCGATTGGGGAATTTTCGAATACTAGTAGGAACTCTGTATGATAGGATTTTGATTTCTTTTAAAAAGCAAATACTTCAGGTCCTTCAACTCTGGGGAGGATACCTACTCCAAAATGTTGATAAACTTACCAGATGTGACTAAGTATTTTTTTTTATATTGAACAAAGCAAATTTAAATTACAAGAATGCAGCTACAAAAGTAGCTTGAGTGAATAGTAATACAACAAAAAAAAGGTCCAATATCCAAGCCACAAGGCTACAATAAAAAAAAGAAAATTTAAATTACAAGAATGCAGCTACAAAAGTAGCTTGAGTGAATAGTAATACAACAAAAAAAAGGTCTAATATCCAAGCCACAAGGCTACAATAAAGATTTTTATATAAGTTGTAAAACACATTTACTAAAGTTGAGTTTACTATCAAGCTGAAACCGCATAACTTGATCTTTGATCTATTGTAGACGATACTTGACCTCCTCATTCTTCTTGCACAAGACTTGGAGTTGCAGGAAAATACAAGCCAGTTGAAGAAATATATCTAAGTAAAGCCTTACAATACTAGTTACATGATAATAGTCATTAGAAAACATAGCAACACATATGTTATTCCATATATTTCTTAAAATAACTTGCCGAATAGAATCAGCAATCATGTCGTTCTGCATACCAAGGCCAAGAATAGCCTCTTTCCAATTTGAAATATGATTAAAAATTGTCGAGAATTTTTTAAAAAAGAAAACATTGTTTCTTAACATGTAAACAGTCCCAAAAGATATGCTTCAAGCTTTCAATATCATGACAAAACGGATCGTTGGCTGGTTGGACCATAATACATCTCAATCTATCTCCCACAGGTAGTTTGTAATGTAATATTTTCCAAGCAAACACCTGTGTATCAAATTGGGCTTTAGATTTCTGTATTTGAGCACTCATTTTAAATCAAAATTTGGAGTTAAATCTGCACTTCCATTTTTTATTCAAACAAGGAGTAAGATGCCAGTTGGGAAGTAACTGGATATAAATTCGCTTTAAATTGAATTTGGCTGAAGGACAACCATTTCCAATCTTTAAAGAAATAGCAATCACTTGAAATACATAATTTCATAGTCAGGTCAAGAGGGACAAGTGACTGAATAAAAATTAAAAAATTATTTATAATTGTCTTTCAACCCATATCGATTTTTGATATTATTCCATGGAACCCAATCAAGGATATCAAAATCCCACAAATCTTTAAACTACCTAACTCCTTTTTTGAACAAATAATTAGCATATCTTGAAAAGTTTATCACCAAACGCTAATTATGATGAGTAACAAGTTTACTCCGCCATAATGAAGTAGAAGCAAAATTGAAACCATGTTGCAAGGAAGTTTCACCATTTTTATTTTTATTTTATTTTTTCGGCAAATTGCTACCAGAAAGGGTAGCACTCTTGATTCAATGAAAACCAAGTTTTACAAGTCACAATTTCCACCTTTTGTGGAAGATCTAAGTACCATTCGGTGTTTTACAACTATAGATTTCTTTCTCTTAACCTCAGTCTAATCGTTATTACAATAAAAAGCATCTAGATTATCTTGTACTACACCTACTAAGAGGTTCTTCCTCCCTAAATCACCATATTTTTGGCCATTCAAATCACTGCTTCCAGTGATCTCATAGCCCGAAGAAGTTGCAGAAGGAGTTGAGTTCATAGAGGCTTCATTGTTTATGGAAAGAACTGCTGCAATCTTTGTTTTTGCTGCACTGGAATTAGGCAAGGCTAGAGGATGATGCCCAAGAGGGGAAGGGGAGGAAGACTTGTTTTCCTTTGAAGAAGAGTGTACAAATTCCTTGTGCGGATTGGGTGGGATGACGTAGTGTTGAGATTCTGCCCCAATCCACCATGTCAGCTTGCTCGAGATCGAGTCTCCAAAAACACACTTCATCTTACATTGGGAGGAGAAATGTTCTATTGAGTAACAATGCCTACATCTAAATGCAATTTTTTTGTAATCAATAGGTTGCCTCCTACATCTTTTTCCCACTTTCAACAAAACCTCTGCAAGAAGGCCATTGCCTAAATCCATTTCAACACAAATACGAGCACGTAGAGTTTTGATAGTCGATAGTTTCCTTGGAAGAGTAGTGATATCTACCAAGGCCATTTCCAATAGCCCTCAAGCAATCAAGCTCCCAAAATTGAATAGGAAGATACGACAGTCTTACCTATAAAAATGCAATGAAGAATATTTTTGTACACAGATCAAAATCAGGAAACTAGGGTTTCATGCACAAAAAATCACCTTGATAGAGCCATGGACCATTTTCCAACACTAACACCTTATCTTCTAGTCAATCAAACTCCAAAATGAAGAAACCCTTTGCACAGGGATAAATGCTTATTTCACCGACCATGTATTCCTACCAATTCTCTGAAATCCATGCATGCAAATCACACAGCTTCGGCCAAATCTTTGTGAAACAGCAAATTGGGGTGTGCTCGGATAGAAAATCCTCCCTATCAGCCGCCAGATTGTCAAGACGAACTTCCGGCAATTTTGAAGAAGGTCGGACAGGGAAGTGTGTTTGTTTGCCACCATTAATAGTGGCGATAGCATGTTGAAAGCCCGAGGGGGGCCCGTCGCCAAGATTGGGTCCGTGCCCTAGCCCCCTGTGCTGCGGGCAATGACGTCCCTGCTGCATATGGGAGGCCTTAACAGCTAGGGCAAAGTCCATTTCACTGTCCTGCACCTCACCTGAACACCCATCACCACGCTTGACTTTGCAACCACCCATAGAAGAAGCGTGCACAAGAGCCCTTGGAGCATCGCATGTTGTTCAAGAATCTGGGACGTGCAGAGCCATCAGGAGTTTTTCAAATTTTCATATATGATAATTATTTTAACATATGAAAGATTCTTCACCATTTTTTATTAATTCCTATAAACAAGCACGAAATTCTATAAATTATGTAACTTACAAATTCAAATTTTACAAAATGCTTTACAAAAAGCCAAACTGAATGGCCAACATATCACCTATTCCTTGAGACAGCAAGCACGTTATTTATAAGGGAAATTTATCTCATCTCTAGCATCCACTTAGTCCATTTAAACGCCCCACAATCAAAAGCCAAATAATTTAATCAGATAAACAAAAAAGCTATAAAACTGAATCTCTAGAGTATTTGGCATGCATGCTGTCCTAATCAACATTGCAAATCCATTCCTAAAGTAGAGAGCAAACCTGCACTTTTAATGCAACCCCACTGAAAAATGACATTACATTTGATTGTTGTAAATAATTCAAGGCAAACCATGATATTTCATTACAAGTACAGTCTGTTTGCATGTCTATCGTTTCCTATTAGTTCATTTATCCAAAATGTTTCACTCAATATAGTCTAAAGAATTCAAAATTAGAGACAAACCAAAATCTGCTACCTGAACTGAGCAGGTATGCACAAAATGTTAAGTCATCACTAAGCAAAATTTGCAAGGCCACAAATACACTTCTCAACATCACTGCATAATTAGGATTTAAAATAGCATCTTCACCATCTTAAAGGACCTTTTGCAACCTTTGAATTTACAGAGATACAGATTGTTAATTACAGATAAGATTACCTTAGCGGCTTAGCCTATGGGTCTCCACAGTTTCACAGAAATCCCTCCTTAGAAACATGTTCCAAGTTTGTTTTCAAAAGTCTCTTTTTTGCCAGAGAGCGATCCCTTTAAACTCTTTTAGTTATCTTAATTGGTATTGAACATTCCATATTGCTAAATTGCCTATTTCATTCATATTTGTCCTTGTTCAGGGAGGATGCATATTGGATTTCAAAATGTTTGGTAAGGACGAAGTATGCTTACTACCTGTTTTCATGGTGGACAAGAAGAATGGAGAGGACAACAATTATAATGGAGAAATGTACTCTGGGCACTCTTCTCAAATGGGATCCCTCCTTATTTCGCACACAAATCTCTTGTGCATAAGAGAGGCAGCTATGAAGCATTTGTTCCACTATTGATACCAGTGAGGGTTCCGTGGCCTGCTTGATAACGTCTCCATTCAGTTCGATTGTGTAAAACTCCAGTCTATGATGATATTATCTTGGTATCTAGCTATACACAGGGTGTTCGGTGAATAGAGGCCAGTGCACTCATGGCGTCTATGGATAAGAATAGCATCAACGAACTGTAATAAGTATGGTACTGATAAATAAAGGTCAAGTCCATTGGGCCATTTCTCATCATTGGACCAAGTTTGCAGTCATACATTGTGTCATTGACTTGTGCATGGACCTTGTAAAACTCACCTTCCATCAGTGGCTGTCATGTACAAGTTATGCCAGGGCCTTGAATGTTTGCCCTTGTTCCCCCACAAGAATCCTCTAGATATGAAGGTCTTTGATATGACTGAATGACTAGCAAAGAGCAAACTATGATTACCTTACTTTTAAAAAATCGAACACTCATGAATCAAGCTACATGGCCTGTGAAACTAATATACTGACTGAATTCTAGTTAGCTTTCAACTTCTACTTCAAGCTTCAAAGCCATAGATGAGATTGAAAATATATAGTGAATTCATGTGAGCTTGTCACTACTTCAAGCTTGAAAGCCATAATTCATATTTTTTTTAAATGACAACAAAGATCTAATAACTCCAAGAATAATGCCCTAATTCATATTGGATCAAATATATTGGCACACGAGTAGTCCACTAAATCTCACTATAATAACAAATTCTCCCAAAAGCATCTTTGTATAAGGAACAGATGTATTCAAAGAAAACATACATCAAATACTCCAAGCTTAGAAAAATGTTCTGCAACTGCCATCCAATCTTCCTGTGCAAAAGCCACCATCCAATCCTCCTGTGCAAAAGCCACATAACAAAATGACCACTGGGAGACAGATGGAACATAAACTAGGAACTTTTTGCGACTGGTTCACATCGCTCTCCCTGGATAGAATTTCTTTCTTCCCTTGGCCGTCGATTGTTATTGTCTCTTGGTCCAAAATCTCGACGTTGGCCCTGCATGTTGTCTCGTCCTTCTGCTCTCTGCCTGTCATACCTTGGCCTGTCATCATATCTCTGTTTGGGTCTCTCATTGTAGGGCTTGGGGGGATTGGGATCAGGTGTTATTACCCCATTGTTGTATCTATCACCTGATTAAAAATCACTTATATCAGTAGCAATCCAAGAATCCTTTCCCTGCAATTTTGTTTTCAGTTGTTGAAATAATATACAATTATAAGATAAGCCATTCCATCCACTACACTGTTCTGGCAGACAAAATATCTACAAAATTAAAACCTGAGTCTCAAGGTAAACATTCTCTATTTAACATTCCTTTCAACAAACAAAAGTACTAGCCTTACTTGTTGGAAACCCATGTATCAGACTCATACCTGCAAATATTCCAAGTTCAGGGTCCCCATAGCCATCTGGAAGCACCCAATTAACAAGAGGTTGCTCTGTGAAAAATACGTAAGTACTTATTAATATTTGAGAGTTTTAAAGGATATTAAAAGCAGAAATGCAATTATTTCAAATAAAAGAAATGGGTATTTAAGAAGAAATATTAATACCCTTGAGTCTCTCTGATGTAGCTTCATCAATATTGCATTGGAATCCAGTATACGTGGTTGTACTTAAGGCATATATTTTCTTTTTAGCCTCCTCAACACTGTAGGACAGACAGATTAACATCTGTAGCTGGAGAAAGGATTTATGTAGTAAGGCATAGAAAGATAGAAACAAGCTAATTTATTCTTAACAATGTGACCTAGATTCAAATCCTTTAAGCTGTTCACAACTCAAGCCAATAAATGGCATGGTTGTGATCTAATCATTACAGAGAGCATTCAGAAGTGGCTCATGTTTAAAAAGCTCAAAATTATGGTCCAAGAATATACCATATCCAAGGATAGCCTGTAACCACATTTAAAATTAACAAAATAAAAAAGCTAATTCAACAAATTAGAATATGATTTATTCCTTGATTCCACATATATACTGAAACTGAATCTCATCATTTCAGGTCTGCGTAATGTTCCATTTTCATTAATTCATCATGTGTGGACCCACGATCCCATTCCTTTATTTTTTCAATGGGCTGGAGAAATAATTTCAATGAGGTCATGATATGGGAAAATAGGCACAAAAACAAAACAAATAATATTTAATCTTTAACATCTCTAGATATGTAGCGTGGATTGCATAAAGGGAGGCTATGACATTCTTCAGTTAATTATGACAAAGCAATATGAGGGATTTACAAGTTGACTTTTAAAAGGATGTTATGATGACCAGAGTTGGCTGCTAAATTTGAGGTGGAATCTTGACTTGAATAGCATTGGTGATTCTGAGAATTAAGATAACTCATTGGGGCATTAGGATTTGGGCCTCCTTTGTGCCATAAATTGAGGTGTTAGTCATCACGATATTCTCATTTTTCCTCATATTTTACTGGCATCATGTTCAGCTGTTGATTTCTGGATGAAAATCCTTTAGTCTAAAAAATAGAGGACAAAACCCCCCTTGGTTTCCAGTCGACAGTCTCATCCAAGGATAGCATTTATGCTGAAGGTATTCTCTTTTCTTTTGGCAAGTTGATTTGTGGACTGGAACAGCAGTATACAACAAACATCATATCGGGTTCAGGGAATCACTTGTATGTTACTGCATATTTTTGCAGGTTATTTGCATGCAGTTACATGCTATTGCAGAGAACTTGCATGTTATCATCTATTGATGCAATCCAGCACATTTTGTCAATATGAATACAGCTTTAGTGGTGAAAGTTGTGAATAATTTATAAATAAAATTTAGAGGCCATCTCAGTGGGTACGAAATCTATTTTCTTGTCAGCCTATGAATCATAGAAAGGAAAGAAAGAAAAATGACAGGAGAGGAAGGGGCATATGTATTTCAAGATACCTTGATGAGAATTCAAAGCGGGCAAGAAAGAATGGCAGAGCCAATGGCACAAATATTGCATCTTCAAAGTACATGCAAAATCTAGATCAACTAAAACATTTAAGAGAGGTAAGTTCAGCTTTGCATGACCAACCAATGGTTAGTCAAATGAGTCTCCCTCAAAAAGCCCATGTTTATACAAAGAAATGAACAATCAGATGGTGAGACAATTACTTCAAGGGAGTTTGTCACATTTTGTATTGAGTATCAAGAGAAATTTGAATATTTTAAGGCTATAGTAACTTTCATCAACTACTTGGAGATACTCGAGAAGAAGATTCATGGCGGTATGGCCCATAGTAGCAACCATAAAGATGAAAGGAGCAATTTTCCATCTCAGCCTGAAGCACCTACTAGTGGACAACAAAAAGGTAATTTTCAAAAAGGATGATTTAATTCATACCCTCTGAGAGCTACAGAGCTACATCTCAGCCCATTGTGGCCAAAAAGTTTGATGAGAAGACTAGATAAGAGCATAGAAGAAAAAGTTGTATGTTTCATGCAAAGAGCATTGGGAGCCTGATCATAGATGTCTAGGCAAGGATCAAGTCCATCACATTTAAGTAATTTCTGGTGAAGAGGAGATTGGTTATGAGACTAATGAATCAGAACAGCAACATGCAATAGAAGAGCTGATTGTGGGGCATGAGCTTGAGCAGTTGGTGTAAGCTAATACCGACACTAGTGAAGGGACACTTGCAACTCTTTCAAGAGTACTATAGTATCACCCCTTCTAGGTTCACGGAGACTTATCTAGACAGAAAATTGCTCTGCTTATTGATAGTAGGTCTACCAACAATTTTATTTGATGAGCACATGATTATACTGAGAGGGAGGTGAATCAATATAACAATATTCTTTTACCTTTTAAAACTTATTTAATCACTTCAAGATTTAATCAAAATTAGTACATATGTAAAATCAAATAATAGCAACATAATAACAACACGATTTACATGGAAACCCTTGCAGGAGAAAACCACTGAAAAATATTACTTTTACTAATCTTTTTTCTACAAATTTTGTAGGCACCAACCTCTACTAGAGACACCAACCCCTAAGAAACTCCAATTTCTCCAATTTGTAGGCACCAACCCCTAAGAAACTCCAATTTCTCCAATTTGTAGGCACCAACCCCTATAATATGATGCACCAACCTCACCAATATGAGGCACCAACCTCAATATAGATAAAAAAAAATTCAATCTGCTATAATGCTGATCATATATCTGCCATAGAACTGATTACAATCTCCTCATAAAAACTTATTATAAATCTGCCATAAAATTTCTCACAATCTCCTCATACAATCTACATATGTTCCCCTTGAATTCTGCTCTAATATTCATCACAATTTCTTCATAAAATCAGCAAGTAAACTCCTTCAATATTCTCTTCTCACACAAATATTGGTGAATATATGATATATCTTTTTATCTTTCACACACTCCTTCCTCCACACATTTCTTATTCTATTTATATCTTCATGGCTAAATGAAGAGAGGCATTTTTTTGGAAAGTGATGACCCTCCAAGTAGTCATGTCCATTCCTTATTCGATTGCCCTTTTTGAAGACTCTTAATCTGATGTAGAAGGATCCAACCCTCAATCACAAATCCCAACAATCTGAAAATGCAACTCAGAAATTGTTTAAATCAACACCCAAAAAAATCTGCAAATAAGGTCTCATATTTCTCATTCAAAAACTCCTGAATTGATACAACAACAAAGCATAACTGAAGTACATTGTTTTGCAGCCACATAGGCTGATGAAAACAATTGAAAAACTGAAAAAAATCTGTTAAATAACAACAAAGATCAAATGTAGAATGATCTCCTTCAAGCTATCCTCTCTCACCCGACTCTAGCTCCTTTAACTTGCAATCTTCATTAGAAATCACTACTGCAATCAAACCATGAAATCACCAATCTTATTGTTGTTGTAGCACACCTTCAAACCTAGAACAAAAAAATGACTTATTGGTCACTTTCAAGTTTCAACCCTTCTTCTGTTGAAGCTCTCAAGCTCCCTTCACATGGACTTCACTAGCTCACTATCTCCCAAAAGGTAGAACTCACTAGCTCCCTAAAACATGGGCTTCTATGCAAATAGAAATCTGCAACAATAGAGTCTTCAAATCTTCTTCTCAATCCGGCAACATCTCTCCATCTCAACCTGCAAAAACTCCAAAAGCCCCCCTCCAAAATGATAAGGCATCAATATAAAGAAGTGTGAAAGTGAGAAAACCATCGTAGTCTTCCCAAACAACCTACCAATACCACCTAGAAACTCCCACTCCCACTTTTTAGGAGAATTAAATATAAAATGGAATATTTTAATTGTTTTCATGACCCTCACATGGACGCCTATCTCTCAACCAATCAACTTTGGTCAATTCTAGCATCTTCATTGATCTCTGGTGGCCCGGACGGCTCCAAGAATGTACATGCACCAACATGCAAAACTCAACGCCCAATATGCAAATGCATGCAATGACATGCAAATGAATGACATAAATGAGTGGTCCCACCAAAAATGGGATGCCCAAAAGGAATATTCCCCTAGAGATGCCTTTGCAACATTCATTGAAGTAAATCTCCTCCAAACTTACAGTTATAAATCACCATAGGGAATAATTACAAATAATTTGGAAATTAAAAATAATTAATTCCCCACACATTAGCCCTTATTGAAAATACAAAACAAAGCAAGAAAATATTTTTGGTTGATGCAAGATTGCCAATAACCATGGATGCTCCTACATCAAACACCCAAGGTAGGAAAATTTTTGTAAATATAGATTCACAAAATGGAGTTGAGTGGTAGTACCACCCTTTCAAATTGCAAGCAATCTTTAACAAACTCCATCATTGGAATTGGTACCTCCAATTGATTCCTCTTTCTCCTCTTCCAGCACCTAGCCGAAACAAGTATCCTCCTCTAACAACTCTGTTCTACACTCAACCATAAACCAACCACCCCCTCCAAGTGTAACTCACATTCTCCTCTAATCTTGTCAGAGTCAACCCACCATAGTCCGGCCACCTCCACCAAAATGCATTTGCACTAAACTCTACAACACCATACAAATCCTTCTCTGCATACTAATCATCACTAGCAAAATCTAACTGAACCATCTCATCTGAATTCACTAAATCATACATCTCAACATGAAAATAAACATTTAGATCTCAAGACTCAAACACCAAATCACTTGTAGATCTTATTTGCCAAACAAATCCACATTCAAAATACCATTGTCAAAGAACCAAACAAGAATCTAGGAGATAAGAACAACCTCCTAATATTGAACCACACCACCACTTGTAATCATGAATCAATCAATATATCACAACTTGTCAACCACATCTATGATCATGTCATGTCAATGCTCAAATGTACATTAACATACATGACACCATGATCATCACCATCATTATACCTACATTCAACTCTCACTGAACAAAGACACCAAGTCTTACATGCATATCTATTAATATAATATCTTTCTATTTGTGTTCTTAATGGTCATCTAGTTGTTTCTAACTTCGTCTCTTGTTAACGATTGTTTCTTTTAGAAACATCGTCTTTGTAATTATATTTAAGGAGCCTTTGTCTCCTTTGTTTAATGAACAACATTGATTATCTGAACATGTTATCAGAGCAGGTTGCTTAAAAATCGTTTTTCTAATTTCAAAAGAAATTTTTAAGGGTTTTTGAAGAACAATTTTTTTTTGAGAATTCTATGGGTTTTTTCAAAGCTATAATTTGAAATTCTTTTGGGCTCCTGCAATTTGATTTTTTTTGGAGTTTGTGGTTTTGGAGAGTTTGTGTTTTGGATAATTTGTGGTGCAAATCGTGTCTGGCTTTTGGCTTCTGCAAATCGCGTTTCTCAACTCGCGTCCGGTGTTTTGGCTTCTGCAAATCGCATTTGAGAAAACGCAGCTTCAAAAAAATCCTGTGATTTTAGGGCAGATTTCAAGGGTTTCTACGTACGCGACCTGGGCGTTTTTTTCGTCTTTTGTTTGGCACGATTTAACTCGCGACCTCTGCATCTTCTGGGCTCATTTTCTTGGCGGTTTTGTTGCATTTTCATCTTCTTGGTCACGATTTTGGAGGTTTTGAAGATTTGTGTTTTCTCACCTTTCTCTCCACCCGTGTTTTGTATTTGGACACGATCTGTGGGCTCGTTTTTCTACCCGCATTCTTCCTGGTCGAGTTTTTCTGCAAATTTGGGTCGCTTCTTGTATTTGCCTTTCTAATCGAGGGTTTTTCTTCCTTCCTAGCCACCCTTTGTGTTCACAGATTTTCAAAAAATTTGGTCTTTTGTGCCGTTTTCAGTTTGTTGTGCATCTATGTTTCTGGGTTTTCATAATTTTAAAATTTTTCCTTAAAAATTCTGGGTTTTAATAATTTTCTCCTCAAAAATTATTTGGTGGGTTTATAATGTCTCGGTTTTAATATTTTTTCCGAAAAAAAATTAAGGGAGGGTTTTTAATAATTTTTCTCCTTAAAAAAAATTATGTTGGGTTTTACCGTTTTTCCTCAAAAAAAAAACGAAGTTTTGTACTCTGATCCGTGTCTCAGATTTCATGTCCGGTTTTGACCGATTTTTATCCTCAAAAATGATGATTTGTAATCTTCGGATTTCTAGATTTGGCAATTTTTTCCTCAAAAACCATACTTTGCTGCAATCTATTTTAAGTCGCACCTGGAGTTGTGCAAACATCTAACTAGTGGTTTTTTTGCAGTCTGTTTTCGGGCATCTTACTCATCTGCAACAATTTGGAGGGTTTGCCGATTTTTCCTCAAAATCGTAGCAATTGTCCTCAGTGTGTCTCTGGTTACAAGGAGGGACAGTTATGTTATCCAACATCAAGTTGGACGATTGGTGTTGTTTTTTGGGTACATCTAGAAGTTCTGCAGTTTCTGGGAGGGTTGGTGGCAGCCTCATCTCAAGTGGCAGAGTCAGTGGCAGGCTCTTGTCTTTTGTTGCAGAAATGTTCTAAGACGAAAGGGGCAACCTTCTCTGTTATTTCTCTGGGTAGTTAGAACGATGACCATTAAGGGAGGGTATTAGTATAATATCTTTTTATTTGTGTTGTTAATGGTCATCTAGTTGTTTCTAACTTTGTGTCTTGTTAACAATTGTTTCTTTTAGAAACATCATCTTTGTAATTTTATTTAAGGAGCCTTTGTCTCCTCTATTTAATGAACAACATCGATTATTTAAACAATATCAACCATATCCTCAAACCAAAAGAGAACTTGTGTACCTATCTCCATCAAAATACAGACTCTAAAAACACCTATAAACTTGTATCAAGGTGCGCCATTTCTGTAACCAACTATACCAACATATCAATCTCATAAAAATATGCATTCCTACAAGTTTTAGCCCACCAATCGTCCAAATGCTCACACAATCACACCTTGAATCTCAAGCTCCTACAAGTGCTCAAACAAGTACAATTCTCTCTCTACTCATCCAAGTGAAAAAACACCAAAACCACTGTGTAGAATATCTCTCCATCACATATTCAAAATCAAATTCAATTTCGTACGCAAAAGTTATGCCTATTGACCATTCTAGAGCAATGTCTACTTCATGGCACAAAATTATGACAAAAGGACAAAATTTGACAACCAAACATATACCACTGTGTAGTGCTTGGAGAGAGTTTTTCAACGACTATAAGTCAAAATTTTGATACTGTATGTGAAAGTTATCACCTCCAAAAAGAGAAAAAAAATAAATCTCTTTTAGGCAACTCATACTAAATAGAGATAACGGATTGGTGGTTTTTCAGTAGTGGGGGCGGGCAAGTGGTATCACTCCCTAACTAGCGACACATAGGCTACTTTGTCGATAGACTTGAGGTCATCTATAAATTGCATTTTTATTATTTTTCAAATTCTCAAGTTATTTTTAAGCCTGCAAGCTAACACAAGGCCCTTCCCAACCAAGGGCCAAAAGTCATCAACCTAGTGACTGCCAATCAAGGGGCCAACAGCCACCAATAGGCGTACCCTAATGGTATGCTATTAGCAAAATCACAACTACCATGGGGGGTACAGGGTCCATGGATCCTAACCCCCTATTAAATTTTATTTTTTAAATCATTCACTAGATTTTAAAATGAATTTTTTTACAAATTGCAAATACAATATGGCCATACAACAAGGGAGAGGAAAATTTTCCACCATCAAGCCCTACTGGCCAAAATAGGTTGAGTTTTATGTTGTCTTATGGGCCTCTTAGATCCAATAGCAAGCTTCATTTTCTTTGAAAGGATCATCTACGAAAAACCCTCATGGTGAACACTAAGAAAAAACCCTTTTTGTTCAAATTATTCTTCAAACCCCAAAATCTACATTCTCAAAACCTACACAACGTATCTCATACCTTGAAATGTCTAATATCTCTCCAATATTCTCATGCCTTCAATTTTGCATCAAATTTACTTAAACAAGGGTTAAACAAAAACAAGGATCTCTCGCCTCGCTCAACCACAACCATAGCTTTGATACCACTTGTTAAGAAAATTACTAGGTTGATCAAACCATTTCCTACATAACCCCATGAGAGAAAAACATGTATACAAGCTTACAGAATAACCATAATGCACCAATCAAAGACATACCATGAGATTGCACAGGATTGACCGCCAACCAAGTGCTAATAACCACCAATAGGCATACCCTAATGGTATGTTATCAATAGAACTAAAACTAACATGGGGATGCATGGGTCCATGGACCCTAACCCCCTATTAAATTTTATTTTTTAAATCATTCACAAGATTTTAATACTGCTTGTTAGGAAAATTAATAGGTTGATCAAACCATTTCCTACATAATCTCATGAGAGAAAAGAATGTATACAAGCTTACAAAATAACCATAAAGCAAAGATCAAAGACATACCACAAGATAACACAAGATAGACCTTGAAAAAAACCCTCAAAAGGAAAAAAATACATCCAAAAGAATCCACATTGAATGTATCTAGAGTCTCCATGAATACTTCTAAAACATCAAACTCATCCAATGCATCCTCCATGTGTCTAAGCATGTAACCACACATCCCATGCAATGCTTCACATATGCACTCAACAAGAAAGTTCAATATAATAACTAAGCCAAACAACCAACTAGCCAACCTCAACCACTAAACATGTGCTTGTTTTATAAAATCAAGATCACACAAAACAACCAAGTGGTAAGGTAAAACCATGTGCCCCAAAACCATGAGTACACAAAACCATTAACCCCAACATTTACTTTGTTATACTAAATTTCTTAATATTGAATATTTTTCCAATGTGCAACCCACATATAAAATATCTAACCAATATCACATACAACTTTACAAGTGGACCCAAATAAATATTTAATGTGGCTAAACGCATATCCTAAAAGATGTAACACAAATAGATATTTATTTTATATAGCTAAAATAATTTTTTTCTTGTGCACGATGCACAACTCCCTTTTCCTATCAACTCAAGTGATCAACAAAAGATCCAAGCCATTCAAAATTGGCCAAACCCGACTACATTCATTGACTCAATTAAGAGGTTTTTTTGGCTATGCAATTGCTATTGGAGATTCACTAGGGGTTTCTCAAAACTGGCAGCACCCCTAATAGTCATGACCAAGAAAGAAAGAAGCCTTCTTATGGAATGGCACAACTCAAGAAGTTTTTGAGAAGCATAAGAAGGTAATGAGCTCATGCCCTTTACTTGCCATTCCCAATTTCTCACAACTAGTTGTTGTGGAGTGTGATGCTTTAGGTGAAAGGATTGGAGCCTTACTAATAAAAAGGGCATCCCCTAGCATTTGAGAGCCAAAAATTGAAAGCTTCAAAAGCGCATTTTATATTTATAACAAGGAAATGCTTGCTATTATGCATGCTTTAGTTAAATTTACGCAATACTCAGTCAATGGAAAAAACGTGGTAAAAAGAATGTGGTTGTTGATGCTCTTTCCCATATGCCCACTTTCTTCTCCATTTTTTCTATTGCTATTGATTGTAAGACTTCTATCATGAAAGAATATGCTACGAAAATTTTGGTTACTAATATTTCAAATGGAAACATATGAAGGATGATACGTATTTAGTGAAAATGGTATCATCTTGTATAAGATTAGAATTTTCCTTGAACTCGAGTCCAAGATGAAAGAGAAAATTACTAGCACTTTGCATGATGTACTTATGGCTGACCACCTTGGCTTCTACAAGAACTATTGGTAGTTGCAAGGGAGATTTTCCTAAAAGAGCCTCAAAGAGAATATTCTCAAGCATATTAGAGAGTGTTGATGTGTTTTTTATGCACTTCTCAACATAGGTAGTGTGTAGGGGCACTACCTCTCTTAAAAGACAATCTTCCACAATCAGATTGCAAAACACTATCCCAAAGTCTCTAATGTCAGGTCTTGGCAGTGCTTGGAATATCTCAGTTGTTTCACATGATTTGCTAGAATCACAAGGTGGACTTACAGATGAGGTACAAAATGGGAAAGTTGGATCTGCAAATGGAGTTCTTAGGATGGGAGAGTTGTTGTGCATTTGTTGCGGGTTCAAACAGCAGTCTTGAACTCCATTTCAACATCAGATTTGGTTTTACAATGTGCAATGAACCTTAGCATAGGTCATTTATTAAAAAAAAGGAAAAAAGGCAGGGAAGAGAAGAAGTTCCTAGACCTGAAACTGTGAATGAACAGTGATCATGGGGGCTGCTACAGTAGACAAACTTACTAAACTGGGTTTTGCTTGGCTAAGAGGAACCTATAGTTACACAAAACCAGTGTGATCTTCTAAGGACTACAGATTTTCAGATTACACACACACATCTTGCACATGCAATCGAACTAAGTTGCAGCAATAAAGGAAGGAAGCTCAAACTAGCTTTGCAAAGTGATTCATCGTCAATAAACCTCAAAAATCATGAGCTAGAAATTCATCAAATACTGTAACAGCAATCACCATCACCACTTTCATTCAAGAAACTAACAACTAAACTAAAAAAGGAAGTAGAACCATGCACACATAATGAGCAAACTCAAAAGGAACATCCATAAATCATGCAATGCTGCTTTCTATTGCTGCAGAATGTATTTACACTAGTTTTCCAACCATTTACAAATGAGGGGGAGACCCCTATTTCTAGTTTTTCAAAGCCCAAATGAATGGCTAGGATTGAATTACATTGTGTGGCTCAGATTTGATTGCACTAGAGCATCACCTACCCCTCAATATCCAGCAATTTAAAATACATCTTTTGTCTTTTCCCTGTTTTGTCTTTTAGTGCCCAAGTGTTGTAGCAGTTTTGTCCTTTTGCTGATTTCCCTTTTCACTATAGCTGAAACTGCTTGAAGGTTGCCCTTTGCTTGATGCGTTCGCGGCATTGTCCATTGGATCAAACGAAACTCGTTTACAACTTTGCATCGTTGTTAAGTGGATCAAATGATCTGATGAGACAACTCCTAACAGATCGTGATCGTTTGTTTGGAGGGAGGAAACAGCTGCTCCCTTATGGGTTTCAAGTCAGAGTCCAGAGTCATCACCCAAGCCAAGTTGAGATTCCAAGCCTTAAACTGCGTGTAAACGTCGTAAAAGTGTTCAAAGGACCCTGTAAACGAGGATTCCCTGTGCTTTCGCCCAATTCTGACACTTCCTACTTTTTAGGGATTTTGCTTTTTTTGCTTTTTGCTTTTTTCGTTTTTGGCACTTTTAGGCATTCAGGAATTTACTATTTTTAGAAAGTTGCTTTTTCTATTTTTAGAAACTTTCTATTTTTGGCAAGTGCCAAGATCCCCATCAATCAAAGAGTCAAAGTTTCCATCTTTAGATTGAAAAGCATGCAAAAAATCTAAAAAGCAAGTAAAAAGCATGTAAAAATCTGGGGAAAAAATCAGAAAATCAACCAAAAAGCAGGCCTTTTGGACCAAAAATCACCAAAAAATCATGAAAAGCATGCAAAAATCTGGAAAAACAGTGAAAAAATCTCAGAAAATCTCAAAAAAATCAGACAAAAGGTTGTGAAAAATCATAAAATTCTGGGCTGAAAGAGTGTAAGTCTGAGAAGATTCATGTCAAGTGCGCCCAGCTTGCTGTGGAATGGCAAGACTAATGGAAAGTCTGCCCAACAGTTGAAGGAGACATGTCAAAACCTTATCAAAGTCCGACCTGCACATGGAAAGGTCTCTTGAAAGTCCGCCCATCACTCTTGAGCACATGGAAAGGTCTCTTCAAAGTGCGCCCATGCCAATAAGAACACTTGGAATGGATTCTCCAAAGTCCACCCAGCATATGGAAGTCTCCTTGGAAAGTCCGCCCCTCACTCTTGAACACTTGGAAAGAAGGCTTCAAAGTCCACCCATGCCAATAAGAACACTTGGAAAGGATTCTCCAAAGTCCGCCCAGCATATGGAAGTCTCCTTGGAAAGTCTGCCCTTGGGAGATGGAAAGAATTTCTTGAAGTCCACCCAGCATATGGCAAGACTTCTTCAAAGTCCACCCAGCCTAGTAAGGGAGAGAAGTTGGAATTTTTGGCTAAGTGTGGACAAGCGGAAAGATAGAAGGAAAGTCCGCCCAAGGAAGAAATGGTTAGAATTTTGACTAAGTATAAAATGAAAGGTGGAGAAACCTTATGAAAGTCCGCCTAGACCTTGAAAAGAAGATGGAAAGAATTCTTCCAAGTCCGCCCTACCCAGAAGATGAATGGATAAACACATGGAAAGTTCGCCTTGCTCTAGAAAATGGAAAAGTTTTTGCCAAGTCCGCCTAGCAAAATTTGTCCAAGGCATGGAACATCTAGAGGGAAGTGGTTAAATGGCCAAGACATAAGAAAATCCGCCATGGTGAAGAGAGAGAGGAAAAAACCCATGAAAATTTGCCAAATTAAAATAAAGCATGGGTAAAGTAAATAAAAATAAAAAATTAAAGGTTGAGAAAATCGAAAAAATCACATGATAAACCTTTAATTATTTTTATTAAACAATTAGAGAAAAATCGAGCTCTATGGATAAACTTCAAAATTTCGATGAAGATAAAGATGAAGAGCTAAAATTTTAGAAACTTTCCTCGATGAACAAGAGTCTACATTCGATGAACTTGAGAGAATTGCTAAATGGATCGAATTTTTCAACTTTATAAGGCATTCTCAAGTCATTATCAACTCACAATTTCGATTTGAGAAGTGGTTTAGCTCTCTCTCCATTTCAAGCATTAGTAAATTTTTCGAGAGTTGGAAATTTCGAGAGAGAGATTTTTGAAAGATAGGAAATTTTGAGAGTTGAGTAATTAATTTTTTTGAGGTGAAAGAACGAAGAAAGAGGTTGAATTCTAGATTGAAGGTCGAAATTTTCAGAGGATTGCTTGTTTTTTCGGCAATAAGGACCAGATTTTCGAAGTTTACAATTAAATTGCCAGCCATAGAGTGTAATCTCGAAGTTTGATGAATTATTTTTACCTTTGTCTTCATTTTATCTCAAAAAATTCACTAAGTATTATTGCTCAACTTGCTTTTTTTCATCGAGTTTAACTTTCAACAAGCTGAAAGTTAGAATTTTCACAAGAGAATTTTAAAGAAAATAATTTAATGTTTATTGTATTCTCTTTCTCGCAGATTGATGACCACTCTCGAAGGATTGTCAAAGAAAGCACCAATGAAGTTCGCCAGCAAGGGAGTCCAACAAGAGACAAAGATCACTTCTAAATGGAAGAATATTCTAGATACAGACCTCGGACATGTGGACTTTGAAGAATTCAAGAAAAGGATGTATGGATTAAATGGACTTACGCCCATAGCGATTGCCCGCCGAATGATGCGCAATGGAATTGTCCAAGCTGTCAAATTTCCTCCAGCAACCCAGTGTGTCGAATTGATGGTCGAATGTGCAAGACATTACAACCCGTGGGAAAGACAAATTATAGCTCCTGATGGAAGAATTTTGGCGCACCTTGGAGAACCAGCTATCCAAGAGGCATTTGGCATACCTGACCATGTTCGAACTTCATATAAAACAAAAGGGGAAGCCAAAAGAATCTTTGAGGATCGGGCAGATCAATGTGCGATTCATATCAATAAAACATGGTTGGAAAAGCCAAGAGCTTCTGCTAAGAAAATGCCTAAGAAGCTGTGCAGGATAGACTTTAAGGAGGACTACGATGATATCGTTTTGCTTTTGAACTGAATAATGGGCAATCCTCAAGGCGCCTATTTTGAAACATGGATGTACTTCTTTATCGAGGAAATCACCTCCGGAGTCAAAATGTTTAACTGGTCAAGAATGATCAGTGATAACATCCATGAGCAATTAATCAACCTTGAAAGGACTAAGTCATTCCATAAGAGTTCTTACGTCATTTATCTATTGGCCAGAGCCTATAAATATCCTGGATTGATATGCAAAGGTGTTGTTGGAAATGGAGAAAATCAATTCAAAGTGTATAAATGTTATCCTCAATTGCAGCTATCTGCCAAGTCCCATTTCAGAAGAGCACACGATGCATTCTTGATGTTCATCACAAGGATACTACAAGGGGTAACCCATCAGAGGCTGACACATGAAGCAAAGAGCCTTATTAGTAAATATGGATCCTGGTACATCCAGTTTCCTAAATTCACTTATATCTGAATCCAGGGATTCACTAGGAATCCGTACAAGCTTCCCATCTACCCCACCCACAAGATGATCCTACTAGAGGTTCTTAGGCAATTGGAGACTTTTCAAAACATCCAAAGGCCAAAGCAGAAAGCAGCCGTTACTTTCCCATTCTTTATCGGGAACAGGGAACAATACTGTTCGTCTGCATAGGCAGCTAAAGGTGCTAGACTAGAAATGCAGTGGTATCCGTTCACATCATACCGATCTCGAGCCAATTTTGATCCTCACCACCACATCAGAAATGTGAACAGAAGGAAATATAAACACCAAGTGGACCTAGAAGATTACTGGGCCAATGCCGCGGATGAATTTGATGTTAGGAAAAGAATGTGGTCCAGACTGCCTGTCAGCTTGATTAGAACGACAAAACTCTTTTGCGTGCCAGACCAACTTGAAGATCATGGCGAATTTACATAGCCAGGTTTTGATGAAAATCAACCTCTTCCTCCCATGCGCTGGTTAGAACCGGAAATTTCTGACTTGAACACCTTCATGAGGCCTATCACCAAATATTCACAATGGTGGGTAGACCAGCAAATTAAAGAACTACGGCGGAAGGGTATGCCTTTGACATACACTCTAATGGGCCAATCAGAATCTTACTCTTCTAACGCTGGAGCATCACAAGGAGACGAGCCAATTGAGAGCTCTAATCCTAAGAAAAGGAAGGAGACAAAGGGAAAAGAAATTGCAAAAGAAGAACCTGCTAGGAAGCAGCAGAAACTGGAGCCTCTTCATTCTGCTGTCTCCGCGAATGTGAATGAAATTTTTGACATTGATGAATCTCTAGGAGATATAAGGATTCCCTCTCCTATCCCTGTTCAGCCCGAAGAGGATGAGCCTCCATCACCCACAGACACCGAGGATTTGGAATCAGACAATGAGGTTGACATTTTGGACAAGAAGTTTGAAGAAGGGGTGATTTCAGCCTTGAGAGGGATCCAAGAAATCCTAGTCATGCAGGACATTCAGGAAGAAGAAGATACCGTGCAGCCAACTATTCCTGATTGGCTGAAAGGGAGATTGAAGATAAAGGAGCCTAAAAAAGTTCCAGAAGAAGAAGATGACATGGCCGATTTCCTGGCCAGATTGGAAGCAGTCAGTGCAAAAAAGCCTGCCAAAACATTCTCCACCATTCAGAGAGATGAAGTTGGGCATCATACAATCCAAGTTGTTGTACCGACAGTTGACAAGTCGAGGGAAGAGATTACTCCCCAGGAGTACGCCATTACCACTATCGATTTAGGCCCTACCACAAAAGGACAAGAGATGGAAGAGTTGGATAATTATGTTGCCACTATCAAAGCAAGGCTAGAGAAGGAGATAGTAAAGAAAAAAGAGTATAAACAAGAGGTTGAACGACTCAAGGAGTATATTCAGCACCTAACTAAGCCTCTTGATCAGACTACCTCAGCAGCTCCTCCACTAATGAATACTTCTCAGGAGATTTTCGAAGAGGAGAAGAATATAGCCAAGGAGACTAAAGAATGGCTAATCAGCAACAGACAAGAGGTGGCCGTATTTGCAAAAAGACTAGCATTGGCATATGGGAAAACTTCTTCTTTGCTCTCAAGGATTGCAACATTGGCAGAAGCATGGGATAATGCTCAGGATGTTCGAGACAGAATCATTAAATGTCTCAAAGTGCTTAAAGGAGTGTCGAAGCAAGAGCTGGTCAACGGAAAGGTAATCGTACTAGGTGCAGTTTATGATTTTGGCAGTTGGTACATCACATTGATCATACGAAGTGAGATCATAGAAAAGATAAAGTCAGATACCATCCGAATTGAGGAAAGGACAAAAGAAGTTTGGGAGAAGATTCTAGCTGTACCTGTAGATGCGTTGGAGAAGGACATTGTACGAGCAAACAACCTGCAGTTTGAAAACTTGAAAAACAAAGTTCAAGAAGTCTTCTTCACTACTAGGCCTGTCCACAAGCAAAATTTGACGAAGGCAGTTGACTTCCTGTTCATCTTTCGCAATTTCCAGCAACAGGAATCAGAATGGGAAGACAATTTTGCTGAATGCTCGGATGATTTAGATCTGCTAGAATTCAGGGTCAATGCACTGCCACCTGTCATGATCGAGGAGGTTGACATGATAGTTTCTAAATTCATCCAGTATACTGCAACCAAAGAGGATAAGGATGCGCCTCCTCAAGAATAGCTTGTCACTTCAGTTAACTGCCTGTTATCTCATTGATTACTGCTTGTGTTTTTAGAAACCCTAATTAGGGTTTTTAATTTTTAATCTCTGCCATTGATTCCGGATTAATCTTGGTTGTTCATTGTACTCTGAGAACTCTATATAAACCCTCTCTCATTCTCTCATTTTCATAGGAGGAATAATAGAAGAATAGAAGGAGAAGGCATAGATAGAGATATAGAGATAGACAAATAGAGCATAGATAATAAGAGAGAAAGAGTTTATGAAATTGTTGCAAAAGACTATTTTTGATAATAAAGTTCATGATGTATGAGATGCTTTGAATTCTTTCATTGTCAAATGGTTGCATGGTTACATACTTCTCTTCCTCATTGAATAAGAATTTCTTTTGAATGTATGTTAAGGGAATGATAGATTGATCGTAAAGATTAGCGAAACTGTGCTCATACTTTCTTTGGATAGATGATTTCTATTCAATGCGTAAAGTTAGACCGAGCTTTTAATGTGGATGCTTCATGCTATTACTTCGAATAATATTGTTCTATCGATGGTGTTGTTCGTAGTAAGGAAATCTTAAGCACAAATCCCTGGAAGATTGCACTTGCTTTGTGTAGTTGTCGTATTTCGTGGCGAAACAAAGTATTGTTATTTGGTTTCATTCAATCTTTACTGTCTCTTGAGTTCATAGGAATAGTATAGGATTCCTCAACCCTTACTCCTTTTTCATTTTTTATCTAAAATCCAAAAATCCAAAAAAAAAATATATCATTGCATTTAAATCCTTGCTTTCTAAGTGACTTGCTAAAGTAAATCCCTTTGGGTTACCAGCAAAATCACATCATCCGCAGAGCTTATCCACACCCATTTTACGAAACATTGGAATTGTTGTATGATCTTTTTGGCAATCTTAGCATACGAGGCAGTTTTTCAAGAGAGGATAGAGTATCTTTGGATTCTTTATTCTAGAATGCTTGGTGAGTCATAAAACACGCATCAACAGAACGGAAACCCTCGCGATGTGCAGCATCTTCATTAATGTCTTCTGCCTATTTCTGTCAGTTAGCTGGCTGCTCAGACATTTTAGGATTTTGTTTTTCTAAAAATAGTTGTTTGTTCAACAACTCTGTGTTGATCCAGTCTAAACAGCATAGTTGTCAACTATTTTTCATTTTTGGTTTTTGAAGTGTTTGAGTAGGTTTAGAACTCTGGATAGCTGTAGGATTTCGTATATTTTGGGTTGGTTAGAGTTAGTTCTTTTGGGGGAGCAGACCAAGTTTCCAACCTTTTTTGTTATAAGATCTTTATGATTGGGGAGGACTAGATTTTGAGGAAATGCTACAGGCTTGTAACTTATACTAATCCGAGAGCTGCAGTCAATGTTATCTAAGGCATGGATGGAAATGGAACTGTTGGAGGTGACTGTATGTTTTTATTATCTATCTTGAAGGTTTCGTATTACCGTGGTTGTTTTATCTGATGAGATTACTCCTAAATTAAAAGACAACTTGCTGTATATTCATTTGGAATTGAAGTGAATATGATTGTGCCACTTTTGCCTTATGCTGTTTGAAACTGCTTATAATATAGGGGTTAAGTTACAGAAAACAGGATATTTTTGAGAGTAACTTGCATGTTTAGAGAAACAGAACTGCTTCACTTCAGTAGCCAATCAGTGGCGGAGAGAGACAGCAGGGTTGTGTAGAGTGTTGGAGATTAATAGATGTTCAGTTTGGCATGTTACAGAGGATCTAGGAGCGTCAAAAAAGTCACAGGTGCATCCTGCCCACAAATATAAAAAATATATATCTAGTGCTAGAATTTTTTCTGGGTTTGATTTCTCTATGCATTTAGTTAAGGCCTTTACACACATCAAATTCTACGAGTAATACACCCCGTCAAGAATGTGGCATACCAAATGAACAAGACAAGGTATAACTGAATCTGATAGAAGAGATGCCACTCCGCCATACAGTTTAAGCCGAATGAGCCCTGCAAAGTGAATATACTAGTCAAGAGTGGGTATAGAAAAAAGTACCTTCCAAGAACGGCAGCAAGGGTTTTGACGTAGGTGTCAATCATTTCCTCCCGGGTGGGCTTCGGGTCCTTTGGAAAATCTAGCGTAATAAGCCAGTGCTTGCAGTCCTTCAGCTCTGTCCATGACCTGCAACGAGCTAACAGATGTCGCGATGCAGGGCACTGCTTACCAAATCCAACAAGCTGGCTGTGCCCAAACAGGTGCGATTTTGTTGATAATGATGAGGAAAGAACTGCACCAGAAGAATTTCCTAATACAGTCGAAGAAGATGAAGTGGCAAAGGCTCTTACTAAGCTAAGCGTACGACGAAGGCGAAGGGCTGAGAGTGCCATTGATGACGATTCAAGGCCTCTAAAGTGCTTTGCTTGTAAATGCTTGATAGGGTTTAAGAAGTAAGGGTTTTAACTTGTAAAAATAGTCGTTGCTCTATGACTTCCATGAATTTCCTGCCATATAAGGCTTTCGATTGTCTAAGGTCTTCACCATTCCATTGCCCAACGACAAATATAGCAACTTCTGTAAAGGAAAATATAAATCAGTATTGTATTTAATGAGCAACGAGTATGTAATAAAGATATTTAAAACTTAATTGTACGTTTCAATCAAAGCATTCAACATTATTATTCTTATCATACTTTCAACCAATCAAAATCCATTATAAATTTATTCATACATTATATTTTAATTTTATTAAAGTTAGGCTAAATGCAAGTTTTTTAACTTTTCAAATTTTTAAAATTATTTTCTTTCAATTTTATTGGCTAAAAGATTTCATGCGGATTTTAAGAATCCTCAACATAAATTATTTTCTCACAATTTTTCTAAACATTTTTCAAAGTATTTTTAATGTTTAAAAATTAAAATTAAAGATTGTTAATTTTTAATAATTACAAATTCAAAAAAAATAGTTGAGCTTGATTTGAAAGCAATAATAAATAGGAGGCATTTTCCAGAGCATGTCAAATTGTGATATTGCTATCAGGATTCAACCATGTAGTTTTAGAGTCAAACTCATTGACCCATGTTTCATGACTAGTGGTTCACAAGAACCCATCTCTCATGACAGTGAATGGACCACTTAGCACTCATTGCATCTAGGTGATACTCACAGAGGTGAAGCACTAGGCCGTCTCAAGAGGTCACCCATCCCAGTATTGCTCTAGCTCAAGCACGCTTAAGGGGCTCTATATTGAATGGTTCATAAGGCACAACACTTGTTGAAGGTTTTGCAGTTGCAAGCTAAGTGGGCTTAACCTTGGGGGAAACTCTATGGTTAAGCGTGCTTGAGCTAGTAATACTGGGATGGGTGACCTCCCGGGATGGCCCAATGTTTCACCTTTGTGAGCATCATCTAGATGCAATGAGTGTTAAGTGATCCATTCACTATCATGAGAGATGGGTTCTTGCAAACCACTACTCATGAAAAATGGGTCAATGAGTTTGACTCTAAAACTACCCAGTTGAATCCTCATAGCAATATCAAAGCAATAGTAAAACTTATTTTTTTCAATAATTTTTTCATTTTGGGGAGACAACTTCACAACACCCCTTTTTTAGTGAGCAATTTTTTAAAAAAAATAATGAGATTTTTCAAAACAAGTAATATATATTATCAAATTTGAAGATAAAATTTAAAAGCAGATAAAAAAGAGGGGAAGATAAAAGGAGATAATACATTATTAATTTAATAAATAACATGTTTTTTTTTAATAATAAATTAAATTTTAAAATTAAAATAGAAGTTATATATATTTTATATAATTTTTATTATAAATATATTAGAAATTTTTCTTAATAGAACACATTCTAGTTATTAAAATTAAGATAATTAATAAATTAAAATGATAATTTCATAAATACATCTAGATTAAAAAAGGGGATTGATAATGCTATGAAAATAAATGATAAAAAAAATTACATAATTAAAATTAGTACAGAATCTTAAATACATCTATTTAAAATACATTATAAAGATATAATAGATATATTTAAAGTATTTTTTATTGCAATTTTAATGAATTATCTACTTCATATCTTAAATATATAATTACACTAATAGTGTCAAAATTTTATGAAAATTAATTATTCCAGTTATATTATTTTATTTTGGAACTACATATTTTTAATACATTGAAAAAATCATTATCAAAAATAAAATATTTTAATTTAATCCATCTTCGTTATTGTAATAAAATAAAGACAACCCTAAATATTTTTACTATATTTTTCATCTCACTCTATATTATTAGTTTCCAGAACTATAGGCAAGGGCTTGCTCATCAATAATTCTTTTTCTAACCAATGAGAGTTTAAATATTTTTTAATTTAAATTTTTTTTGGTCTATTGTTAACGTAGAGATGCAAATTTTATAGCAAAACATATTTGATAAATAATTTCTCTTCAATCTAATTGGCAGGAAAGTTTCCATTTATAGTAGTGTTGGTAATAGTGTCAGATGGAAAGGGGAGTCTCGCTTGCTCGACTGAATGTGGTTGATAAAACTGAGACAGTTATCAATGTTATTCCAATTTGGACAGTTATAATTTATAATTCAAATCAGACAGTTTGGAATTGAGAGAAAACAAACCAACATGTACAATTACTTTGTGCACGGGCAAGAGGAAATGGTTGGTATTCATATCCATTCATATTTGTTTAGTTTTCCTTCAATTTATTTCTTTCAGCTTCACATTCAAACTTCTTTCATGGCAGTGTATTTTATTTTCCATTAATCTGAACTCATGAAGCTTGATTTTTTTGATAAACAGATGAAATAGTTTGAATGTGTATAGATCCCCAGCTACTCCATTGGCTTTTGTTTCATTTAGATGGTCGCCTATTTGCTTTATGGAGTTCTTAAAGACTAAATCAAAAATGTGATCTGATTGCACCATACATTGAGCTGGGAATTGTATTTGGCTTCAAGTTTATCACACCTTTAAGATCAATCTCAACTTCCTCAGGTTTAGCCTCATCTATGATCTAAGATGCAAAAATATATAAATTGGTAATAAAATCTAATATATGCTTGTCATCCTTGAACACCTAAAATTTGGTAACATTATCAGGCACTGATAGTGTTGGAGTGAGCTCTACTATAAAGTTCTTTAAACTAGATAATGATAATGGTTGTAGTGTATTGGTTGCTTGCATCAAAGCATCGATAATGTGATTTTTACTCTAGGGAATCAATTAGATATTGAATGCACTAAAACTTTCAATCAAGTCCCAAAACCGATTTTTATAACACCCTAATCTTTTATTGTGATAGGAATATTATTTAAGGACTTGTTTTAAAAATAATTTAAAATCATCAAATACTTGTACATATTAGCCTTTTTATGAATATCCATGAGGAGTCCATGCACATATATTTCATATTTTGCAATGTTGTTGGTACACGAGAATTACAGCTTGTGGGAAGCGAAGAAAGTTTGTCTCATGGGATTGATCAATTTGAAACCTGCTCTGACATCTTGCTTAGATTTTGAGCCATCAAACCTTAGGTTCCAAATCTAGTTACTACCTTGACTATCTAGGTATACCTTCTTCCTTTATATAATTCTTTTGGATTGATCTTTGTAAGTTGGAGGTACCTTAGTCAGGAGAGGTTCTTGGGTGGGATTCATCTTTGGTGATTTTGAGATATTAAGATGATTCTTGATCACTTGCTAAATAGTGGTTTGACATTAATAACATGTGAATTTTGAATGTCGCATTATGGATTATGTACCAATAGGGCAGCAACAAATCTTCTATACTAGCTTTGTTTCCCTGGTCTAATTGATTTATAACATAGTTGGAGACAAAATATTGAAAACCTTCAAACACCCCTCCATCATCATTAGAGGCAACACCATCTATTTCTACACATACCTCAATATTGTTGAGGAATTGACTTAAATTCTTGGAAGCATTTGTAGAGTGTATCATCATTACTTCCTCAATTCAAAGACTTCAAGAATATAAATACCAAGATCGACCTATGAGAATAATATCCCGTTGTTCTAATAGTATTATGTAATTCAACATTTCATTTGAGGCTCTCTCTATCTTGATTTGATCTATGATTCCCTTCCATTGAACCTACATATGAGAGAATTTTATTTCCATATAACCATTCAAAGTCTTGAACCAATCCTAACTTAATAACATTTCATACATATCTAGGATATCAACTATTTGAATGTCAATAATATGCTATGTTGGTGTAAATAGTGACTTTATCAAACTAGTTAGCTATTAACCTAACTAGGAGATTCATATTCACATTTTTCTTAAGTCTCCACTTAGGGACTTATATAATTTTGTCTCACCTCATGTGGTTGAGATAAGTATCCTCACTTTGTGAGACACCTCTTGCATGGTCACTTGTCAGTCACAAGAACACTTATCATGTGAGTTAACAAGTGTTCCATCATTGGAGGGGTAGTCAATTATTATGTTCAACTTGCCTACCCTCACCACCTTGCCTAGATAAGCAAGGCTACTTTGTACATTCAAATTATCTCTTGATAATAGCAATTAGGCTTATTTGTGCGCATGCATTTTATGGATTTTTTTGGTTTTTTTTCTTTAGGATCTTGGAGAAAGCTATGGAAATGGTGGCAATGGGAGAAAAAGGGGGCATAGAAGCCTATTTGCAAGACTGATCAAAATAGCAAATGAGGTGTGCACCTAAGTAGGCAATGAAGACTTGTTCAAGGAAGAATGCATGGACCTAAAAAAGAAAATAAAAATTGTCGAGTCTATTGTGCTAGGAAGTTTGTGCTTTGGGCAAAGGAGGACTATATGAGAAGCTCATGCGGTGGATCATTCAAGAGATCAAAAAAGTGTTAGAAAAGGAATTGGTTTTGGTGACCAAGTGTTGACACAAGCAACTCTTCTCCATTAGCTCCACCACGACATTTAAGAAGATTGGGTTATTATGAGATAGTTCAATTGGGGATGTTACCTAGCTTTTAAATGTCTTGAAAAATGATGAAGACATTGACTCAATGCTAAGGTTGATTTGGGAATAGATAGCTTGTCTCCATATGGGAAGTCTTTCCTCTTCTCCACACCAACTCCTCATGTGGTGATCTCAAAATTGTGCAGCATCTTCATATCTACTCACACAAGGCACACACACTACTGTTAGGAGTTTACCACGCCTTCAAATCTCCCCACATGTTGCATATCTCTCTAGAAGACTAGGTCACAACTATACATATTCCCATAAATTAATCACCTAGTCAACATGCCTCTTTTACTCAGACCATGAAGTTTTGATATTGGAATGATATTTTCATTAACCATAGTATTAAATTTTACTAGTTTATGTTAATTATTTAACATTCTTTCTCATGTTTAGTTGAATGTCAAAATTAACACATCTCCCCTTGACCTGATCTCTCATCATTCACGCAACCTCATGTCTCCCTAAATCTTTTGTCAACCGTTGAATGGTTCACTTGATAAAGCATCAATTTGATAATTGTTGTAATCATAACTTTTTTGCTAACCACTATTGTTTTTTTGTAAAATGCCAATGGTTTATATTTACTATCAAAATTATCTATCAAGATATCTCTAAAGCTTGTAAAATGAGGGAACATTTTCTGTTTTATGTAACTTTCAAACAAAAGTTAAAAACTCAATTGGTAATAGTTGATCTAGAAATTTGTTTATACTCCAAAGACTTCATCATCAATATGATGCAAAAATTGTGTTGTTTAATACATATTTTGCCTCCTCCTTTAACAAGAAAAATTTAAGTTTCTAAGTACAAAATTAGGAACATATGATTATTGTATCTTTTGATTAGCTACTAAGATTGATTATAGATTTTGTGAAAGTGATTACCACTTTCCCATTTCATTGGAAATGATATTGCACTCAATTATAAGTGCCATTATCCATTATATTGAAATTGTTATATGCACTAAAACATATAAAGTGCAAATTGAGGGAGGACGAAAATAATCAAGAGGGATTGTCATTGTCATCGTGCATTATGCAGTTTATATTACTCAAAGAATGTGGGATTAATTGAAAAGAAGGATGATCAACTCATCTACCACCATCTGCTACATGAGATTCTAGAGCATTGAGAGAATCTTTCTAGCAGAACATCACTTCTTGCATTAGAATTTAGAGGCACTTCATCAAGAGCATTCAAAGATTCATTATAGCAATAGTTCACATCACTTCTTTGGTACATGTTCTACATCATTCTTCATATAGATAATTTGAGCATCATTCAAAGAATTCATTGTCATTTTATGAGGGGCTACATAGTCTTTCTTCATTGTATCATCTCTTTTTGGAGAGGATTAGGATTTTTATTCCTATTGAGTTTTCTCCTTTACTCTGCTTTATAAGAGATTGCATTTGTACATGAGTACCTAACATGGCCTAGTAGACGAGACTCATCATTAGTCCATACATTACTCCCTAAGTTACACTTAAGGAGTTGTGTTAGTGTAAATAGTGACTTTGTTTTGTCTCACCTCATGTGGTTGTCCTCACTTTGTGAGACACCTCTTTCATGGTCACTTAGAGGGGTAGTATGTCATTATGTTCAACTTGCATACCCTCACCATATAAGCAAGGTTACTTTCTACATTCAAAATGTCTCTTGTATTATCTCTTAATAATAGAAATTAGGCTTACTTGTATGCATGCATTTTTGGAAGTTTTTGGTTTTTACTTTATGATCTTGGAAAACATAACATATTGGACATGTGGGTTAGAGACAAGCTGTAAATGAATATGATTAAGTTCCCCAACCACATGGCACGTCTTTTTAGTAGATTGAGTGGGAGTGGGTCCTAACACTCTATGCATGGAAAAATGCATGACATATATTAAAGAACTAGAATGGTCTATTAGGAGATTATGAAGATTCTTACAAATATAAGTTAAGTCAATAGAAAAGGTGGGGATTCCCTTTTATACCTATACATAGTCATCGAAGTATCTGCATGGGAAACTTGAGTCTTTTCCTTCCCTTTTGTTTGAGAATCCTTTCAAACTAACTCGTTAGGTGATACCTCGGGTGTAGTGGTTCTTGTATTAAATTAAATAGAGCATTTCTAACTTTAGGAACTATCAACAACTCAAAAGTAGAGAGACTTACCTTCATATTATTGAGTTTATCAACTACATACTACCCCATCCATGTGATTTATGTTCGAGTTGAGGGTTATTTCTTGAGGAATTGGGTAGGAACCTTGGGAGGTGTTGGATTATTGCTAGCATTTAGGTTTGGAGGTACCTTAAAATTATTCAAAGGAGTAGAAGTCATGAAAGGTCCTTTAGGCTTGTTTCTCTTAAGATTGTATGGCCCATTGTACTATTGGTAAGCATAAACTTCAACTTATTTACCTAAGACTGGTTCCAACCCAAACAAATATTCTAAATATTCCTCATGTTGAGGCTCATTTTCTTCCTATCTAAGAAAAATATAACTATTCAAAACCATAGCAGAATCGCAAGCTGAAGAAGGTATTATTTTTTGCTCATAAGTACGTGGTGCTTCTAGAGATTCTACATTTTATACTTCCTTTTGGAATATACTCAAAGCTAGTTGAAACTTGTGATAACTCAATATTAAATGCTAACTACTATTGTGTAGTCTGCACCAATTTGACATGGTAGGCTCAACCAAATAAACCCTTCTCAGAGACCTTTTGATGAGTCCTAGAATTTCCTTATTTTCCTTGTTTTAGTTTCATACTTTTCATCCTATTTTAGACAAGTTTTAAAGACATTCCTACACCTTTTCACATATATTAAGTAGTTAAAGCATTGAAGATGATATATTAAATTGAAAAATGATTGTGTGAATATTTAAAAATCTATAGAATTTAATGGGATTTTATGTTGATACAATTATTATGATGAAAGATGTCTTTGGAATAAACTAACCTCTGTAGCGAAGGATTTGTCAACTCGCAGCAAAAGGACTGTCAACCCACAATGAAAGGGTGTCTATCTATCATAGCCAAAGAGGGTGATCGCCTATAGCAAGTGTAGTTTTATGAAGCCAATGCAGGTAATGGTCAAAGAGTGCGAACATGATTTATTCATGGATCACTCCATCTTTTTATTTATGTTGTTATTAGGTCATGAAGGAAAAAATATATGTGTAATAATAATTTGGTTGCATATGGATTGCAATAAGTTTGGCCCTATCAGGAACATACTCAATTATAACCATCTTCTTTAAACATTTAGAGTCTTGATATGATTTTAACTCTCTATCTCCACTAGCTTTTCATTACTACTTAAAATAAGACCTAGTCCTCTTCCTATGTTTTTGGGAGAGTCAACAATTGTTAATAGTTTTTTTTAGTATAAGAATAATTAAACTCTCAAAGATCTTGTATAAATTTCTAATCTTGTGAGAGGTCAAAAGGTAGCTAGATATTTTGTGTTAATAGATTGAAATAAAAATATTATTGATCAAATACTATGTTAATTTTTGTATGTTCAAACTACAATAAAGAAGGATACAATTTTTCCATGAATCTCTAGGTTAATATTTGAAAAAGGACATTATGGGATTGTAGCAACTTGAGCAAGGGCCACCTAAGGTGCTACAATACTCCTAGTAGCTTAGATGTTTAATTATAAATAGAACAAATGATTGATTTAAGGGAAATGGCACATAACTCTAAAAATTTTAGAGTAGGGCAACAAATATGACAAAACAAAATAAGGTCTATAAAATCAAACCTTGAAGGTGAGGCAAAGATAAATTCCATAAGCGATGACAAAATCACGAAAGGGAAAATCAAGGAAATGTGCATTGATGGTTTTGATCCCACAGACAAAGAGACCAGGGAATTAGAATTGGAAACACTAATCAGAAGGTTCCTCGTCAGAAAATTTAACATATGTGACATCAACGACTGGGTCATTCAAAATTAGGACGCAGATTGAGTATTGAATTATATACCAAAAGGTTTTTTTGTTGTCATCTTCCAATCTAAAGAAGAAAGAGACAAAATTTTGGATGTGGATGGTTAGAAGAATGGGACTTCCTATATATACCTACAGAAATGGCAACGCAACTTCAATCCCTTAGAGTATCACCCACCCAATGGGCCTATATGGTTATGACTGTATAACCTACCATATTAATATTGGTTTGGGAAGTGTCTGGCCAAATTAGGAGATACAATTAGGTGGATGATAGAAATCAATTTGTGAGAAAGTGAAACCCTAATATACATGTATGAATCTTGGTGGTCACAATACAATAAATATTGAATAAAGTGCATTTAAAGGTTGGAGAAAATAAATGGTCACAAACCATCAAAATTGAGACACCAAAGTTCTATCATATGAAATGTAAGGGCAAGAACCACTCGAAAGAAAATTACTACAGATTCCCCAAACATTTCAGAGAAGAGTGGAAAGAAAAAATGGTGGAAACATAAATGAAATATAAAGAGAAGGAATCAAAGGTTACTAAATATAAAAAACAAGTAGAAGCGATAAACAATCCCAAGGAAGAAAAGGGTAACAATGAAGGAAACAATAAGGAGGAAGCACCGAGGAAGTGAATAACACCCAAATCAAAAGCAACAAATAGGAAATGATGCAGGGTAGGATTGTAGAACCTAACAATGTGTCAAACCCCCACCAAACCATATGGAGTCAAATGAAGAAAAGAAGGCATTTCAAGAAATGGAAGCAGTAGAGTCATTCTTCAATTTAGAGGAAGAAAAAGAAGAGGAAGAACTAGACATTATGGAAACTCAAAACATCAGTCAAACCACTCATAAATTACTCAATGTTAGAAATAGTATAAACTCAAGCTCAAAAAACTAACAAACATAAAGAGAGGAAGAAGGAAGAGAAAAAGGCCTATCTAATATAAAAGAATACATACTGAGATCTAAGGGAGGAGGCCCCTCCTTTAGAGAACAATGAAGATAACTGCATGGAATGTTAGGAGACTAAATGCCCCTAAAAAATGATGCTTCTTTAAGCACCATATTAGAATCTTAAGACATACATACTGATAATGCAAGAGACCAAACTGAGTGGAAAAGATGCATGAATATTTATATCACACTATAGAAAATGGCAAGGAACATGGTCTTAAGTAATTGGAAACTCGAGTGGACTAATCATACTATGGAATCCAAAAAAGGTGGTGATCAAAGGTTGTTACTCCACACAAAATCATATTACATGCAAGGTACGAGACTATTCCTCTAGTTTATAATTTGTTTTATTCAATAACTATGGGCCAACCAAAATAGAAGAAAAAATCCAAGTTATGGGAGGATTTAACAACAATACTGAATCAATGTCTAAATAATAAAAAAAATGTTGGAGGGAGACTTTAATGTTATATTAGATCACAAATAAAAAAGTGGGGGATTTACCAATGAAAAGATACAATGAAAAAATTCAAAGACTTTATATTGAACAACGACCAGATTGATGCGGTCACAAAGAATAGATGACACACATGGAATAACCAAAGAATGGGATTTTCCAACACAATTGAACATTTAGATAAAATTATTTTGTCAAAAAAACTGGTATAACTTGGACACTTTGTGGGATGCCGTGGTGTTGCCATACTCTGGTTCAAACCATTTTCGATAGCACTAGAAATACGAACTAACAAGCCCCTTGTATGAAGCAGCTTCAAATTCAAAAAAATGTGGTTAATAAATGAAGGACTAATACCAACTATCATTGAATGGTGGCAAATGGCTGACCTAGGACATGGAATTAAAAGTTTCCAATTTATGGAGAAACTAAATGCAATAAAAGAAAAGCTTAAGATATGGAACAAAACAATTTTTGGAAATATATTTGAAAAGAAAATTCGTTTGGAAGAAGAAATGGAGGCCTTGAAACAGAAAGTAATAACACAGGAAATGACAAATATTGAATATTTGGAAAAAGAAGATTGATGGTTGAACATACAAAAATCCTTGCTAGAGAAGAGATATACTAGAAAAGCAAGTCAAGAGAATTGTGGTTGAAATAAGGGGATGTGACTACTAACTATTTTCATAACATAGCCAAGTCAAAATGAATAAGGAATCGTATTGAAGGAATCAAAAACAACAACTAGATACAATTAGAAAATGAGATAGATATTTAGGAAGAAAGAATTAATTCTTTAAACAACTATTGGCACCTGAAGATGAGGTTGTGCCAATCAACATGGAAAAAATATTAAGGGAAAATTCAAAGTTGATCACATAGAAAGATAGGCCAAAATTGGGGGGTAAATAATTAGAAAGATTTAATATTATTAACTAGATTTCTTTTGGTCTAAGTGTCAACTGAGGGGACATAAGCTTGCGAAAGGTGTAGTGGTTGTTTACCTAAGGGTTGTTGCTAGCAAGATGAATATGATGAAATATAGCTAATCACTAAAAAAATTAAGTTCAACTTCTATTTTTTGTTGCAACATGAAGTTCATAGTGTGACAGGAAGTTCACAGTGTGACATGAATATAACATCTTTGAAAATAGTCTATGTAGTTTAACAATAAATGAACTGCAAAAATATTTGAATCTTTTATACTTCAGATAGCGATTGCATTCAATAACTATGAATTGATCAAACCAATGAAAAATTTGTATTAATAGTGAATCAACTACGTTAGCTAAATATCAAAGCTTTCACAAATTAAAAGGAAATTAAATCATGAATTGGTCACACTCTATAACTTAATACATTCAATATGAAACACATCTGGTGCACAACATACAAATTCTAACTAATTCAAACACACAACAACCTCATTGAGCATCCTGAGAGTGGGCCCTTCCTTTGGTTCACAAGGCGAGTGGAAAGAAATTGACTACGCCAACTCAATGTCATGAACATCTGATTCATTAATTCCAATTTTTTGTATAAATAAAATATACATATAGTCTATATTTCCTACAGACTGAACCATAACATATATATACAAGATATATGACTGTTATGGCTTATGGCCAACACGTCAAGTATTACAAACTACAACTATAAGAGGTTATGGTTTGTTATGGCCTATGGCCAACAAACCAAATATTAATAGACATTAGTTTGGCCACAGGCCACAAACCAAATAATATAACATCATTGAAATAGTTTCAAAATATAACGTAAAAAATAGGAAATGAGTAGTTCCACAACACATCCAAATAGGAAATGAGTAGGTTGTTGGTGTGGGTGGCTACAGTGCCACGGTTTTGCTTGCTCTTCCTGTGCTTGGGTGGCTGGGTGTTGGAGTTTGAGATGGTGTTTGGATCCTGGTGTCCCCTTCTTTTCTCTGGCTGCCCTCTTGGCAATGGGTGAGCTTAGGTTTCTCTAAGGTTCTCTGGTTGCAGAATGGACTATCTTTGTTCCTATTCGACGTAATAGGAAGGCTTGGTGGCTTTTCTTGTCTATTTGCTCTACTTATAGTTTCCTCTTGGTTACTCTTTGTTTCTGCCTGCTGCATGTTGGGTGCCTTTGGTCTTGGTGTGTTTTTGGATGCGATGGTCTTGTTGCTTGTAGCATCCTCTCCTATAGAGGGGAGCTCATTCCTTTTGAGGTGGTCTTAGAGTTGGTTTCCTATACCCAGAGGTCTTTGAAGGATTTTTTGTTGTTGGAGCTATCCATGGTTGATTTGGGCTCTTGGTTGGTGTTCTACACCATTAATATGGTTATCTCTCTTGGCTCTTTGGTGTCTTCCAAGAGCGATTGGTTTGTTGATGTCTGGCTGATGCATGCGGTTTATGGATCTTGGGAAAAATTAGGTGGTATTATGTTGTTTTTGATTAGGGGACTGATGGTGTCTTACACCATTATGCAAATTATATTTATTGGCTTAGGGGTGTCTTCTATGAGTGGTGGGTTTGTTGATGCTTGGCGGATGCAAGCAAGATCTGTGATTATCTAGAAGGGTTTTTGGTCTCGATTAAAACCAGGTTGTTTAAGGGTCTCGAGCCCTTAATTGTTTGTATGATGCAGTGTGTTTAGTCATGAGTTATCTTCAGTGGTTGTTGTGGCACTGCTATTGGTTTATAATGTATTTTAAATGTAGCTTGTTTACCTTTGTTATGGGTTTCAGGCCCCATCAAAACCTATATTTTTCCCTTAATTAAAACACATCCAACTCATCCTTTGCCACTCCTCTTATCCTATGATCTTCAAGGAGTACCTTCAACATGGTCTAGTCCTCATCTGACACGACAGTGGTAAGATAATTGGAACACAAGCCCATGTGTTAAGCTTACTGAAGCAACTGAGAGATAGTAGAAGAAAAGCATAATGCACCCTCTAATAATTTTGAATACTGAGGTGAAGGTCAGCGCTAAATTATCCAATCAAATGCTAATTTTTGTGACCATTCAACTTGAAGATTCCTTGGTAGATGTGGTCATTGGAAGAATATCCCAAGTGTTGAAGTGGATGAATGTGGAGGAAGAATTCCACGTGGCAATAATGGAAGAAAGAGTTGTGTGACAGGAAGTCTACATGTTGCAAGATATATTTCCCAAGGCTTAAAATAACAAAAAATATTAACTTAAAGATAATCAATAATTATTTTTCATATTTTTATCCCAAAAATATAGTAAATATCACTCATATATATTTAATCATATGCAACGTAGAATGGTAAAATGTTATGATAAGATATGGAAATACAATATGGGGATGGGATTAAAGGCATGTGGAAAAGGCTAAAATGTGGCATAAAATGGCACATAAATGGCTCTCATCGAAACCAAAAATTGATGGCACCATTCACAAAAGAATAAGTTAGAAAAGCCACTTTTGAATTACATCCAAAAAGAGCGCCTGGCACAGATGGCTTTCCAACTCAATTCTACCAATGGTGTTGGGATTTCATAGGAGATGAAGTATGGGAAGTAGTAGAGGACTATAAGAAGAAGTGAAAATTCATAAAGGAAGTAAATAATACATTTATAACATTAATAAGGAAGAAAGATGACACTTCCTAATTTGCTAACTTTAGACTGATATCGCTTTGCAACAATATATAAAATCATATCCAAAGCAATGGAAAATAGATTAAAGAAGTTAACAAATGACATCATATCACAAGAATGAAATAGTTTTATTCAAGGAAGGGAAATAATGGAGGGAATTATTGTTGCAAATGAGGTAATCCACTCAATACAATCCATAAGACAAAAAGAAATGATTCTCAAGTTGGATATAAGCAAATCATATGGTAGATTAAATTGGAACTTTTTAATGAAAACTTTTGAAGCATTTGGATTTGGGGCTGCATGGTTGGAATGGATATTTGGGTACATCTCCAATGTGAGATATTTTGTGTTGATCAATAGCTCTCCTTGTGATTTCTCTGGAAGTGCGCAGGGCTTGCAACAAGGGGACCCCCTTTCTCCTTTCATTTTTGTAATAATGGTGAAAGCAATGAGCAAGCTAACAAAGAAGAAAAAGAGAATGGTCTATGGCTAGGAGTGAGGGTGGCTAACAATATGAAAAAATCATACATCAAAAAATTGTTGATGACCCAATGTTGTTTGCAGAAGTTAGTATACACAAAGCAAGAGAAATAAAAAAATACATTGGATTTATATAATCAATATCAGGGCAAAATATCAATCAAGAAATATCTATGATTTTATTTTTCAACTCCAATAGGCAAACACAAAGAAGGATAACAAACCACTTTGGGTTTGGAATTAGTACTACTCCATGCAAATACCTTGGAGTCACAATCTTCCAAGGATCTACCAAAACTTAGCACTGGAAGCATATATTGGACATTTTACAAAATAAAGCACTAAATTAGAAGGGTAAGTGGCTCACATTGCTGAGAAGAATAACAATAATAAAATCAATGCTTGTGGCAATCTCCATCTACACGATGTCATGTATGAGACTTTAAAAAATAGAGAAAAGATTGAATAGAACAATGAAAATATTTTTATGGGAAGGCTTGAATGAGAATTGACATCTCCCACTGATCAATTACGATATAGTCAAAGATGGGAAGGATGAAGGAGAGGCAGCTATCAAAGGCATCAATACACAAAACAAGGCACTTGGTGCCAAATTGGTTTGGAAAATGTACATGAAGCCGAAGATGTAATGACCCCTTCCTAGTGGAAGCATCAAAACCTGAATCTTGCACTCAAAGTGTTTCTCAAGGAGACATTAGAAACGTTAGGGATCCAAAAATTCCAATAATCACATCTAGTAAGATCGAAGATGATATAAACATTTCCTCCTTAAAAGATTATTCCTCTATAATGTATTTTATGAGTTCATAAGATATTAAACATTCCATTCTTATAAAAGCTTACTCATTCCCTCTTTATCACTCTTATGAATGATTCTTCTATATGATTTCATAGGTACATTAGGTATATATTAAACGTCTATCAAGATCCCAGTGATGATATTCTATTATACCATTTATCATAATAGAGTCATTATTACTTATAAGACTCAATAACTGCTGCAAGCATTGTTATTGGCTAACCGTAAATAATACATTATATATACATACATAATTACCAAAATATATTTAGCAACATATGAATTATATACATACAGTGAACCTCTTATATTCAATATATTTGTATTTATCCCCCATATATATATATATATATATATATATATATATATATATATATCTCAAAATGCCTGACTTCTAAATCCATTCATTTTTTACCATTTATTTATTATTTGCTTTGTCTTCATCATAATTTATAATTATCTATTTAACACAGAAATTACTTACCTTCTGCCTTAATCCGTCAGCAGATACTCCATTTCTTCCAGTGTGCCCCCTCCTCTTTTCTATCCTCTCCTTTCCTTACTCCACCCCCACTCATTTACTTATTACTACTCCCTTTATATCCCACGGCGAGGAAAGTCATGACCATTCACAGCCAATCGATGCCCTCAACAGTCACTTCTAAAAGTAATCTCTGAGGTAAAAGGTGATCGCTGACTTGATGCATTTGCCCAGAATCTTGATTGTTGCATTTATTGGTTATGACTGTTGTATGCCTCCCTTTACTTTACCCAATCGCTGCTTTATACTGTCTTTAATGTATGAATCGTTGCTCTCTTTTGGACTGGTTCCTTAGCATTATTTATTTCTTTTATCTTATATATTATATTTTATATTTGTTTATTTAGGATATCTGTTAGTATAGGTTATCATATTTATGATATTTATATCAAATATATGATATGCTATTAAATATTATTACATATTGCCATTATAATTAGATTTACAATATCTGTTATTCTATTTATATCGTAATTATAATAAAATTGTCTATATATATATTTTGTTATTTATTTATTCATTTATATATATGTTATATATATTTGAATATAATATGTAATATACAATATATATTCAAATATCAAATATATTTTATATAATAAATGTAACATGTGTTTATGTATTAAAATAAAAAATAATAATCATATCATCTTTAATAATAATAATTTCATTTATCAGGTAAAGATGAACGAGCCTTTGATTAAGTATTATTTATAATTTATAATATCTAGAATTGTAAAAATTAGGGAATATGATAGAAGAGTCTTTAGTGTTGGGTGCTAAGACACAAATACCTTGATAATGACAACCCAAAAAGAATCCTAACACTTGCCAATTTGGGACCAAGATCACATATTTGGAAATTTATGTGGAGCTGCATATCAGTAATTATTGATCATATAAATTTGCAGATAAATGATGGAAGATATTATTGAATGCACAAGACAACTAAGAGGGGGTTGAATTAGTTGTAACTTAAAACTTCAAAACCCTCACAAACATTTAGATCCACATTGATTCAGTTAACCCTTAATCTTTTAGAATGATTAATCATGAAGGCAGATAACATAAACATAACCAAATCAACACCATACATAAAAACATACCAAATTTATGTGGAAAACCCAAGATGGGAAAAGCATAGTGAGTATTAGCTCACAATATAAAGTAATATCAACACCGAATATAGTAGGGCTCACTGCCTAGAAGAAATAAAGGATCACTGCTAAAGGCTCACTGCCAAAATAGAAAATAAGATAGAGAATAGTGTTATAATGAGAAATCCATCTCAATGCAACGAAAAAATCCACCACATCACCAACACCTTCACAATATTTTTGAAGAATTGTAGACACCTTCTACTCACTACATCGAGCAATCTAACACATGAAAGCTCGCATTGCACTGCATAAATTCACACCTCAAAACTTTGTAATTCACATTATTTGCATCACACACATCTATCTTATCATCCCTCAACAACTCAACACTTATTTATACCATCTTCAATCTTGAAAACATTCCCCAAAATCGGCTATGCACCTCAACCATACAAATTCAAATTAGGCCAGCAACAAAACATTCTTGCGGTGGAAAGGAATGAAGGTGAACCACAACACACCTTAGCTAGGACCTAAATCCACTCATACACATCACGCCATGCTTCCACAAACATCAAAGCAACTTCACAATTAGTGTAAACACCCAAGGTCGATTGAACCTATGTTAACACCACTAAAAAATTAAGTACATGCTTCCTCAAATCCAAATACAACTCATGAACACTACATAACATTTTAACACAATCTAGAATATTCCATAAACACCGTAAAATCCACGACAAATTTCACTTAAAGAATGCACACACCTAGTACACTCAATTAATTATGTCATACACTGTAACTCAAGAAACTGACTTTTGAAGCACCAAACCATGAAAAAATTCATCTAAAGAAAGACACACTATCAACACCCTTCCAGATTTGCAAGACCTGAAACCACTATGTGGAGAAATGCGAAGCAAGAACATTTCTCCCAAAAACCTTTGCAATGCATAGTTCACACACTAGTGAACACACCTTCCGCTGCACAAGGATCCAACATACCAAATTTTGAATGCAACACCTTTGAACACCTCTCATCAACATATCTAAACTACACAAACAGATCTTCAGCCAAGAAGAAATACAAAGCCAAATCAGAATGCTACTTTGCAACACAAAACATCACTACAACACACTATTTCCTCTTTTTATTCAAATTTTCTCAAAAACAATTGGAAACCAAGCACTAAAAACATATCATCAACATCTTAGTACATCTTCATCACCACCAACCCAACTGCAACATAGAAACTCAACCATACATCCATAAACAAAATCTTATCAAAGAAACACTAGATTTTGACACCAGTAGCTTACTAATACAACATAATGAAACTTATCAAAAAATCATTATGGACAACACCAAATCAACACCAACTGCGCATCCTTGCAATAAACTCCTTCTCATATAGTTGACATCAATGACAACACCAAAGCTTGTTGACATCAATGACAACACCAACTACTCATACTTGTAATAGATATGCATTGTTTTGGAGTGAATCCTAGAATGGATATCAACCCCTTGTAGAGATAGAGAATTTGGCTAATTGTAATATTCTAATGGAAGAACATAGGGATATGTGCATTGTGGATTTCCTTGATATAAATTCTAACAATAGGGATGTCACTTGGAGATGGAATATTCTAAATGATAATAGGTTGAACAAACAAACAAGAGGGGTGCTCACAACAATACTAAAGAAAAGGAAGCTATTGGTAACTTCCAAACCTAATCAAATTGTATGGTGTAGGGAAAAAATATGTAATTATATAGTGAAACTAGGCTACCAAATTTAGAAGCTAAAGCAACAGAGTAAGAAATGGTTGGTTAAGCTATGTTAGGACAATGCAATCCTCCATAAGGTAGGGGCTTTCACATGGAAAATTTTTCACAAGAGAATCTTAGTAGGAGATAGACTTCATTTGGTTGGAGTGGTTGAACCAAATTGATACCCAATGTGCAAGAAAAGTGATGAAGTTCTAGTCATCTACTAATCAAATATGAGGTGGCATCATAATGTTGGGATTGGCTCTTTGGGAAACTAGGATGGTAAGGAGCAAAACAAAATGACTTATATGCCTTCCTCCAAAGTTTTCCGAACTTCTACCATGATTCCTTCTAGCATGATATTTGGCTTGTCATTCCTTAATCTTGTTATTGTAGATATGGAAGGAGAGAAATAAATGGATATTCCAAGATGTGGAAAGGGGCATGGAGTAGACACAGAAAAATATAGAAGATGGTATAACTAAAATAATTAATGCTAGGGTGACACGACATATGTGATATGCACCTACCAATTGGGACAACAATCTTATGAAGAAATCAGATGGCCTAAAAAATGTCAAAGAATTATATGAAAGATGGTACCTCCACATGAGATAAAAGGAAGAATGTAAAATGGGAGAGTCCTCTTAATGTTCATTTGAAACTGAACTTAGATGATGTTGCTTGGGATAATCCAAGCTATTTAAGGGTAGGTTGTATAATCTGAGATCTGAGAGGTAAAAAAGTGTGGGCCCTCTCCAATAAATTAGAGGATGGAACAAATAATTCAAAGCGAAATCGATCGTCGTCAATATCAGGATAAAGTTATACATAAAAGGTATAAATAGTATAGATATTGAAGGCGATTCATAGATTTGTATAAATTCCATTAAGTCAAAAAGCATATATAATTTGCATCTTCAAGGCTAGATAGAGAAAATTTGGAAGGATTTAGAAAGGCTAAGGGAATACAAAATTAACCATGTATATCGAGAAGCCAATAAAGTGGTTGACTACCTAACGAATATTGGAATAAAAAGTATTGTATCTGAGATAATATTGGATGTATGCAAGTCATGGTTAGAACTAAATACATATGTACATGACAATTAAGGAATAAATCCAACAACAAAAGCAAACAAAAAATATCATGATTAATTATTTATCCCCAAATCTTGGGATACACTCAAAGAAAATATGTGTGCAATACCACTACATGTCTTCTACTCACAAACTGAAACTAATCCATGGACAAGGAAAGCAAATATCAAAGTATAGATTAAGTGGGAAAACCATACTTCATGAGAATAGGAACTGGTGAATGTTGGTCTATAAATGGCATTATCCAACTAGCATTGGCATCAATAAGGTGGCAGGAACGAAGATCTAACTAGTTTTTGGCTAAAAACATAGAGGTATGTGTATAAGAGTGAATTTGCACCCTAGGTGCAATTCCCTTTTTTTCCTTATTACACTTTAGAAAACCTAAGTCAGAGGCTTAATTTACTTAAGCCCACTGATGGCAGTCTGCTTGGCATCTTTTTTGTGTGTCGGTGGAGGCGTTTCTGTCAAGGACACCCGTGCGGTGTGCAAATGTCCACATAGCATGCTTACGTCCCTGGTAGATTCCTATGGTTGAGCCAGCAGAGGCATTACTCTTCCCATTGGCAACAAAGTTGTAACGCCTCCTTCGGCCATTTGACCTACATATGGTTATTTTCTTTATCATTCCTTCATAATCAGTCTTTGAACTTGCATTTGGAGGTGGGAAGAAATCTTGAACAAACTTGGTTCTCATACTCTCTCTCACAAGCTCACTTCCAAGCATTTCAAGCATTCGATAGAAACAATATCACACTCCACGTCGATAGAGAAATTTTGGGACCACGCCATTGCAGTAAAGTCTTGAGTTCCTCTCATTTCTCCTCCAAGCATCCTTGAGTGCTCTTGGTGGAGGTGGTAAGCTTCCCTCTCCTCTCCTCTATCATTTGGTTGAATAGCATAGTACTGTTTTTGTAGTGCTTGTGTTTTTTCATTCCTTTATCTTTTCCATTGGTTGTCTGTGTAGGTGGGAATACCTAAACGGGGGTCTGACTGAGGCAGGCCCCTATACAGCCACCCCCCAACATTCTCTCTCTTGTTGTGTGTAGGTGGACGCATTTCAAGGAGTTAGCTGGCAAACAGGGTCTTCTACGAGATTGTCTTCATCACCTTGGCTTTGGTATGCTTGTTCTATCACCTTCTCTTATACTTTTCATATTTCATAGTGTTATATTGTCCTCCTAAAAGTAATTAAGCTAGGTTGATAAGTCGTCTTGGTTTTTTTAACCTCATCTTGGTTGTTGTCACGCCGCACTATCGTCTGAAGTCTGCGCTGACATCCTCGGGCAGAGTGCTCCCTGAGGTGCAAAGTTGGACCTAAAGATCAACTTGCCTAGCCCCACATTGAAACTCAAATTGCAGAGTGATTGTAGGACCCTAAGGTCCTCATCATTCTCACCCTCATACCCTAAACATACACTTAGCTGAGGTAAGTTAGGGCAACATCTCGTGTCTCAACCCTCCATGACCTGGGGTCTTGCATGTGGTGGTCCCCCTCTCTTACATTTTTGGTGAACCCAATGTGAACCACTTTGGTTCCATTTTTGTGATACTAACAGTTCCTTTCCTCGTACTCTAGGAGTGTTGTAGGTGTGAGTGTTGTGAGGTTGTCACCTTGCAACCCAACCTGCGACCCCTAGGTGGCATAGTTGGAAGGATCCAAAGGTATTGCATGATGAAACCTTAATTGGGTCACCATCTTATCCATTAACCTTTTGGGATTCTGTGAAAGCACTATCTAGTGTGCGTCATGACTTCATTCTTGCATCAAACCATCCCCTCCGAGCAACCTGTAGAGAAAAGTGTTGGTATAACCTTTACTTCACAGGACTTGTCGAAGGGCTTTAATAAGGAACCATCTCCCCTCTATATTCCTGTGTGGATCAATGGAAACATCATAGTTGGTGTTCTCGTGGATCCAAAGTCATAGGTGAACATAATAATGGAGGAGATCATGCTTATAAAATTTTTACATAAGGATGGATATGATGCTCCTGAAAGTTTCATTCACACACATGACGACCTTTCCATACCCCCTTTAGGTAGCATTGCCCTGTCAGTCTTGGTTGGACCTAAGACTATGAAGCTCTTGTTTGATATCATTCTTGGGTCTGAACTCTTCCATGTATAGTTGGGTATCCCCTGGTTAGTAGCGATGAATGCGGTACCCTCCATTGTACATAAGTGTCTAAAATTTATCAACGAAGGTTCTGTACATGTGATCCATGACACTAGATATCGACAGCCGGTTGCACGTGGCAGCTACTCCCTAGATCACCTGTGGCCTATGTCTGTGGGTCCCCTTCCACCTAGGATGAACCTTTTACATAAGACATATCAGAATTATAAGAAAGGTCATCTGAGGTCGAAAGTGAGGTACCCTCCCTCGCCTTATGCTATTTCACATAAGGCCTGCTTAAACACTAACAACAATGTTGTTATAGCTCAAAAGAGGAAAGAAGAGAAGTGGTCTTGTGATCCTCCTTCCTCTTCCACTACCCAGCCTAACATTTCTTCTTGCGTAGTTGTGATACCCTCGAGTTCTACTCCTCATTTGTAGGAGAACCCTTCGGTGCCCGCTTGGCGAAAGCCCAAGCGTCTTGTGTTTGAGCTTCCTGTTTTGCCGACGGAGCCTAGACCCATTCGATATGAAAGGAAGAAGATCCTTCAAAGAGATTCCTCCTTGTCTCGACCACCATGGCCTCCTACTGCTCCTACTCCTAAGGAAGTGAGCAAAAAGAGGCCCACTTCCGAGGCTCTTGAGTTGACTCCTCCCGTCACTCCTCAGCTTGCTCCCCCTGCTCCTACCCAGGAACTCATTCCTCCGCCTGAAATGGTTGTAGTGGATGTCCCTATGGTCAAGTAGGAAACTCCTGTCCCTTCGCAAGCTATGGCTTCTAACTCTAAGAGTTGTAGGAATTTCCTTGCATGAGAGCGCATGCATCAGTGAAAGGATCTCCTGGCCAAGCAAGCCGCTTTGCAACAAAAGGAAGAAGAAATGACCGCCCCCACTTTAGGGCTCTTTATAGCATCGTCTTCCTCTTCTCCTGTTATGTCTCTTCTACCTGATCCATTCCTGGCTCCTGTTGCAAGCATGAAAGAACCTAACCCTAATCAGGTACAAGTGTTTATCACCCCTTTAACGAACTCGACTTTGCTAATGTCCATTATGGATATTCAACCCTTCACAAAACCAGTGGATATGGTTAACACTTCGGTTGTATCCATTGTGGTTTTGTCCTCCTCCTCCTCTGCATCTCTAGCTTCGTTTATAGGGAGTTCATCTCCTCATGTGAAGAAGAAGGTAGGGGCTAGTCCTTCTCATGATAAAGGACATAGGAAGAGCCCACCTTTGCAAGGTGGCCCTATGATGACCTATTCTATCCTTGTGACAAAACTAGTCTTGGCCTCTCCTGAGTTTGTCACTGCTCCTGAATCACTCGATGAGCCTAGCAGTGGATCTTAGGCACAACTCATCTCATCCGCCGAAGTAAGACATGGCACTCCCATGGGGTGCATGTTTAACTCTGTGGATGAAGTCCGGACCTTGCCGGCGATCTTCGCAAAATCACTGACTTTGACTACACAATAGCTTGGTGGAGAGGAACTTGAGGGGTCCTCTTCCTTGGCCCTTGTCGCGGGAGGGTCAGATGCCCCTCCTCTTAACATTCCACCTTTGCCGGCTTGTCCTCCTTCTCCTTACGAAGATTTGGATTGGGAAGTAGATGACCTCTTTCTTGAGTAGTGTTAGGAAGAGGCCCCCTTTTTCTTAATCTTGTGTGTTTGTGTGTGTCTTGTGATGTGTTCCCCCATACCTATGCTATGTGTGCTTGTATGACCCTCATTACCCTTGTTGGTGCTTGGATATAGGCGTGTTTTTTGTGTCGTAAACCTTCCTCTATTTGTACCTTCATTCTTCCTTGTTTGTGCACTATTTTTGATAAATTGGGGATGATGCAAAGCATTGGGGGAATTTAGGCTCCCCTTCCATGTTGACCCAATTTTTTTATTTTTACTTTGTTTGTCATGCATTCTTCCTGATCTGGTTGGGGATTGATGATATTTTTCCTTGCATTGTAGTTACCTACTATTATATGAGCTCGGACAGATCTAACCTCGCTAAACCAGATCCCCCTTTGCCCTTTGTTTGTACTTTTTGTTTTATCTTTATCTTTCTATCTTCTTTGCTTGAGTTGTCCCTCCTATTTGTGACAACGTTCTTTAACACTCCAACTTTTAGAAAATGAATTCGCCACCAACGAATCTTTTCTTAAAGTCTTCACAATTCTTTTTCCTTGGAAGTGCACTCTTGACTTGGAACCCTAACAGAATGTGTTTCTTTCTTCATGAGTTTGTAAAGAAAGGACTTGAAGACCTTCCTTCGAAGTGGGAACTTCTTTGACTTCCCCTCGCATGAGGCCATGAACTTCCTTTCGAATTCCTTGATGAAGTGAACATCTTTCGAAAGGATCCCTTGATGACGAATTGCTCTAGGGTGGCAACTTTTGAACTGCGTGTCCCTTAAGTGGACCCCCTCTTTCACGACAGGTTCCTCAAGGACCCTTTCTTCAAAAGCCTTTGTAACGAATGGACCTTTTCACATCTAGCTTGGGGGTAGCCCAACTAGACTCATTTCATTTGTCCTTTCACATCTAGCTTGGGGGTAGCCTGACTAGACCTTAATTTTTAAACAATGTGTCCCTTGAGTGGACCCCTCTCCTTTTGAAGGGTTCCCAAGGGACCCCTTTGAAATTTTTTTGGTCTGCGTGACCAACCACTTTAGACATGTTCTATTTGTGGGTAGGCGTGTTGCCACTTTTAGATATGTTATATCTGTGGGTACACACATCGATGCTTTAGACATATTCTATCTGTGGGTAGACATTTTTCCACTTTTAGATGTGTTCTATTTGCGGGTAGACGCATCGACGCTTTAGACATATTCTATCTGCAGGTAGATGTGTCGCCGCTTTTAGATACGTTCTATTTGCGGGTAGACATATCAACACTTTAGACACGCTCTATCTGCGAGTAGACGTGTCACCACTTCTGACATGTTCTATCTACAGGTAGACATGTCGCCTCTTCCTGAATTTGTGGAGTCCACTTCCTTGGGGATTCCTCCATTCGAGAGATCTTGAAGGTTGCCTCTTTGCAGGTTTGCAGGCCTACAAGGCGTTTTGTTGTTCCAACTTCATAGTTCTGAGCAATTATGGAGTCATTTGTTTGCCCTGCATCTTCGGGTTTGCCAAATCATGGTCTACATCCTCAATGGTTTAGGTATACTTTTCTAACCCTACTCTCTTCTTAATCTACTTTACCGAGCACTCATCAGTACTCGTGCTTGCTAAAGTGGGGGAAAAATGTATAAGAGCAAATTTGCACCCTAGGTACAATTCCTCTTTTTTCCTTATTACACAAGTTTAGAAAACCTAAGTCAGAGGCTTAATTTACTTAAGCCCATTGATGGTAGTCCACTTGGTGCCTATTTTTTTTTCGGTGGAGGAACTTCTATCAGGGACGCCCATGCGGTGCACAGATGTCCATGTGGCGTGCTTACATCCTTGGAAGATTCCTACGGTTGATCCAGCAAAGGCATTACTCTTCCCATTGGAAACAAAGTTGTAATGCCTCCTTCGGCCACCCGACTCGAATATGGCCATTTTATTTCTCATTCCTGCATAATCAGTCTTTGAACTTGCATTTGGAGGTGGGAAGAAATCTTGAATAGACTTGGCTCTCATACTCTCACTCTCACAAGCTCACTTCCAAGCATTCCAAGCATTCAATAGCAACAATATCACACTCCATCACGTCGAAAGAGCAAGTTTAAGACCACACCATTGCAGCAGAGGCTTGAGTTCCTCTCATTTCTCCTCCAAGCAGCCTTGAGTGCTCTTGGTGGAGGTGGTAAGCTTCCCTCTCCTCTCCTCTATCATTTGGTTGAGTAGCATAGTACTGTTTTTGTAGTGCTTGTGTTTTGTCATTCCTTTATCTTTTCCATTGGTTTTCTGTGGAGGTGGGAACACCTAAATGGGGATCTAACTGAGGTAGGCCCCTATACAGCCACCCCCCAACATTCTCTCTCTTTTTGTGTGTAGGTGGATGCATTTCAAGGAGCTAGTTGGCGAACAGGGTCTTCTATGAGATTGTCTTCATCACCTTGGCTTTAGTATACTTGTTCTATCACCTTTGCTTATACTTTTCATATTTTATAGTGTTATTTTGTCCTCCTAAAAGTAATTAAGCTAGGTTGATAAGTCATCTTGGTGTGTTTAACCTCGTCTTGGCTATTGTCTAGCCATATGGACTACAATGCATTTATGAGATGCCAGCACGCCGCGTTGTCATTCAAAGTCCACTCTGACATCCTCAGGCAAAGAGATCCCTGAGGCATAGAGTTGGACCTGAAGATCGACTCGCCTAGCCCCACATTGAAACTCGGATTGCAGAGTGATCGTAGGACCCTAAGATCCTCATCATTCTCACCCTCATACCCTAAACATACACTTAGCTGAGGTAAGTTAGGGCAACCTCTTGTGTCTCGACCCTCTATGACCTGGGGTCTTACATGCGGTGGTCCCCATCTCTTGTAGTAGGATACATAGAGGCTCTAAGCAATTTGGTTCAGATCTTTTAGAGGAATCTTACAAAATGGAAAAGAAAGGAGATATCTAAGATTTATTGTTGTTGTCTCCATGAGATCCCTAAGGAACAAGTGAAAAAGCTATTCCAGATAACAAACGAGGAAGGGGTGAATGCTATTATAGGGGTCATTAGCCTCGACCATTGGTCTTTGGGCCACATTCATGATAAAGAAATATACAAGCTATTTTTTGGCATAGTGGTGGAGGCCACAAGGGAAAATGAACTTTTTATAGGTCTGGTACCTACTTTACTCAAACTTAATGTGAGACCAATGATATTGAAAATCATGGCAAGGATGGAGGTGATTATGAGTGGGAAGAGAATTATGGACATATTTGATGTTGTTGCATCCAAACAAATGTCTATTATAGCTGAAGCACTCCAACTATTTGGGGAAGGAATTGACAAAGGATGCATGGGCACATTCCACTTCTATTTAAGTAATTATGGCGACCTTCTAACTCCTAAGCAAACAATTCAAGTTAATGAGCTAGCCAATTGTCTAATTTGTCTCAAGGCTTCGAAAACCTAAAAATGTCAAAGAAATCTATGTACTTTTATATTTTGAATTTAATATTGTTGGAGTTGTCTCCTTTGACAAAGCTTACTTTATTAAAAAAAATATAAATAGAATGAATTGTTAAAATATATTTCCTAGTTCTAGTTAATTGAATTGTTATTACTATAAGTTGTAGCATAGCTGAGTTGTTAAGTTATTGTTTTCATAAGAGTAGTTACCTATAGTAGTTATTATTGTTACCCACAACAATCATTATATCTAAATCTATTTTTAGATATAGTTATTTCAATTAAGTTGCTTTCAATTAGATTTGTTTATGTTACGTTTTATACATAATTGATTAGGATTCCAAAGGATTCTTAGCTGTATATATGGTGCCAACATCATCTCAAGATTATGATTCCTTGGTTGAAAATTTAAATGAAGCACCTCTAAGACAATGAATTTCTCGATAAGGGATATGTTGGTCTGTTAAGTTGTGTGTATGCATTATCTACATCAATTGTTTGAAGATAGAGAGCCCTACACCTTTTATCTAAAACAACTAATGTTGTAGGTGTGTTTAAAGGAGAGAGTACTCCTCCATTATTTGGGATAGTATTTCAAATCCTATTCTACTTTTGATATCCTTAGTTTTGATTCTAGTTTTGGTTTTGGTTGAAGTTTGACTGATAATTCCTCTAAGCATTCTGTAAATATTTATTTTGATTGTGAAAGTGAGTTACCTCTATTGTTAACTTCTTCATTTGTTTGGTGTGCTCTTTGGTGTCATCTATCTCCTCATCTTCATTAATTTGTATAGCCTCACTGACCTATAAGTAAGGAAAATGTGATGGGGGAGCCTTATATATTGGAACCCTTGTATGGAGAACCATAGCTCTTGTATATACTGGGACAAGATTGAGTATAGGTGTATGATGGTTTAAGGCCTAATTAATCTTATGTTTGATTAGGCATTCTTGGGGTACCAATATGATTCACTGGTCCAAATCTCAACTATCCCAATTGTGAATTAAATTTAACAAATTTAGTATACACATCATTAAGAGAAGGTGGTGTATGATTGGATCTTATAACAAACACATAAGTGAGATTATCTAAATTTGAATAATATATGCTAAGTGATTTTTTGAGTCGATTGTGTGTGATTTTTTGTATCAACGTTTCAGATCACACTTTGTGATCCATCATTGGGATAATAGCAAAGAGCCGAAGGAGAGAAAATGGATAGTTGCAAACCAAGATCCACCTTAAAAGACCAAAGGAAGAAAAATTTGCACGTGGGCCAAGGAGAATGAGACATAAAATTGAATAATATACTTGCTTTGTTGTTGCTTCATTGAGAAGGTAGGGATCCTAGAGGTGAGAATAAGCTTTGTTTATGGATTGTGGAAACTTGATATCTTTAATTGAATAATATACTTGATTTGTTGTTGCCTCATTGAGAAGGTAGGGATCTTAGAGGTGAGTATAAGCTTTATGAAATATATTTTTTAAATCACCGATGAGCTCATTATCTTGTCTCTTCACTTCCACAAACTTCTTATATAAATTTGTGAGCTTTATATGAATCCTAAATCTATCTAAAAATGTACTCTTCATAAGAGGCCATGAAGTAATCAATCTATCTGGTAGAAGAACATACCAATAAAATGTTTCCTCTCCCAAGGAGTATGGGAACAAACAAGAAGTCACATCCTCATTTTAATCTACCAATTGTGCAAAGTTTCCTAAAAAACATTGATATGCTCTTTCGCAGTCCTATTTGGATCATTGATAGGGAACTTGGAACAAAACTTGTCTAGATTTTTGGGCATGTCATGGTATCCATTGAAATGAATATGAGAGGTATTTTTAGGTAACCAAGTCATTGGTGGTGTAAGCAGGGAAATTGGAGGACCTTGAAGTGTAGTCGATGATTGTCCCCTTGTTCTAGCACTCCAAGATCTAGTGGGAAACCCAAACTCAAAGAACTATCCTATATTAGGTGTACATCTAAGTATTTTCTCAAGATATCATAGGGGAGAAATAGCCCATACACTACAGTTTGAGGCAAATCTTTAGGCCATCCTGGTGCCAGTTTTGTTGATGAGTGTATTTGCACATCACAACATAGATAAAATACAAAGTACTTTGTCTCTCTTGAAAGGAAATCTAACCTTCGAGACTTCAAAAAGATTACCCCAAGGCTTCAATAGTTAGGTCTTTACTTTGTAAAAATGACAAAGTGGTTTAATGTTTTTTTTAATAAGGGGCCTTACAATTACCTCACTAGAATTTTGGAAACAAGGGTTTTGAATGGTTTGAACTTCATATGAAACCCTAACTAGATTTTCAAATCTAAGACCTGAAAATAGTCTTCAACATCTGATACTATAATTTGTATGATGCGTTCTTCATAAACTAACTCAAATCTTGTAAATAAATTTCAAAATATAGGGTAAGAAGAGATTAAAGTAAGAAAACCTAACGATAATAACAATAATTGTTGATGTCTGCCTATCATGGGTTGAAGATGGCTTAGTCTAAAGGTTTTAGGAAGGTTTGGATTGAGGGTGACTCCTTAAATGTTATTAATAACCTAAAGAAGTCTACCCCCCCTTCGTGGATGGTTGAATCTCTTATTCTAGATGTTATGGATATCTTGAGCTCCTTTGATCAATGATTCATTTCCCATATCTTTAGAGAGGGAAATTGTCTTGTTGATGTTTTTTCTAACATTGGGATTAATGAACATATGGTATGGGAAGGGAATGACCTCTTCCCCATCTAAGCCCTTACAAGTTTAAATCATGATTTGTAAATGTGCTAATGAGGGGGTTCTTTTCATCATTGGGTTATATCACATGAGCATTATTATGTGGCAGATTAAATCTAGATGTGATCTCCATTCTGACTTCACCTTGTTTTTTTTTATATGACTCTCATCTGTAAGGAGTAACTTTCAAGATTAATTATTTCTCCCTGCCACCTTGTCTTTCCCACATGGATTTTGGGTGGTTCCAAGGCTTTAATCTTCTTGAGGCTTCTCCTAATTCTATGCAAATATTTCAAGCTATTTTGGTTTCTAGTTACTGCTATCATGGGTGGTGAACAAAATCGAGGTGAACTTATTTCCCGTGACTCTTTGAAGACCAATGAGAAAGTTTGGGAGTGCTTACAAATTGGGGGAGTTACTCCATACATGGAGAGAATCCATGGTCATGAACCTAAGATGACACATGCCTTCGTTCAGGGATGGCAGAACATAGTGTTGAAGCTTGGTGGGATTGAGTTTAACATTACTGAAGATCTTATTGCTGAGATTACAGGTCTTTCAATCGAGGGAAGGAAAGTTTACAGAGATAAGAAGTCGAGTGTTTCCATGGAAATTTTCTTCAAGGATGATGAAATGAATATATTAGAGAAGGTGCAATGTGGGGGATACCTTTGTAGCTCTATCAAGGTGATTTGGGGTGACATTGCTGAAGAAATTATGAAGTACTTTATGCTTGATGGTCGCTTTTCTATTTTGTCTAGGTACCATTTTGTTTTACTCAATCATTTCAGGCATAAGAAAAAGGTTTATTTTCCTTTTTATTTGCTTGTTTCCCTCGAGTGTGGTATTAGAGACCATAGATGAAACCCCAATAATCTTATTTTCCACAAGGGTCTAATCCTCCTAATCTCTGAGTATGCTAAGTCCTACATTATTCATAATCAACCTAAGAGGGTTACTAAAGGCCGAAAAAAGAAGCTTGAATTGGAATATGACATTGGGTTTGAATTGGGGTCTACTAATGAGGAGTATGTGCCTAGTTATGATGCCTCCATGCAGGTCTATTTAGAGCCTCCTACTTCATTTGAGGCTAAGAGTATTAAGAAAGGGAAATCGCCCAAAACCCCTAATTCTGAAGATTATGCAATGGGTAGCGATGAGTGGCGATGGGTAAGTCCTTAGGTGGTAAGAATTTGAAGGGTGATTCCTTGGGTTTGAAGAAAGGGAAGAAAAATTTCATGGGGGAAAAGGTTGGGGATCCCCCTTTGTCTGGTTTGAAGAGGAAGGTGGGTTTGAAGGTTGGGAGCTCCCAGAAGAAATCTAAGTGGAATGTTGGTTTGAATTAAGAGGAGGCTATTAGTATTGGTGTTGAATCCCCTAATGATGAGCCTCTATAGGTTCCTAGAGGTCTAGATAATGCGAAAGTGCAGGAACAGGGGATGAAGGAGAAGGAAAAGGGGAGGAGTGTGGCTGATGAGATTGAAAGTTCCTTACGCAAGATCAAGGTTCTTGTTGCTAGTCAAAAAGGGAAGGATGCTCTTGAGAATGAAAATATTAGGAGGGATTCCCTAGAGGACTGGGCGGATGATAGGGATGTCTTCAATTGCAATAGGGAGGAGTTTCCCAATGTGCTTGGTTTGGCAAAAGATGGTACCTTAACTCTCTTCAATATTTTTAAGTGGGCATTCAATGAATTGAATCTCACAAATGTGAAGGTTCATGGTCTAGTTAATAAAGTTGGGGAGTCCTCTACTCCCATGAAGCCTTTTGTGCAAATCCTTATTCAGCTTGTTGATGCAATGAAAACTATCACTGATGAGATGTTGAAGATGAAACAAGCTTTTGAATTGAAAATTGCGGCTCTAGAAGAAAAAATGGATCATGCTTCTTAGAAGTTGGACAAGGTTGTCAATGTAAGTAATTTTGCAATGAAAAATGAAGCTAAGGGTTTTTGTTTCCTAAATAAGAAAGTGAGGCAGTGGATGGGGGATGCGCCTAGTGGGAAAGATGTTGATGAAGTGGTCAACTTCCCTAGTGTTATGATTAAAGTGGTTAGTGAGAAGGGTCCTTGTACTAGGACTCATAACGAAACTAAGATGAATGTTGGGATCCCTATCAAGGAGGTCACTAAGGTTATGAATGTGCACCAGAAGGTTATTGTAGTGATATGGAAGTGACTGATATCTTGAAGAACCTGTAGTCTCTTGATATTTTTGTTCCTTTTTTTGGAAGTTGATTTATTGCTTGTTGGCTGCTCATTTTGTCTTTGTTTATCTATTGATGCAATGATCTTTTTTGTAAAGGGTTTCGAGGCCCCTTCAAAACCCATTCTACCTATAATCAAAAACAATAATTGTTGATGCTTAGAAATACTAGTTCCTCACAAAACTAATTCCTATTTAATTAGAGGTTAACTCACAATGTTGCAAGAAAAATTCAATCTCCCAAGGTAATAAAATATTTTCATATCACGAACATTTATATAAATACCCAATTTTTATGTAACTTAAATAAATCTTCACAATTGGACTAATATCAAATATGGTTAACACTAACCATGCAAAGCAACTTATAATCAACAAGCTACAAATGGTATGAACAAAAGATCTATCAAATATCTTCACATTTCATCATTATCATAACTAAGCTTTATCTAATATTAAAGAAAATGAACCATGCAAACATAAAAAACCCACAAGTAGAACACCAAAATTTAATGCTTTGCTTGTATTGATTTCAAAATGTTCGATTGCAATAATTCCAATTTCAAAAACCTTTTATAATGAGAGAGTGTTGCCTTTTATAGGCAAGGACGGTAAAACCTAGGGCACAATCAATGGTGGAGATCATCTCAACACCGATGATATAGATTACATTAGCATTTAAAATTTGAGTGCATTATATATTTTCCACACATTCATCATTCATCTCCAACTGAATTAGTTACAAACCTTCCTTGGTATATGCAAAAGTATAGCACAGTACAAAAAAATAGTTGTCTTAGCAATAAATTATAAATTCAATATCCTAAAAAATCTAGGGCACAAATTTCCAAAAATAAACTTTTGAAAAGAAATCCAAAGTGAGCCAATTGGCACCAAAATCACATAAACCTATCATCAATTACACTTTTTCCTTCTAATTTCTCTTTAATAAAAAAAATTGATAAAATATGTTAGGACAAGAGTGACCTCTTTGCTATACAAACTAGCCGCAACATGAACTTTGTAACATTGGGCATCATATTGATTTATGAGCTGATGATGCAAAGCCATATGATGGGATTGATAATTGGTTAGTTTTCCATTACTATTTTATACATTTTATCATTTCTTTCTGTTAAGCTTTAAGACATTACTAAGACCTTTTATGCCTTTCATTTACCTTTAATCAGTTTTAAGCATTTGGAAATGGAAACATGTTATGTTGATATGTGTATGTATGAATTCATGAATTTCTATGAAGTTTAGTAGGATTTTATGTTTAATTTATGATTGATGATAATGAGAATGCCTTAAGGAATAATACTAATATTTACAATAGAGACAATTGTCAACCCGCAACAACAAGCTTCTTAGCCCATGGCATAAGGACTGTAGATTGTTACAAAGAAGTCAACCAAATAGGTCACTACACTTTCAAAGGAAAACAAAGTTGATCATTTACTGATCAGTCCATGAGTCACCTAATATTACTTTTACTTTCCAATAAGAAAACTAGGAGGAGTCTAATTTCAACAAGATTGAATTATGACAAAACTATTCTACTGAACACGTTTCTATTATGAGCGGTTAAGTTTGTTGGAAATGGAATCCATGTTTGATTTGTCTACTCATGTTTCAAGTAGTTATTATAATTTTTTGTTTCAAAACTCATTTCTCTTCCTATTCTTGAGGGAGAGTTGACATTTATTTTGTAGTTGTTCTTAGTTCATGAATAATGCAAAATATTGACATCAATTAGGTGACTAGTAACAATTAAAATCATCGAAGCTATTAAATTTTCTACAATAAAAATAAGTGTACTAAAATTTGAATACTGAAATATTGCTTATGTAAGCAAAAATTTCTTTCAAATCAATTGCAAATAACACAAATATTTTAAGGGAAATAAGTCACAAATAATTAGATATTGTATCAAAAAATGTGTGATAAAAAACATAGAGAATTGATAAATTCAATTACTTCTTTATTCTTTTTATGTTGAAATTGTATTCGAATGCAAGTGTTTGAGAAAATACGAGTTATATGTTATGTTGAACTTTCTTGCATGAAATTTCAGTTATTTCTTATTTTGTGGAGATTACATGGTCTTTGGTGAATTCTTATTTTGTTAAGACTTTATTGGTTGAAACTTATATATATATTTATTCCTTGTGTTGGAATTGTGTGGTTGTGTTTACTAGACAAGAAAATCATAGTGTAGTAGTATGATACCTGGGTTGTCATAGACCATATGTATACTCTCATAGAAAATGAAATATGAGAAATGATATAAACTTTAGTACTATGTTGTAGATGTTAGTTTGCAATACTCTATGTACATGCATGGTTAACTTTGTTATTCCTTGGGTTAGGATAATCCATAGATGGGAGTAACCTAGTTGGTCACTTAGTTATGTGATCACCTTTTAGGTTTATTGGCTAATATATTGGGCACCTTGAGAAATAATGAGTTATTTTGCTTGATAGGTGCGATTGTTCCCAACAACTCAGGAAAGTTTGCAATTTCATTTGTGAATTTCCTTTGAATTTTGGAGGTACAACTCCCTCATATGATATGAATGAATTTGACTAAACTAACTAAACATATGTATGTTTTTAACCCGAAAGTAGGAAAGGAAAAACTCAATACAAGGAAAATTCCTAATACCGAGTGTAGAGAAAAGTAGTATAGGTATTGGCTCAGAGACCAATTCACATATACTAGCACAAAGACCAGTAGGCCTAAAACAAATTATAGAACTACTAGCACAAATACTAGTTTGCATAAGATAGACATAAATATCAACCCAATATTACTTGTGAATTGAAATCAAATACAGAGATGGATATGTACACCAACACACAAGAATAGCATAAACATCCCGATACACCTTAAGCACACATATCTAAGAATATCGACTATCTTTGTAAGCTAGATGCGTACATCAAATAGAGATTTCATCTCACAACAAAATTGTATTCAAAATAGCATAATATTAGGTCCTTTTCAGTGATGTCTAGAGAGAGACAATTTCAAAATAAATACATATATATAGTGGGTGAGCAACCGCTTCTTTGCCCATAACTAATTTTTAATTGAAAATTATTTTCAAGAAATATAAAGCAACTAAAAACTAGGACAATGGCGCTTCGTTTCCTGAATCTGCAGACACGGCAAGTCATTTTTGCAAGGCTTGGAAAGCCTTGATGAAGTGTGGAAGCTCCTTATGGTGTGGAAAGGTTATATTTTCCATCCGTAGTCTCCATGCCAGCTTGCTATCCTGAATTAATTTGATCCTTTGGACGTAATTCTTTATGAGTCCTATAGCTTGAGATAGTATGAGATCTAGTTCACTGAATTTCCTCAAATGTGTTGCAAGTTTGGGCATTTTTTGGTGGTGTTGTCATTAATGTTGTCATTGATGTCAACATAGTTTAAAATGTTGCAGATTGTACATGTATAGTTGAGATGCTACTGAGATGCTGTGAGTACATAGAGCTATCTTTATGGTGTTGCAGTTGTGTTGGTTTGCATTTCCAAGTGCTTTTGAGAAAATTAATAAAGAGGAGAATTCAGAGTGATGAATGTGTTCAAAATGTGCTTCGGTATGTGCTCCACATTTCTCCTATGTTGATCATATGCTTGTGCATATCTAAAGGGTTGTTAATGGTGATCTTGTGGTGATATATCTTGAGTTTTAGCTTCTAATGTAATGGTACGTGAAAGTTATGTTCACCGGTGTGTGAACTATTCTGGTAGAGTTGGTCTTCTGTGGACTAGGAGAAATATTTTTGCTTTGCAGTCCTCCACTATTCTATTTCAAATTTTGCAGATTTGGCATATGTTTAATAATGGTTTTATCTTGGTTCTTTCCAAGATGTGTGTGGTTTGGTGATTCAAAATTCATGTTTCTGAGTTGTTGTATGTGTTTGCACAGTCTGGATGGACTGATGGAAGAAGTTTAGTGTTTGAAGTTTGTTTCACTTGCTACAAACGTATTTCAAGTAATTTGAGATGTGTTCTCATGCATAATGAAGCGTGTTGTCTCATTTGCATGTCATCTTCTTGTTGGGAAGCATGTACATCAATGTTCATTTGTGTTTTCATTAGGTTTGGCCGACCGAGTTTTTACACTTCATTCGAAGAATAAAATTTAATTAAGGAAGTGTGTGGTTGATCCATTGGAATGTTGAGTTGCTGGCCTAATTTGAATTTATGAAATAAAGTTTTTGTGGCTGACCCTGGAGAAAGTTTCTAAGGTTGAAGATGGTATAAATGCAAGTCGAATTGTGAAGAGTTGTAGAGGTGTGATGCAAAGTGATGAAGTAAGCCACAAACCACAAAAGCAGAAGTGTGTGTGAGTGAGTGAGTTGAGGCAACAGTTCTTTATTGTGTTGGATTCTTGAAGGCGGTGAGTTGAAGGTTTCTCCAATCTGCTGATCAAGGTTGCGGATGTGTGTTAATTGTTGTGGTGGATTTTTTTTTCTATTTTGTATCTGTAGGCAGTGAGCCTCCTTGTTGGGCAATGGGTCCTTTCTGTAGGCAGTGAGCCTTTGTATTTCAACAATGAGTCCTCTTCTGGGTAGTGAGCCTTTGTATTCAATTTTATAATCTTTTTATATTGTGAGTTAATTCTCACTGTGGTTTTTCCCTCATTGGGTTTTCCGTGTAAAAATCTGGTGTTAATTGTGTTGATTTACTTTGTTATTTGAGTTTCATGCCCATACTTAATAACAAAATAGTGTGACTATGGAATTGATAAGTGTTGAATTCTTAAATTTGAATTTGTGTGACAACTGATTCACCCCCCTCTTAGTTGTCCTACATTATTTAACAATTAGTATCAGAGATTTGGTTCCTTGGTGTAGAGATTAACTACTTAAGGAAGATCCAATGTCATACAAGTTGGCGATCTCTATGTTTGATGGATCTGATTACAGTGATTAGAAAGTGCAGATGAGAGGATATATTGTTTCTCTTGGTTACAAGACCTGGAAGGTTGTTGAGACGAAGTACACTCCTTCGGTGTATGGTCCTATTTCTCCAGATGTGTCATGACCACCCCTTTTGAACATCTAGTTAATTCAGGATAACTTTGGAAATAATATTTGTCAAGTAATTGATAGGATAATATTATTTCTTTCAATAATCAAAATAGTTAAAATTTCTTGGAAAATAATTGACTATTCAAGTATTCTTTATAACCGAAGGAAGAAGTTGTAGATATAGACAAATATAAAAATAATAATAAGAATAAATATATATAATCATTTCTTTTATTAATTTGATTTGGAATAACTATCCAAGAAACGTTATATTATTGCATGTTGTTTTATTTTTTCTAATTCTTGAACCAACAATAACTGTTTGGTTACACTATTGGAATTGAATCATGTTAGTAATGGATAAGAAGAAGTGGGATTTTGCCTAAAATGCACGAACATATTTAATCTCTTGAAAGGTAACTAACAGGGGGTGTGGAGCGAATATGGGAAGAATGAAAGAAAGATGCCACGACAAAAAAAATAACCTTAGTACTGGGAAAGAGAACCAATACACAAAAAGTTACGTCAAATTGATCTCTCAGAATAATAGAAGGAAATATTAATGGTCATCTCAAAGGGACAATCTGTCTTCTTTTTGGAGAAAATGGAATAGGCAAAACTAGTCTACTTCGACACTGCATAAGAATTCTTAAAAAAACTCATGGGGAGAAATCTGTCTTCGTAACAACATCGACTGGCATTGTTGCCTCTGCCCTTAGGGGAAAAAATTTACATTCCTTTACTAGAATTGGTAAGGTTTTGGGTGATGTGGAGCACTTGACGTTAAAGGTGAGTTGTAGCCCAACAAAATCCAGAAGGATAAAATCAAAAGCTCTTGTTATTGATGAAATAAGTATGATTGATGGTGATATGTTTGACAAATTGAACTTCATTATGAAAAGATTTAGTAGCCAAAGGAAAACAAGTAAAGAATTCAGAGACCTACAGCTGGTGGTGGCTGGGGATTTTGGCCAACTTCCTCCTGTAAATCCACCAAATCTTCAAAAATAATTTGCATTTAAAGTTGATTTTTGGGATAAATGCTTTGACATGCAGACAAAGCTGACCCAAATTTATAGATAGTCAGATCCAGAGTCCATGAAGATGTTGAATGAATTCTAACGAGGCATTTGTAGCCATGAAAGCATTAAAATACTTAGACCTTGCCAAGGACTACCAAAATTTGATGATGGCATAACATTCACAAAATTTTATCCCCACAAGCTTAATGTCACAAGGGAAAAATGAACAAAAACTGGGAACATGATAAGGAAATGTTCACTTTCTATGCGGAGGATAGTGGTCTGGAGTACGCAATGTCTCAACTTGACAGTATGCCTATTCTCAAGGAGCTTTCACTCTGTATTGGGGCTCAAGTGATTCTCACATATAATATGAGACAATTATTATAAGTAAGTTCTCCTTTAATTTTTAAGTATCCAGTTAGTCATTCTTGTCCTACATATATTTAGGCATACGGGTCGAATATAGAGGGATTTGGGTTGAGTGAAAACATTCATCTTATGATTACTGAATGAGTAAATACTCAAAGCAAGAAAAGGCTCTGTGTGAAATATATGTTCAATATATACTATCTTTCAATGTGTTTATGCTTTTGATCTGCTTAGTACATCAATTTAGTATTTAGAAGATTAAATCTTTTGGGAATTGTTAGATGTCGATACATGACAATTCTCTTTATATTTCTAGCTTTTATTATTGTTGCCTGGTTCCATAGTTTAATAGCATAGTATTTGTAATTCCATAACCATTATCAGTATTGTATTTAGGGAAATATAATTAAGTTTCCTGAATAGTCCCTTATCTACAATTGCATGTCAATGTGATCTTAACATTCTTTCATTCCAAGTGATGTCTTGATATTCAAATAGGAAAATGATACTCAATATTGGAATATGGTATCTAAAATATGTTATTGTTTAACCACTAGATAGTAGGAACCATGTAAAAATAGTATATAAATATTTAGATGAATTGATTGAATATGTAGAATGATTTGAATATGCTAAATGGAGGGATTAAGTCTAACAAAATGAATATGTTGAATGGGATGGACTTGCTTAATAGACGAATAAAAGGAAAAAGAAAAGGACAATAGGTTGAATATGTTGTTTAGCTGAAATATGTAGAATTGTTATGAATATGATGGAAGAAATGAATTTGTGGAATGTGTGGCATGTCCATTGAGTATATGAAATATGTTGGAAATAGATAGTAAGTGAATAGGTTTATCATGTTGAATATGATGATTAAGTGATTACATAGAATGTCTTAGATGTATACGAGTGTATTTTTTTGAAAGAGAAGTATAGATATAAGATCACATCATTTGAAGAGAAATTGAGGGAGTTTATTAAGTATCCATTTATTCTATATTTCATCACTTGGAAGGAAAATTAGGAATCTTTTTTATTAAAAACATTAAATAGTGTTACCTTATAAAGTATTCTTACCGTCATTGATGTAATAGTAACCCACTATTCCAAATCATCGTGCATGTATCATGTGTATATTTGAGCTAACATTTCTGATGAAGATTTCATGATTCAAGAAACATTCAAGTCAAGATATATCACAATCAAGAAAGAGCTTAATGCTAGAGTTTCGGTGAGTTGCAACATCATAATGTGATCATTCTTCATTCATTTATCTTATTTTATTTCATTTCAAGGTTTGAATACCAAAATGGGGTTTGACCAAGGTAAACCCCTATTCACTAAAAATCATTGTAGGACTAGGCAGTTGACACATGGATGAGAAATCCTTTCTTATATTTGTATCATTAGGTTGGTCAATTATTTTTTCCCTGTAATTAATTTATTTTGAAGAAAAATGATTCTTATTTATACTGATAAATCATTTTTCTGACCCTATTTTGATATACCTTGATTCATTTATAGTTCTATTCTCTTATTGTTGAATTCTCTATGAATCAATGAGTTTAAAAGTAAATATTCTTGTTATAATTGCATAGGCATGTGTGCGTTTAGCAGTGCTAGTATTACTTTCATAAAGCTTTATGTGATTGATTTATGGTTTTCAGTGTACTTGTGTGATATTTGAGAGGTCATTAGAGGTAAAATTGTCTTATTAGCAAATACTTGGGAGTGATTCATGATAGTGTTGGCATTACCTTAATCTCATATGCAAGGATGATGCATTGGTGAAACTTGAAAATGTTACTTGTAGATTTATGTGACTTGTAAAAGAACTTCAATATGTTCCTTGTGATATAGAAATATGTAATGAATGGCCATGTTAATGAGATAGTATGATCATTTCCCATGAGGCATCTTGTAACCATTGAGACTTTGTAGCCAGTAAGGCTCTGCTAGTGAGGCACTTTTATGAGTGGTTTTTCATCCCTACGAGGGTTTTCCACTCATGAAAATCTTCGGGTTATGGTTTCTTTGTGGATGCACTTGTGATCTTGCTATTTCCTTAATTTGCATTACAATATTTGAATTTACATGTATTGTTGAGATGATAACTCATGTGTAAGCCTAAATGGCTAAATCTAATGAAGGCACTGCCTTGTTTTAATATACTTAGATTCATTTATGTATGCTATTCCATTTGATTATAGTGATGAAAGTAATTTAATCATTTCATAAAATTAAGTATATAATTAGTATGTGTTTTTTAGGTCCTTACATTTTTAGTATTAGAGCCCTTAGATTCAACACTCAGGCCTCAAGTCTTCTATGTTTAGGTTGCATTGAAAAGTGAACCCTAGTATGGGTGATTCTTTGATGGTTAATTGGAACCGATTCGAAGTTTAGGCGTAGTTTGATTATTCAAGAAATCTAGAGGGCCCCTTTGCCTTAGTCACATTTTCGTATGAATTTATGGTAAGAGTGATGATGGCTATTTGAAGTAAGCCAAGATGGGTAATATTTAGTGTTATTTGAAGTGAGCCAAGCTAGATAGTAAATGGTGACAACCCATGAATGACGATGTGTCAATAAAAATGGATTAATAAGAGAAATATACTGTGAAGAGAGATCTCTTTGATGACGTAAAGGAAGAATGAGTTGATAAGATAAAAAGGAAGAAGAAAATAAGAACTTTCTGATGAGAGGAAGAAGGAAGAACACTTGTGAAGTAAATAAACTATATGATAATGGATAAATATTGGTTGAGCCTTCTCGAAGGTATGAAACCTAAGAAGGATGTTTTAAAGGCAAGAATGTTTGTATCAGTACTAGGGGGCAAGTTGATTATTGAGCAACGTCTTATTCCTACAAGATTTGAATCTAATAGAATCCATAGGATCTTTAGAAAATGCAAGGTTCTGATATCTTGAGAATCTTCATTGGTAATTCATGATAGAAGTTGATTTGATAAATAACTTGATTTGTCTATTAGACAAGGTAGGAGTGAATGAGGTGATGAATCTTATATGCTTGAGTGTTTTTAGTGAAAGCACTTGTACATATGCACTATATGAGAATTATACTTGCACAATAATGCACTTCTCATGCTTTGTGTGAATGACACATCTGTATGAATGATTGTATGCATATCATAGAAAATTGTTGCCTTAACTATACTTATATGTGTACTTGAATGAGAAATGTTCACTATACTAATGTGAGTGATGCATATTTCATATTATTGTTGTTCTTGTGTGAGTGATGCACTAGAGTAAGTTCTTGATTCCTTTGTGATGATAAAGCACTTGAGTAATTATTACATTCCTTATTTGTGTGTGAGATATACTTTTGATACTTATTGTGTTTATTGGATTGAGTAATGATCACTATAACTGCACTATTGTAATTTATGCATATTTCACCTTTTGTGTGAGCAATGCACTTGTGCGAGAGATGCACTTACCATATTCGTTGTATGAAAACTTGAATGAGTAATGCACATTGTATACAAGACATGTTCCATATTTGTGTAAGTGAGGCACTACAAGTAAATTATGTATTCATACCCCATGCGAGTTAGGCACCATGGGTTATGTATTCTTGTTTGTTACTCATTCTTTGTGCACTTGAGCATGTTATGCACTATTATATCATATAGTCCTTATTCTATGCAATTTGATTTTTCTTGTTGAATGTGATGTGTGTGATAATTTTTAAGCTTACCTTTCAAGATAGGATGCTGAATGTGGATTAACAGAGAAGGTGATCTTCTTTTCCAAGATCAACCAAATTTTATATATATGCTTTGGCCAAAGCGAGTTGTACCATTGAAATAGATGGATAATGAAAGCCTAGAATTTTTATATGTTTCTTTGCCACATCCTATATGCAAGAAATATGTTCATTCTAGTATAAGAGTATATATAAGGCATCAGGCATGTATCGAGAGTTTCCCTCCTACCCTATTATTGGTTTCTAGGTGCCTCATGTAGGGTCAGGTGTTCTTTGAGTTAGGAAGAATCCCGGGGAAGTGTTATGCTTCATGGTTGGGTGGGAAAAGCACCTTAACCATGCTTTTTACCTTTAACTTGCAGAAGACCACTGGGTTATGGCAACTGAAGATTGATTAAATGTTTTATTTTTTTAATGTAACTCTGAAATTGGATATGTATCATTGCATGGATCATTGTATGGCTTGTTTAGTCAATTGATGTAATGCACTTCCCTTGGATGCACTTTTGTTGCATTTGTAAAAAGGTAAAGGATTATACATATCACACATTTATGGATACCTTTGTTAATAGAAATTTACTTTTTCCAATTATAGATTGAGCTCATGATAATCTTCTTGACATATGGTCTTCTAGGTCGCTATTGTAATCAAATTGAACCTTTACTTTAGTATTGATGACTTTTTTGTGAGAATAATCTTCAATAATGTAGTGTTGAAACATTGTGGATATTTGTATATTTAAAATCAATCTTTGATGAGATTCTTATCTTTGATGTTTCTTATCATGTTGATGATCTTTTGTAACTTGTTGATCTTCTTATCTTTTATGTTGATGATCAAGATGAAGACCTTGTTGTAACTGTTTGACATTTTTAGATCGTTGAGACTTTTATTTTGTTAGTATTTTAATTCGCTAATAATGATAACAAGTAGTATGGGACACTTTTTTATCATCATAGAGGCAATCATACTAATATCTCATATGAGTAGGCATGTTGACAAAATGAACAAACTATTTTCTTTCTATCACTAAATATCTTGGAATATGAAAAAGATTTGAATAAGATATAGAACATTGTATGAAAGAAATTAATTAGTAGCATACATTCATTAGCTAAGGTAAATAGAGTGAATTTGATGAAGCCATGAAATGCTAATGAGGTGTGCACGTGTATGAATGCTAGCCACATGAATTCTTTGTAGTTATGAATTAACAAGTGCATGAAGTAGCAACACAATTGTCAGGTGGGCTAATTTGGCATTGAAGAAAATAGAATTAAAGAGGTATGAAATTTTTATCTTTAGATAAGTTGATCATCGGGACGATGATTCTTTAGGGGGGGAGGATGTCATAACCACCCCTTTTAAATATCTAGTTAATTCAGGATAACTTTGGAAATAATATTTATCAAGTAATTGATAGGATAATATTATTTCTTTCAATAATCAAAATAGTTAAAATTTATTGGAAAATAATTGACTGTTCAAGTATTCTATATAACCGAAGGAAGAAGTTGTAGATATAGACAAATATAAAAATAATAATAAGAATAAATAGATATGATCATTTCTTTTATTAATTTGATTTGGAATAACTATCCAAGAAATGTTATATTATTGCATGTTTTATTTTTTCTAATTCTTGAACCAACAGTAACTGTTCAGTTACGCTATTAGAATTGAATCATGTTAGTAACGGATAAGAAGAAGTGGGATTCCGCCTAAAATGCATGAATGCATTTAATCTCTTGAAAGGTAACTGACAGGAGGTGTGAAGCGAATATGGGAAGAATGAAAGAAAGATGCCACAAAAAAAAAAAAAAACTTAGTACTAGGAAAGAGCACTAATACACAAAAACTTACATCAGATTGATCTCTCAGAAGAACAAAAGGAAATATTAATGGCCATCTCAAAGGGACAATCTGTCTTCTTTTTAGGAGTAGCTGGAATAGGAAAAACTAGTTTGCTTCGGCACTCCATAAGAATTCTTAAAAAAACTCATGGGGAAAAATCTATCTTCATAACAACATCGACTAGCATTGCTTCCTCTACCCTTAGGGGAACTACTTTACATTCATTTTCTGGAATTGGTAAGGTTTTGGGTGATGTGGAGCACTTGGCATTAAAGGTGAGTCGTAGCCCAACGAAATCCAGATGGAGAAAAGAAAAATTTCTTGTTATTGATGAAATAAGTATGATTGATGGCTATCTATTTGACAAATTAAACTTCATTGAAAAAATATTTAGTAGCCAAAAGAAAACAAGTAAAGAATTTAGAGGCCTATAGCTAGTGGTGACTGGGGATTTTGGCTAGTTTCTTCCTGTAAATCCACCAAATCCTGAAAAAAAAATTGTGTTTAAAGTTGATTGTTGGGATAAATTCTTTGACATGCAGACAAAGCTAACCAAAATTTATAGACAATTAGATCCAGAGTCCATGAAGATGTTGAATTAATTCCAACAAGGCATTTGTAGCCCCAAAAGCATTGAAATTCTTAGACCTTGTCAAGGACTACCAGAATTTGATGATGGCATAACATTCACAAAATTTTGTCCCCACAAGCTTGATGTCACAAGGGAGAATGAACAGAAACTAAGGGAACATGATAAGGAAATGTTCTCTTTCTACGCGGAGGATAGTGGTCTAGAGTACACAATGTCTCAACTTGACAGTATGCCTATTCACAAGGAGCTCTCAATCTGTATCGAGGCTCAAGTGATTCTCACATCTAAAATGAGACAACTATTATAAGTAAGTTCTCCTTTACTTCTTAAGTACTGAGTTAGTCCTTCTTGTCCTGCATACATTTAGGAATACGAGTCAAATATAGAGGGATTTGGGTTGAGTGAAAACATTCATCTTATGAGTACTAAATGAGTAAATACTCAAATCAAGAAAAGGCTCTATGTGAAATGAACGTTCAATATATTCTGTCTTTCAATGTGTTTCTACTTTTGATCTACTTAGTACATCAATTTTTTATTTAGAAGATTAAATCTTTTGGGAATTGTTAGATGTTGATACACGACAATTCTCTTTATATTTATAGCTTTTACTATTGCTGCCTGGTTCCACAGTTTAATAGCATAGTATTTGTATTTCTAGAACCATTATCAATAGTGCATTTAGGAAAATCTAATTAGGTTTCCTGAATAGTCCCTTATCTACAATTGCATGTCAATGTGATCTTAACATTCTTTCATTCCAAGTGATGTCTTGATATTCAAATTGGCGAATGATACTCAATATTAGAATATGGTATCTAAAATATGGTATTTTTTAGCAACTAGATAGTAGGAACCATGTAAAAATAGTATATAGATCTTTAGATGAATTGATTGAATATGTAGAATGATCTGAATATGCTGAATGGAGGGATTAGGTCTAATAGAACGAATATGTTGAATGGGATGGACTTGCTTAATAGAAAAATAAAAGGAAAATGAACAGGTCAATAGGTTGAATATGTTGTTTAGCTAAAAATATGTAGAATTGTTATGAATATGATGGAAAAAATGAATTTGTGGAATGTGTGACATGTCCATTGAGTATATGAAATATGTTGGAAATAGATAGTAAATGAATAGGTTTAGCATGTTGAATACGATGATTAAGTGATTGCATAGAATGTCTTAGATGTATAAGAGTGTATTTTTTTAAAGGGAAGTATAGATCTAAGATCACATCATTTGAAGAGAAATTGAGGGAATTTATTTAGTATGCATTTATTCTATATTTCATCACTTGGAAATAAAATTAGGAATCTTGTTTATTAAAAACATTAAATAGTGTTACCTTCTTATAAAGTATTCTTATCGTCATTGATGTAATAGTAACCCACTATGCCAAATTGTCATGCATGTATCATGTGTATATTTGAGCTAACATTTCTGATGAAGATTTCATGATTCAAGAAGCATTCAAGTCAAGGTCTATCACAATCAAGCAAGAGATTTAGGCTAGAGTTTCGGTGAGTTGCAACATCATAATGTGATAATTCTTCATTCATTTATCTTATTTTATTTCATTTCAAGGTTTGAATACCAAAATGGGGTTTGACCAAGGCAAACCCCTATTCACTAACAATCATTGTAGGACTAGGTGGTTGACACATGGATGAGCAAGCCTTTCTTATGTCTGCATCATTAGGTTGGTCAATTATGTTTTCCCTGTAATTAATTTATTTTGAAGAAAAATGATTCTTATTTATATCGAAAAATCATTTTTTTGACCCTGTTTTGATATACCTTGATTCATTAATTCATTTATAGTTTTATTTTCTTATTTCTGAACTCTCTATGAATCAATGAGTTTAAAAGTAAATATTCTTGTTATAATTGCATAGGCATGTGTGTGTTTAGCAGTGCTAGGATTACTTTCATAAAGCTTTATGTGATTGATTTATGGTCTTCAGTGTACTTGTGTGATATTTGAGAGGTGATTAGAGGTAAAATTGTCTTATTAGAAAATACTTGGGAGTGATTCATGATAGTGTTGGCATTATCTTAATCTCATATGCAAGGATGATGCATTGATGAAACTTGAAAATGTTACTTGTAGATTTATGTGACTTGTAAAAAAACTTCAATATGTTCCTTGTGATATAGAAATATGTAATGAATGGCCATGTCAATGAGACAGTATGATCATTTCCCATGAGGCATCTTGTAACCGTTGAGACTTTGTAGCCAGTAAGGCTCTTCCAATGAGGCATTTCATTAAGCTAGTGAGACACTTTTACGAGTGGTTTTTTTATCCCTACGAGGGTTTTCCACTCATGAAAATCTCTAGGTTATGGTTTCTTTGTGGATGCACTTATGATCTTGCTATTTCCTTAATTTTCATTACAGTATTTGAATTTACATGTATTGTTGAGATGATAACTCATGTGTAAGCCTACATGGCTAAATCTAATGAAGGAACTCCCTTATTTTAATATGATTTGATTCATTGATGTATGTTATTCCATTTGATTATAGTGATGAAAGTAATTTAATCATTTTAGAAACTTAAAAATATAATTAGTATGTGTTTTTCTGGTCCTTACAAGATGAGGTTTATGCTTATGAGGAGAATGAGAAAGCGAGGTATGCTATTTACAGTGTTTTATCTAAAACTGAGTGTACTAAGGTTCTTTCTTTAGATATTTCTTATGATGTCTGGAAGAAGTTGGAAGAACTGTATGAAGGAAATGAAAGAGTAAAATTGACAAAGAAGCTAGTGGCAAAGAAAAAATTTGAGATTTTGAAAATGGAAGAAGGTGAAGAGTTTACAAGTTGTTTCAAGAGGGTTGAGATGATAGTAAATGGAGTTATGGATCAAGGGGGAAAGATGACTGATGAAGATATTATTGAGAAGATCTTGATCACTCTACCAAATTGCTACAACGATAAGTTCTCAGTTATTGAAGAGATGTATGATCCTACGAAGTATACTAAAGAACAATTGTTCAACACCTTGCAAGCATTTGAGCTAAGAAATTTTAGGAAAGAAGACATGAAAGAAGAAAAGACAAAGACAACATTTAAGGAAATGAAGATTGAAGATGATCTAGAGAGTGATGGCTCTGATGAGTTTGAAGTGAACTTCACTAGGAAGTTGAAGAAAGGTACTGGAAAGTATAAAGGTATGTTGCCCTTTAAATGTTTCAGTGGTGGTAATATTGGTTATTATGCTTCAAGATGTCTGCATAGAGCTATACATAAGAATAACAAGGATTATAAAGATAAGGATAGAAAGGATAAGAAATACAAGAAGTTGTATTATGTTAAAGAAGAAGTTAGAATCTCTGATGATGAATCTAAAAATGAGGTTTATGATAGTGAATGCCTTTTTTTAGCTTTGGAAAACAAATATGTATCTGCTAACCCTAGAAAATGTGCAAGAAAGAAAGCTTTAGAGAACAAAAGGAATAAGATGGAAGGTACTTTGGTCACCGCCTTTCATGCAAGATAGGATGAAGACTATTGGGTGATTGACAGTGGATGTTCTAATCACGTGACTGGAGATAAAAGTAAGTTTACTATACTTGAAAGTATGATGGTGGTTTAGTCATGTTTGGTGATGATTCAAGAGCTAAGATTTGTGGGAAGGTTTAATTAGTTTTGATGGAGTGTACAAAATTGATGATGTATATTATGTGAAGGGTTTGAGGCATAACCTATTGAGTGTTGGACAAATGTGTAGCAATGGTTTTAAGCTTGTGTTTCAGAATAATACCTGTGAAATCAAAAATGGATTTGGAAATGGAGATATGGTTGCTGCTAGAAGGAGAACTCATGGAAACATCTACCAACTTAAGGGAGTTGATGGTTAATTCCTTGTATCTCAAGTCAGTGAAAGTTGGTTATGGCATCAGAGAATGGAAAATGTAAATTTTGATAATCTTGTAAAAATCAGTTCAAAAGATATTGTCTAAGGTTTTCCTAGTATCATAAGGCCTGCTAATACTATTTGCAAAAGTTGTCAATTGGGGAAACAAACAAGATGCAACTTTAAGGGAAAAGAGCACTCTACTACCAGACTGTTGGAGTTAGTTCACACTGATCTCTATGGTCCAACTAGAATAGGAAACCTGAATGGTGATAGGTATTTCATGATCCTTATTGATGATTATACTCAAATGACATGGGTTGCTTTTCTTAGAGAAAAGACTTAGGCTCTAGATAGGTTTAAGGTGTTCGAGGCAAGAGTGGAAAATGAAGTAAGTTTGAAAATAAAATGTTTGAGATCCGATAGAGGAGGAGAATTCGCTTCTAGTGAGTTTAATACATTATGTGAACAACATGGCATAAAGAGACAATTTTTTGCTCCGAGAACCCCTCAACAAAATGGGATACTTGAAAGGAAAAACATGACAGTACATGAAGCTGCAAGAACCATGATGAAAAAATCAAATATATTGGATGTATACTGGAGAGAGGCAATGCACACTATTGTTTATGTTCTTAATAGAGTTCAGATTAGAAGCAACAACATAAAGAATCCTTTTGAGTTATGGACTGGAAAGACTCCTACTGTGAAGTACTTCAAGGTATTTGGAAGCAGATGTTACATTAAAAGAGATGATGAAAATATTGGGAAGTTTGATGCTAGATGTAATGAAGTAATTTTTCTTGGGTACTCTACTACTAGCAAAGCATATAGATGTTTCAATAAAAGATTGAGAAAGATTGTTGAAAGTGCTAATGTGAAATTTTATGAAGACATACGTAGACCTATTGAGATAAGTGAAGTTGAACCTGATGATCCTATTTGTGGACATGTACCTGAGGAGAATAAGGAGAAGGAAGAAGAAGAGAAAGAAGAACAGATTGAAGAAGAAGAAGAGAATGAGTCGGAACCTAATTTTAAGAATCCTAAGTATGTACAAAAGAATCATCTAGAAGAACAGATAATGGGAGATAAGAGTGAAGGTGTGAAGACAAGAATTAAAGTAGCAGCTGAGGTAAATTTGTGTTTACTCTCTAAAATTGAACCTAAGTCTGTGAGTGAAGCATGTGAAGATGAGAGTTGGATGAAAGCCATGAAAGAAGAGTTGCAACAAATAGAAAAGAATCTGACACGGGAATTAATCCCTAGACCTGTGAACAAGAATGTAATTGGTTCAAAATGGGTGTTCCAGAATAAGTTGAATGAAAGTGGAGAAGTTGTAAGGAATAAGGCAAGACTTGTATGCAAGGGATATTCACAAATTGAAGGCATAGAATTTGAAGAAATATTTTCCCCTGTGGCTAGAATGGAAGCTATTAGAATGTTTTTGGCATTTTCTGCCTACAAGGATTTCAAAGTGTATCAGATGGATGTCAAGTTAGCGTTTCTGAATGGTGAATTGGAGGAAGAAGTGTACATGGAACAACCTGAAGGGTTTCAATTATCTGACAAATCGGACATGGTTTGTAAGTTAAAGAAGGCATTGTATGGATTGAAGCAAGCTCCTAGAGCATGGTATTCAAGATTGGATAGATACCTAACAAAGCAAGGATTCAACAAAGGAAAAGCTGACAACAATATTTACTTCAAAATGCAAGGTAAACAAATGTTGATAGTAGTTGTATATGTTGATGATATCATCTTTGGTGGAAATGAAGGCATGTGTAAGAGATTTGTTGAAGAAATGCAAAAATAATTTGAGATGTCCATGATTGGTGAATTGAATTTCTTTCTTGGTCTTCAAGTGAATCAAATTGATAAAGGGATATTCATTTCACAATCTAAGTATGCAAAAGAGTTGTTGAAGAAGTTTGGAAGGGATGACTCCAAACCAGTTAGTACTCCTATGGTAACTAGATGTAAGTTGAGCAAAGATGATGAATCTGCTAAAACTGATAAGAGAAAATATAGATCTATGACTAGTGCACTATTGTATCTTACTGCTACCAGACTGAATATTATGCATGCACTATGTATAGTTGCTATATTTCAAGCATATCCTAAAGAGGTACATGTTACAACTATAAAGAGGATATTTAGATATATTAAAGGTACACCGAATTATGGCTGGTATCCTAAGGGTGCTGATTTCACCTTGAGTGCTTATACCGATGTAGATTAGGTTGGTTGTGTGAACGATCGAAAGAGTACCAGTGGAGGTGCTTTCTTTCTTGGCAATAGATTGGTTTCTTGGTTGAGTAAGAAACAAGACTCAGTTTCTTTATCCTCTACAAAATAAAAATATATTGTTGCAACATCCTACTACACATAGGTTTTGTGGATGAAGCAAACTCTGAAAGACATTGGAGTAATATGTGATGAGCCTATTCTATTTTCTGTGACAACACAAGTGCTATAAACATTTCAAAGAATCTGGTTATGCATTCAAGAAATAAACACATATCTATCAAATATCATTTCTTGAGAGAAAAGGTGTTGGATAATGAAGTCAGATTGGAGTATATGACAACAAAGGAACAAATTGCAGATATATTTACTAAGGCTCTTCTGAAGGATACTTTTGAGCATCTTAGGGAGAGGTTGGGGGTAATTGGTCTTTCGAACTAGGTGAACATTAAGGTACATCAATCTAGTGAATTCAAAGATTCTTCATTTATCTAGAATGATATATTGGTCTACTCTGGAGGAGAGTAGAAAAGGATTTCATTGTTGTAGTATGAGTGCACTCCTAAGGGGGCGTGATCAAAGTCTTTGATATTTTCCATTGATGTCAAAGGGGGAGAGAAATTCATGTGAAAAATAGTTGTAGAGGAAGAGAAGATGTTCTCTTAGGATATTGTGAAGGATGTTGTCTTTGATGTTTTTTCACATCATGTGTTTCCATCAATGACAAAGGCAGAGATTGTTGCAAGTATGAGCATGTTTTGGTGGTGTTGTCATTAATGTTATCATTGATGTCAACACAGTTTAGTATGATGCAGATTGTACATGTATAGTTGAGATACTATTGAGATGTTGTGAGTACATGGAGCTATATTTATGGTGTTTCAGTTGTGTTGGTTTGAGTTTCCAAGTGCTTTTGAGAAAATTAATAAAGAGGAGAAGTCAAAGTGACGAATGCGTTCAAAATGTGCTCTAGTATGTGCTCCACATTTCTCCTATGTTGATCCTATTCTTGTGCAGATATAAAGGGATGCTAATGGTGATCTTGTGGTGATATATCTTGAGTTTTAGCTTCTCGTGTGATGGTACATGAAAGTTACATTCACCAGTGTGTGAATTGTTCTAGCAGAGTTGGTCTTTTGTGGACTAGGAGAAATGTTTCTGCTCCATAGTCCTTTGCTGTTCTATTTCAGATTTTTCAGATCTAGCATATGTTTTATAATGGTGTTATATTGGTTGTGGAAAATATGCATGTGGTTTGGTGATCCGAAAGTCATGTTTCTGAGTTGTTGTATGTGTTTTCACAGTTCAGATGGGCTGATGGAAGAAGTTCAATGTTCAAAGTTTGTTTCACTTGTTGTGGACATATCTAAAGTAATATGAGATGTGTTATCATGCATAATGAAGCATGTTGTGTTTTTTTCATGTCATCTTCTTATTGGGAAGCATGTACATCAATGTTCATTTGTGTTTTCATTAATTAGGTTTGGTCGACCTGGTGTTTACACTTCATTCGAAGAATAAAATTTAATTAAGGAAGCGTGTGGTTGATCCGATACATTTTATTTTTTGGTCTTGGTTAAGTGTTTTTAGTCCACTCTCATTCCTTTCCACCATGAGAATGTTGAGTTTCCAAGCTAATTTGAATTTATGAAATCAAGTTTTTGTGGTCGACCTTGGAGAAAGTTTCTAAGGTTGAAGATGGTATAAATGCAAGTTGAATTGTGAAGAGTTGTAGAGGTGTGATGCAAAGTGACGAAGTAAGCCACAAACCATAAAAGCAAAAGTGTGTGTGAGTGAGTTGAGGTAGTAGTTCTTTATTGTGTTAGATTCCTGAAGGCAGTGAGTTGAAGGTTTCTACAAACTTCTGATCAAGGCTACGAATGTGTGTTAATTGTTGTGGTGGATCTTTTGTTCTCTTTTGTATCTGTAGGCAGTGAGCCTCCTTGTTGGACAGTGAGTCATTTTTGTAGGCAGTGAGCCTTTGTATTTGGACAATGAGTCCTCTTTTGGGTAGTGAGCCTCTGTATTCAGTTTTATAATCTCTTTATATTATGAGTTAATCCTCACTATGGTTTTTCTCTCATTGGGTTTTCAATGTAATAATCTGGTGTTTATTGTGTTGATTTACTTTCTATTATTTGTGTCTCATGCTCATACTTAATAACATAATAATATGATTGTGAAATTGATAAGTGTTGAATTTTTAAATTTGAATTTGTGTGACAACTGATTCACCCCCTCCTCTCAGTTAACCTGTGCTGTTTAACAAAATGAAAAACATCAAATGACTGGGAGTTGAAAACTTCATTAATTGTTTTCTAAAAATCACTCTCCAAGGCCTTAACATTCTTTTCACTCCCATCTCCTCCCTCGCCAAGTTGCAATCCAAGGGAAACAAGTTTTTTATGAATCTCCTCTAACATTGCATTGCATTCAGTTCAGACCTCTTGAAGCTTTTGTAAGCCCTACATTGTGACTTGTGATTTCCACTCCACACTTTTATTCCAGATTATGCAGTGAGCATTAGCAATGTTGGGTGTGATTTTCTTAATGGATAAATTTTCCATCCCAAATCCTATCATGGATTTGATTTCATTTGCATACTAGTTCCATATTCTTTCCTCCTTTTCAATAGCAATAATCTCCTCTTGAACTTCTATTCTTGAAGAATTTTCCCTTTGTAGGCACTTAAGAGACTCGAAGATAGTCTAACCACCTTTTCTAATTAATCCACTGCTCTATTTCTCAACAACCCTACCAAATTTTTTGAAGTTCCTCATTTTACTTACTACCTCCTTACCTATTAAAGCTAGGGGTCAGAGGATAACTTAGCTTGGGATATCAGTTGAGGTGGTAGATCAAAACCTGATTTCAGGCATTTAGTTAAGACTTGGATTTTCCTTTTTAATTCATCCTTACTCTCTTTATATTTCTTGGACCTCTCAACCATTCTCGCTACAGACACTTGGAATATTTGTACATTTCCATCCCTTGTAGGGGGTCTCAAGTCAATTCTATCAACATCAAAGTCACTGGTTGTTGCTTGAGTGACTTCATTTTGTGTAGTGGGACACACAACTTCTAGGCATAAACTTCTTGATCTGACATCATCAATTAACCTAGCAGTGGTTTTCAATTTCTTTGGATTTGGAGTCGTTTGAAGCAATTTCCCTACCATATCTTGCTTTGGGAGGTCTAGTTGTACTTCTTTCCTCTTTCCTAACAGAGTGTCTTCCAACTAAATAGGAATATTAGGGACGCTGATTTCTTTAGAACTGGAGGAAGGGAATAACATTCTATTCATGGGAGGAGTATTCGTTTGAACACCTTATGAAGAGAGTGGGGAAGATATATTTTTTAGAGGTTCATCAACATCCCTAATAGGCAATGAACGAGGTGATGGGGAGGAAGAACTAATTTCAATATTACTTAAGTAATCTCTTTCTCCTTCATCCCCTTTCTCTTGATCCAAATTGGGTAAATTTGAGAGGTCCTCTCCACAACTCAATTGAAGCTCATTCCTGTTAGGAAATTCTTCGTCGCCATCACCGTGAGCCCCATATTACACTGAATGTGAAGCAACCCTAGAGGTTCCTACAGTTACAAAGAGTTGACCACTGCCTCCTACTAGTTGGGTGTTCTACAATCTAGTATTAGGACGAGATTGCTTTGTTTTATTTTTAGTAACCCACTCTTGGGTCCTTTCCAAAACATTAGCAGTCCTAGCCTCAATTTTTTCTTTCTCTTTACTACTCCAATCCATAGCAGGAATGGGTTGATTTTCTATTAAGTCCATGAAAATTTGGCCCATTAAATCTAACCCATCATCCTGAATTCCTTGTACATCAAAACTCAAATTATAGATGATTATCTATCTCAAAGATAGTCTCATCCAACTCCTTCTCACTTCAAATTCATCAAAATAATCTACCCAATAGTTCTCTAGAGTAGGTGAATGAAGGAAACCAGGACCCAACTTCAAATTATCTTTAACATAATCCTTAAGATCGAAAGGAAAATGTTCATCATAGATCTGTAGATTGTACCTGGTTATCTCCTTTTCTATATTGAAGGCATTTGACATGGACTCACATGTGTAGGGGCTAAACCCAACTGATAATTGCACCATCGCCCTTCTCTACTTCTGGCATCTCTTGTTAACATCCATCAACTACCTACACACCTCAATCATCACAAAATTTTCTTCTAGGTGCCTTGGGAGCTTTATGGGAAAAGCAATGAAACCACCAACCCTAATATAAGAGAACCTCTGAAACTAAATGAAATGGGTATTATAATAGTTAACAAACTACATAGCCTCAGGTGAAAGTCGCATTTTAATTTTTCCTTGCAGTTCTCTAGTCACTCTCATAGTGAAGGTTTCTAATATCCTTTTGTGATGAGAAACTTTTATTTAATTGTAGTTTATCAAGGTACTAAAAAATTGGCACCTAATAACAAGGGAGATTACTCGGCCTCAATCCTGGCCAAGGTCTAGTATTTGCAATAACATAAATCAAATAAGAGGACATGAAAAATGCCCTATCAACAAGAAAGTAAACCAGCTGATTATGTGACCTATCATTGATAAGTGTTGCCCAATCTAGAAATTGGGTTCCTTCGAGTATAATTTGGATGAGGAAATACATCCATTGTTGAAAACCAAAGGCATCTTCATTTCCCCAGACTCTGTGTAGCAACAAAATCATTTCAGATATCTCTCCATTGAAATGGTTCCTGTGTAAATTTTGGGGTAGCTGAGATTTGCCTCCCTTGGGTGCCAACTAGTTCCTTGCCATTATGTTTTGATGGTATCCCTTCTTGAGCGAAAACTCAATTTGAGCATAGGTAAAATCCATGGGCGAGTAGGGTCCTTTTTTAGGAATTCTTAAACATGAGGCAAAAGTGTCTTTGAATTTTAATCACTAGACAGTTGTCCTTAGTTCTTATTTCCCAGGTTTGAGCATTATAATACCTTAGTTCTTATTTCCCGGGTTTGAGCATTATAATACCTTAATTCTTAAACATGAGGCAAAAGTGTCTCTTTGAATTTTAATCACTAGACAGTTGTCCTTAGTTCTTATTTCCCAGGTTTGAGCATTATAATACCTTATACATTCTAGAATCAGTTATGGGCACTGAAGAACTATGGGAAAGGTGGTTGCCTCTACCAATCTACTTTCAATTACTTTATGTGTGATAGGTGGTGGATCGAGAGCACTGAATTTTTCTTTAAGCTCATTTATATTTACCACCCTGGCTTAGTATCTCCTATCTCAGGCATGCCACATGTTAACCCTGTGATGTACTCATAGCCTTGAAATTTAATTCTGGCCATTTCTAAACTACTAGGTTTGAACGAATTTTCACCAAGTAATCTAAAATGTAGGGAAAAACAAGCCTAAAAATCATATGCTCACAAGGAAAAGATAAGGACAAAAATACCTCAGAACGACCCTACACTCTAAGGGCGAAAGTCTGCATTGGTGTGCTCCCTTTCTTCATGTCTCCCAGAGTGACTGTTGCAGTTGAAGAATGTTTTTTCCTGGAATGAATTTCCCTTTTAATTCCCCACGAGAAATGTGTAAGTAGATAAATATTAAATGCCATTCTTTATTGTGCAGATACGTGTCAGATTTCACATCACTACCTCAATATAATTGGTTTTAAATTTTTTTAAAAGGAATGGCTATGCGAGAAGAGAAGTGGGTAGTTCACATAACTTTGTAAATCACCACCCAATTTCATACTTAGCTGCAAAACACCACCCGCTTAATGAAGTTGATTATTTCTCTTTCTGGGCAGTAAATGGGAGAGTTCGACGAACTTAATAACACACTGCCCACATTGCCTTAGCTCAAAAATAGACCAAAATGGGAATTTCATAAGTTCATATAACTAGGAAAAACATCGCTTGTACTTTCAGAACAAGTGGGAAGCACTACTGGGCGGACAAAGGGGGAATTAGAGTAACTTGAAAAATCACCTCTTGAGTTATACCAAACACTCAAAACACTGCCAGTACATGACTTAGCATTTTTTTATAAAAATGAGCATGATTTTTTTTTGGGGGAAAAAATTAGGTAACAACTGGCTCTAACTGGGGATGAAAATTGACAAGGATGAAGCAAAGAACCCAGAAACAAGTTAAATATTCAGTGCCTTATCCAATGGGCAACAGAGTCAAGAAAATACCAAAACTAAGACTCTTAGACACAAATAAGGCACAACCAAAGCTGAAATAAAACCCTAGACTAACTATTTACAAAGAGAAAACCCTAAAGGGCACTCAAATCTAGTAGAGCTTAAGATCCTACCCATTGTAAGTAATAGGTAGGGGAGTGTTTTCGAGATAAGCTAGACATAAGGTATTAGGTCCATATTCTTGAGTGATTTTGAATGGGCCGGTCTAGAGAGCATTGAATTTTCTATGGGCACGCTTAGGTTCCCTACATTTGTCCCATAATAGCACTGATTATCCAATCATAAACTTCCTTGGTCTATCTCTTTTATCAAATATATTTTTGACCTTATCTTGATACCATCTCATCATGTTCCAACAGAAGAGGCAACACACTTCCCACTCCATAAACTAGCTCAAAAGGGATCATCCCAATTACCTTATTTGGGGTGGTCATGTCTGCCCATAAGGCTTCATAGATCTTCTTATTCCAATCCTTCTGATTCTCGTTCACTAATTTCCTTATGATACTTACTAGGTTCTTATTACTAGACTCATCCTGGTTGTTCCCTTGGGGATAATAATCCGTTGAATGTGATAGGGAAATCCCATAGTTGTAGCAAAAAAGTGTTATTTCACTGGAAGAGAAACTTTTTGCATTATCAATCACTAGTTTGTAAGGAACTCTGAATCTAACTAAGATGTTTTCCTTGATAAAGTCACAAACAAGTTCTAAAGTAGTTCTCTTCACAGGAATCACCTTTGCAAAATTGGTAAAATAGTTTGTTGTCATAAGAATGTGATTATGATCTTTGGTTGATTGGGGACTATAGGTCCTATGAAATCTAGTCCCCATTGTTGGAAAGGTCCATCAATTACAATAGGCCTAAGTGGAAGCGTTGCCAATTGAGGTCTACCTGCAAACAACTTGCATTTTCGCATCTCACCACCCAGTAATAGGCATCTTTGAACATGCCTGGCCAATAGTAACCATGCCTCAGGATCTTAAAAGTGGCCGCAGTTGAGGAAAAATGTCCCCCATATGCTTCATTGTGAAACGTTTTCAACAATCTTTCTTGCTGACCTTTATCTACACATTTTAGGAACACACCATCCAACTGTCTCTTATATAGAGTGTCTTCCCAAATGACATATTTAGATGCCTTCAACTTTAGATTCCTCTTTATTTTTTGAAAGATGCTTCAGACACTCTTCATAAGTGAGGAAATAGGCAATGTCTAAGAACCACTTATCTTGGAGACTAATAGTTAGAACTAGAGGAAGGTCTTCCCCATCCCTTTGCTCATTATGATCCTTTGCCATAAGTTTGTAGAGGCCTCTTCCTTTGACTAGCTTTGTAGGTTTAAGATCCAAGTCATATTCATGTACTTTAGCGATCCAACTACCCCCTCTATTGCAACTGACATCCTATTGGGTAAGGATTCTTTTGACAGTAGGGTCTGGTACATATACAACTGAATGTGAATGTAGTATGCAAAAACAAAATTTCTTAACTGCCTTTGCTACTGCAAAAGCATGCTTTTCTATTTGAGAGTAGTTGAGCTCATGATTTTTCAACGAAACACTCATGAAGGCTATAGGTGCTTGCACATTCTTCTTGTTAGCATGGAGTAGAATAATAGACACAATATGTTTTGAGGCATAACAATAAATAATAAAAGCCTTTTTAAAATTAGGGCATACCAAAACAAGGGCCTAGGCAATGACCTCTTTGATGTCATTAAAAGCTTGTTTTCCAACTTTGTTCCATTTAAAGACCTGTTTTTATTTCATCATTCCTAGTATATGTTCGGTAATCTCAAAAAAATATAGAACAAACTTTCTCAAAAATTTAACTTTTCCAAAAAAATATTTCAAACCAATTTTACTTGAAGGAGGACTCAATTGGAGGATAGCTTTAACTCATTTAGGATCTATTCTAATCCCTTCTTTGGACACTATATGGCCTAATAGCTTACCTTCAATTACTCTGAACACTAACTTCTTAGGATTGAGGGAGATGTCATGCCCTTCACATCTCTGTAGCACTTGCTCCAAATCCCTTAAATGATTTTCTCTCTTTTTGGAGCACACTATCAGGTCATCCAAATAAATTATAATGATCTTATTCCTAAGATCTTCGAAAGACAGGTCCATAGCTCTTTGGAATGTTGTTTCAAAATTAATTAATGCAAAAGGCATCATGTTGTAAGTAAAAGTTCCCCAAGGAATAGTGAATGTCGTCTTATGTTGATCTTCTCCTAGCACACTAATCTGGTTATAGCCAGAGAAACCATCCAACATGGACATCATCGTTGAGCCAACAAATTTTTGTAGGATATGGTCTATGTTTGGAAGCAGATAGTTGTCCTTTAGGGACACTTGATTGAGATTCCTAAAGTCTATGCAAATGCTTATTTCACCATTCTTTTTGCGAACTAGAACAATGTTGGCTACCTAGATTGAATGATGAATCAGGTAGATTATTCTGGCTTTCAGCATCTTGTCAATTTCCCTAAAAATTGCATTAATCACTTTAGGGTTATATTTCCTTTGTTTATGTTTGAAAGCAGATATTCCACCCTTTAGTAGAATGTGATGCTAATTTTTTTTCCCATGAAATTCTTAAGATCATCATAGCACCAAGAAAAAACTTCCTTGTACTTGATGAGTAAAGCTATCAATTTTTTTTTCCTCCAAAGAACAACATTTTCCAATATAGATCATCTTAGGAGAATCAGGACTCTCAATGTTCACTGCCTCAAAATCTCTAGAACTATTGATAGAATAATTCATTTTCCATTTTATGGACTGATCATGCCAATCAAATAGATCCTCCAAGGAGACTAACCCCTTAGGAATTCTACTACCTTTCAGTTGTATGACCCTATCCTTAAGCTTGATGATGTCACCAGGGTAGAATTCTTTACATTCGCTTGAGCTTCCTTCAAAGAAAGTTTGGGAAAAAAATTTAGCATTCCCTAAGAAGGCTTGAATCTACTTATCATTCTTGAACACCTGCTAGTGAATTAACATTGTTGGGAACACTAGGTCGATAAATTAATTCAATCCTGTATGATTTGTCTTTGAAATCAGAATGAGGTAGCAATAAGCAAGCAAAAACAGCTAAAGAATCGGCTCTAAATTCATTTCCCTAGGAATGACCTCTATTGAAAATTCCTCAAAACATTCAATAGCGTCCCATACCTAGTTCCTGTATTGTCTTAACCTTTTATTTTTTATAGTGAAAATCTTTTGCACTTGATTGACAATCAATTATGCATCTCCTAAAACTTTGAGCATCTTAATCCCCATACTCCTCGCTTCAACCAATCATAATAAGAGAGCCTCATATTTTATGGTATTATTGGTATTTGTAAATTCCAACTTATAAGAGAAAGGGAGTTGCTCACCAGAAGGGGAAATGAGGACCACACCTGCTCCTGATCAAGAGTTTGAGAAACTTCCATCGAACTCCATTGTCCAGAGTTTTAAATTTGAACCTGAATCAACCATATTGATCTCTTTATCTTCATCTGAAAATAACATATAATTTCCAAATTCAACTTCTTCAAATAAGATCTAGGCCTTAGGATCTTTTGATTTTAGTACAGTTATCTTAGCTTTAGGCTCAGGTTCCAAGCACACTATTTTATTTCCAATAGGTATAGTGGCATAAGACCAATCTAGCTAGATTTCACCGCCTAATTCTTTACAAAAAAATCTATTTAATAGCATGCCATAGCTAGCTAGTACATTGGCTACTAAAATGGTGAGCTTGAGCCATTTGTTTGGATGAGCTACAAGTGCAACTTGTGCATCTTTGATCTGCCCAATTAAAGGAACTTGTTTGGACTTCATAGAATAGCATTTCCCAAATGTCTTGGTTAGATTCAATCCCAAGTCTTGGGTGGTTTGTGCAAGAATTAACATTATCAGAGGTGTCAAAGTCAATAATATAGTTATTCAACCTGAACCCATTTATAAATAGTGACACATAGAAATGATTGGGTTTATCATCAAAAGTGTATGATGAAGACATTTTATTGTTGGATGTTGTGTGAACCCCGATCCTAATACCTGCAAAACAATATGAACAAATACATTAGAAGGTGAAATGCAAGTAAGAACAATGATTCCTCGAGAAATTTATTTGAATAGCAAAAGAGATAGAATATGAAATGAAGAACACTATGAAATTTAAAAGCATATCAAATCCTATTCTAAAGCAAACAAACTCCTAATCTCTTGAGGGAATTGGAGCCAATTTGATGTGGAAATTGGCCCTTTCCCAATTCCAATGATGCAATGGTGGTTTGATGAAGAATTTGATCCACTTTGTTGATGTTTGATGAGTGCTCCAATAGAAAAATCTACATAACCTAGCTAAGATTCAATGATAATGGATGAGAATTGCTAATGATTTGAGCATGGTAAGATTACTCAAATTGTGGATGATCAAATGAAGAGATTAGCCTCTTATTTATAGAATGCTAAGATGGATGAATGTCCAAAATAGAGCAATGTGGGACTAAGAATTAGCCAATGGAAAAGTGCCACTTGTCAACCTATGAATGGATGGAGGATGTGCAAGTTTTGAGGATTGTGCCAATAAATGCATATATTTGAATTTTGAAATTGTTGAAATGACATGCAAGAGGGAAGGAAGAATGCATTGAATGCCACTTGGCTTAAGGAAAAGGACATGTAAGAGAGAGTAAATGCCTTGTTGGAAGGGACAAGTCAACTTGGATTTTCAATTCAAACTTGAAGAATATTTCTTAAAAGATGTCTTGTTGAGGAAAATAGAGATTTAATAAATCAAAAAAGTCTATTTTCATGTGCAAGTGGTAAAAGCTAGAGGATGTGACATGAGAGAAGATTAAATTAATCAAATTTAATTAATTTAATGAAGGGGTTAAATGATGTGACCTATTTGACTTAAATTTGTGGACTTATTTAAATCAAATATGAGAAGAATGTGATAAGGGATTTAATTAAATAAAGATTTTGATTTATTTAATTAAAAAAGATGATGTTAGATTAAACTAAATAAGGTTTTAATTTATTTAATTTAATAGATAGACTTAAGAGATTTAATCAAATAAAGTTAATTATTTAATTAAATAGGATAACTAGATCAAAATGATTAATTTAATTATCGAGAAAATGTGACTTAATTAGATAATTGATTTATTTAATTAAGAGAGGAGTATTGATGAATTTAATTAGATAAGGGTATTTGATTAAATGGTTAGACCGAAGGATGATTTAGGAAAAAATGATGTTAGTGGTTAGGGTCAGATGCACAATGTCAATCAATACATTTTACGTGTCTACAGATGCCACATTATCAGTTGAGTCTTGAGAACTAATCATATGTTCATCTAAGCTAGCAAGAGACTCAGACTATCTTGGTCTAATGAATTCAATTAATTTGTCTAGTTCTTTAGATTCATGCGTAAGTATTCTACTGGGGAAATTTGCACTTTAGAGTTCTTGCAAAATTCAACAATATCAAAGGTTCCAAGAGACTTTGCATGGAAGACACATTAGAATATTTAGAAGAATCTTCTATGGTTGGGCAGGATACATTTTCTCCCTTCGAAGTGGCACCAGCTCTAGTAAGTAAAAATTTAGGAGAAAAGTATAATTTTTATTAGTGTTTTGTTGTCCTCGTGTGACAGCGATATGAGTAGGCTCGTCTAGAGTGATGTAGACATCTCCATCTCTATCATCATCGGGTTCAAACATGAGGTACCCATTCACAAAGTCACCATATAGATTGGAAGTGTTTCCTTCCTCAGTAACATCTTCGATGAATTCCTTCATAGTGGTCATCTGCATGAATCTATTCATCTCAAGACATTCTAATCGATCATGGTCAAAAGTAAGATGAAAGGCGCACATATTCTTCTTGTTATCTCCTGGAGGAGCTTCTATCACCAACCTCTATTGAGTTGGAGGTAGGGGAAGGTTCTTATTTCCTGGCTGATAATTCACCTTTGTTGAAGTCTTGATAAGGCTAATTGCTTTTGGGTAATTGTCCTTTAAGAGAAATAATATTGTTCACCAATATTATATCATAGGATTTGATGAGGTAGTTGGCTGTGACTTGTTTGTATGCATCTCTCTTTTCTACTTCCCCATTGTGATAAAGTCATCTTCTAATTCAATAGTAAGTGTTTGTGTGGCCTCCAAAGTATTCATTGGTTGTCTTTTTAGAAGTAAACTAATATCTAGATGTGCATTGATGAAGAAACACTTATGCATCTCTTTGGATGGTCTCTTTACATCATTGATTCAAGATACCAATCTATTAAAATTTTCAAAAAATTCTCTCATAGGTTCACTTGCCTCTTTCTTCATTTACGTTACATGTGCTATCAATGAAAAATCATCATTTGCACTTTTGAACTTGGCTTCAAACTTACTTAACATAGTTGCCCAGTTGTTGATTGAACCATGTAGCAACTGATAGTACCATTGTACCACAACATCCACTAAAGATTTTGCAACAAGCCTAACTGCCACATCTTCTTCCTGTACTCCAAGTACACTGCAAGCTGCAATGAATGCATCAATATGCTCTTCAGGTGAGATTTTTCCATCGCCCTTGAACTTGGGTAGATTTTTACAAGAGCCTTTAGGTAAATCATGCAAATTATTTCCTAGACTCAAAGGACCTATAACAACCCCCCATGGGATAGGCAATTGATTAGCCATAGTGTGAGGGAAGTTTACAACTACCGAGAGGAGACTTCCATGTAACACTAGAACTTGAGAAGTTGAATAGTTTGGAGGTTCCCTAGTTGGAGAAGCAGGTCTACTTCTAGCCCCAACCCTTCATCAAGAAGGGATAATATAGGAAAAGCTACTTCTATTTAAAGACTTAAAATATGGGTCTGAGATACCCCTACTTTCTCCCCTAGTAAACCTGTTGGAATCTAGGGTTAACTTAAGACATTCAATGTGTAAAAACGAGATAAGGAAACTCAAATTTTATCTGATTCATTTGTTCCCCAATGGAGTCACCAAAAATATGTTAGCTAACATATTGGGCACCTTAAAAAATAATGAGTTATTTTGCTTAATAGGTGCAATTGTTCCCAATAGCTCTAGAAAGTTCACGATTTCATTTGTGAATTTCCTCTGAATTTTGGAGGTACATGATGAGTGCCATTCATGCTCCATTTTATACCATATTTTATCCTTTTTCGTATACCATTTAACCCATTTCCATATTCCATTTATGTATATTATCATGCCATTTTACCACCTTTTGCTGCTTATGGTTAAATATAAATAAGTAGTATTTAATTTAATTTTTAGATAAAATAAGTGAATAATAATTATTAGATTGTATTTACTAGTATTTTCTTATATTATGTCAAGAAAATATATATTGCAACATGCTGATTGGAGGAGAAGAATGCAAACTTCCTGTTGCCTGTGGGTACACATATTAGCAAATTAATTCCAAACATAAAATTATTTTCTTATAAAATACTTTGGTTATTTAGTTATAACCAATTATTATTCAGTTTTGATTAGAATGTCCTCACGTTGAAAATAATATTCTATTTTATTGATTGTAACAATGAGCTAAACAAGCTCCTACAATTTAGGGTGAGTTGTTTCAACAAATCAAATTGCTAAATATCAGCCACAAAATAATAGAAAAGTGGCATAAAAATAGGAAACAACTTGCACACATATTTCTTATAAATATGAGCTACATGAGAAAGAAGAGAAGATATAGACTATGCATTATTTTTGATAAATAAAACAACATATTCATGTGACTCAACTAGTGTAAAGGAATTCCATTTTAACACTAGGAAGATTAAGGAGGAAGGGAACCCCCTTCTTGGAATGCTTGGTAATTTTGTAGCTTTTGTAGTAAGTGTGTTTGTTTCCAGCAGTGTGCTTATTTTCAGCAATGTGTTTATTTTCAGCAGTGTGTTTATTTATGTTATTTTATGAAACTATTTAATGTTTATTGTTAATTGCTTAAAATTTAATTATGGGATCTAATGATTATCTGTATTAATGATTGTTCATATTATTGTAGCTGTGAGTTCAATTTCTAGAATCATTACTGTTGTTATTTCTATTCTAGTCTCTGTTGCAGAAATATTGCAGTACAACCATAGTCACAAAAGTAAAACATAAACATTAATTTGATTTTTAAATTAGGTATTTGATTGAGTTTAGGAATGCATTTTCATCCCCACTCACCTCATGAATCACAACCCTTGTGCATATAGCCACAACACCTTTCATGAGCTTATGATCCCTGGATTGACACTTAGACTGAGCTGAATCTAGTTTATTATTTACCCTAGTATTGGCCTATCAGTACAACTCCCTCATATGATATGCAATGAATTTGACTAAACTAACTAAACATATGTATACTTTTAACTCGAAAGTAGGAAATGAAAAACTCAATACAAGGAAAATTCCTAATACCAAGTGCAAAGAAAAGTAGTACAAGTACTGGCTCAAAGACCAGTTCACATATTATAGATCATTAAAATACTAGCACAAAGACTAGTAGGCATGAAACAGATTATAGAACTACTGACACAAAGACTAGTTTACATAAGATAAAGTAACATAAATATCAACCGAATATTACTTGTGAATTGAAATCAAATAAAAAGATGGATACATACACCAACACACATGAATAACATAAACATCCAGATACACCTTAAACACACAGATCTAAGAATATCGACTATCTTTGTAAGCTAGATGCGCATAGACAAATAGAGATTGCATCTCTCAACAAAATTCTATTCAAAATAGCATAATATTAGGTCCTTTTCAATGATGTATAGAGAAAGACAGTTTGAAAATAAATACACACACACACACACACACACACACACACATATATATATATAGTGGGTGAGTAATCACTTCCTTGCCCATAACTAATTTTTAATTGTTTTTTTTTTCAAGAAGTAGAAAGCAACTAAAAACTAGGATAGTGGCACTTCATTCCCTAAATCTACAGATGTGGCAAGTCATTTTCGCAAGGCTTGGAAAGTCTTGATGATGTGTGGAAGCTCCTTATTGCGTGGAATGGTTATATTTCCCATATGTAGTCTCCATGCCAATTGGCTATCCCGAACGTCTTTGATCCTCTGGTCGTAATTCTTCATGAGTCTTGTAGCCTGAGATAGGATGAGATATAGTTTACTAAATTTCCTCAAATGCTCAACATCAAATGACTGGGAGTTGAAAATTTCATTAACTATTTTATGAAAATCACTCTCGAAGGCCTTAGCATTCTCGTCACTCCCATCTCCTTCCCTGTTAGGTTGCAATCTGAGGGCAACAAGGTTTTTACAAGTCTCCTCTAAGATTGCATTGCATTCAGTTCAAACCTCTTGAAGCTTTTGTAAGCCCTATTTTGTTTCTTGTGATTTCCACTCTGCACTTTTATTCTATATTATTTAGTGAGCATCGAAAATGTTGGGTATGATTTGCTCAATGGCTAAATTTTCCATACAAAAACGTATCATGGATTTGATTTAATTTTCATACCGGTTCCATATTATTTCCTCCTTTCTAGCAGTGGCAATCTTCTCTTGAACTTCTATTCTTGAAGCATTTTCCCTTTGTAGGCACTTAAGAGACTCAGAGATAATCTGATTACCTTTTCTGATTAATCCACTACTCCATTCCTCAACAACCCTACTGAAATTTTTGTAGCTCCTCACTTTAATTACTGCCTCCTTTCCTATTAAAGCTAAGGGGGTCAGAGGATGACTCGGCTTGGGATATCAGTTGAGGTGGCAGATCAAAAACTGATTTTAGGCATTCAATTAAGACTTAGATTTTCCTTTTCAATTCATTCTTACTCTCTTTATCTTTCTTGGACCTCTCAACCATTCTTTCTGTAGGCACTTGGAAGATTTGTACATCTCCATCCCTTTTAGGGGGTCCCAAGTCAATTTTGTAAACATCAAAGTCACTGGTTATTGCTTGAGTAACTTCCTTTTGTGTAGTGGGATGCATAATTTCTAAACGTAAACTTCTTGATCTAACATCATCAATTAACCTAGTAGTGGTATTCAAATTATTTGGCTTTGGAGTCCTTTGAAGAAATTTCCCTACCATATCTTGCTTCGGGAGGTCTAGTTATACTGCTTTCCTCTTCCTTGATAAAGTTTTTTCCAGCCAAACAGGAGTATTAGGGACGTTGGTTGCTTTATAACTAGAGGAAGGGAATATCATTCTATTCATGGGAGGAGTATCTATTTGAATACCTTGTGAAGAGAGTGGGGAAGATCTTCATTTTAGAGGTATATCAACCTCCCTGACAGGTGATGACTGAGGTAATGGGGAGGAAGAACTTATATAAATATTACTTAAGCCATTTGCTTCTCCTTCATCCCATTTCTCCTGATCCAAATTAGGTAAATTTGGGAGGTCCTCTCCACAAGTCGGTTGAAGCTCCTTCCTGTTAGGAGGTTCTTCATCATCATTGCCTTGAGCCCCAGATTGCATTGAATGTGAAGCAACCCCAGAGGTTCCTGCAGTTACAGAGGGTTGACCACTACCTCCTACTGGTTGAGTGTTTTGTGATCTAGTATTAGGATGGGATTGCTATGTTTTCTTCTTAGTAACCCACTCTTGGGTCCTTTCCAAAACATTAGCAATCCTAGCCTCAATTATTTCTTTCTCTTTACTACTCCAATCCATAGCAAGAATGGGTCGATTTGCTATTAAGTCTATAAAAATTGGGTCCACTGAATTTGACCCATCATCCTCAACTCCTTGTACATCAAAACTCAAATTACAGATGATTATTTATCTCAAATACAGTCTCATCTAACTCCTTCTCACTTCAAATTCATCAAAACAACCATTCCAATAGTCCTCCAGAGTAGGAAAATAGAGGAAACCAGGACCCAACTTCAAATTATCTTTAACATAATCCTTAAGATCGAAAGGAAAATGTTCATCATAGGTTTGTAGATTGTACTTGGTTATCTCCTTTTCTATATTGAGGACATATGACATGGACTCACATGTGTAGGGACTGAACCCAACTGGAAATTGCACCATCACCCTTCTCCACTCCTAGCATATCTCGTTGACATCTGCTAGCTACCTGTAAACCTCAATCATCACAAACTAATCTTTCAAGTGCCTTGGGAGCTTGATGGGAAAACAAGTGAAACCACCAACCCTAATATAAGAGAACCTCTGAAACTGAATGAAATGGATTCAATAATAGATAACAAACTGTGTAGCCTTAGGTGAAATCCATATTTCAATTTTCCCTTGCAGTTATATGGTTCCTCTTATAGTGAAGGTTTTTGAATCCTCCTATGATGAGAAAAACTTTTATATAATTGCAATTTATCAAGGTGTTCAAAATTGACACCTAATCACGAGGGAGATTACTCGACCTCAAGCCTGGCCAAGGTCTAGTATTTGCAATAACATAAATCAAATACTAGGACATAAAAAATGCCCTATCTGTAGGAAATTAAACTAGTTGATTGTGTAAGCTATCATTGATAAGTGTTTCCCAATCTAGAAATTAGGTTCCTTCGAGTATAATCTGGATGAAGAAATACATTCATTTTTGAAAACAAAAGGCATCTTCATTTCCTTGAACTTTGTGTAGCAACAAAATCATGTCAGATATCTCTCCTGCAAAATGGTGCCTGTATAAATTCAGGGGTAGATGACATTTGCCTCCCTTGGGTTTTTCCAACTAGTTCCTTGCCATTATGTTTCAATAGTATCCCTTCTTTAGTGAAAACTCAATTTAAGCATAGGTGAAATCCATGGGCGAGTAGGGTCCTTTTTTAGGAATTCTTAAACATGAGGCAAAAGTATCTCTTTGAATTTTAATCACCAAGTGGTTGTCCTCAGTTTTTATTTCCCAGGTCTAACCATTATAATGCCTTATACATTCTAGAATCAATTTTGGGAATTGAACAACTACGAGAAAGGTGGCTACCTATACCAATCCACTTTCAATTACTTTTTGTGTGATAGGTGGTGGATTAGGAGCACTGAATTTTTGCTTAATCTATTTCAAATTTACTGACCCTAGCTTAGTATCTCCTATCTCAGGCATGTCACATGTTAACCTCACGACGTACTCATACACTTGACACTTAATTCTATCCATTTCTGGACTAGTAGGGTTCAAATGAATTTTCACCAAGTAATCTAAAATGCAAGGAAAAAAAGCTTGAAAATCATATGCTCATAAGGAAAAGATAAGGACAAAAATACCTCACAACGACCTCAAACTCTAAGGGCAGAACTCTACATTGGTGTGCTCCCTTTCTTCACGTCTCCTGGAGTGAATTTCGTAGCTGAAGAATGTTTGTTCCTAGCATGAATTTCCCTTTTAATTCCCCATGAGAAATGTGTAAGTAGATAAACATTAAATACCATTTTCCATCGTGTAGGCACGTGTCAACTTTCACATCACTGCCTCAATATAACCACTTTTCAAAAAATTAAAAAGGAATGACTATGCAGGTGGAGAAGTGGGTAGTTCAAATAACAAGTTGTAAATCACCACCCAAGTTCATACTTAGCTACAAAACACCTCTTGCTTAATGAAGTTAATTGTTTTTCTCTCTAGGAGGTAAATGGGAGAGTTCAAAAAACTTAATAACACACCACACACATTGTCTTAGCTCAAAATAGACCAAAAGGGGAATTTCATAAGTTCATTTAACTGGGAAAAACACCACTAGTACTTTCAAAACAAGTGGGAAGTGCTACTAGGTGGGAAAAGGGGGATTTAGAGTAAATTAACAAATCACCACCTGGGTTATATGAGACACTCAAAGCACCACTAGTACATGACTTAGCCAAAATTTTGAAAATGAACATGATTCTTTGGGGGGGGGGAAATATTAGGTAACTATTAACACTATGATTTGCACCCAAGCTAAAATTTGACACATCTAATCATGTGTAACATGGGAACTTTTCTAAGGCTGTGGGTAACCTTATGGCAGAAAAGGACCTCTAGAGAAAGTTGGTTCTTTATTGGATATCACCTAAAACTACTACTTTTTATAGCAGAAATGGAAAAAGAATGCTTGAAATGAAAATTGTAACTAAAAGAAAAGGTGATTCACCAAATTGGCAAGGGCTATGATGATTCAGACTTGCATGCACTTGACCACTAATGATATAGCTAAACTGCACAACTTATCTTTGTAAGTTCATACATGAAATTTTTGTTGGAATATGGATTTGAAGAGATTTGTAAGGAAAGCTAGATGCGGAAACAAATCTCCTAACGTCAAAACCTCAGAGAAGAATGCATATATACTTTTAATTTTTAATTACAGTTCAACTAAGATGCACTATGAAGTAAATATCAAAAATAAAGTATTTGACAATCACACATGAAAACCAGATATACGTGGGAAAACCCTTACAGGAGAAAAACCCACCACACCAAGAGAAGTCACTTTGTATTACAATAATAAAGATTACATACAAGTTTCAGACTTATCCTTCTGATGTCTTTATACAGCAGCATTCACCATGAACAATCTTGTACATGAACCTTCAAGTTACAGTCTTTACAGATTAGAATACATTTACTGATCATACAACCACCCAACAATCCGTCGATCTAACCAACTGATCACAATCAACAATCACAGAGTATAACCATGTCATTCCATGTCCGTCAAGCTTCCTCACAGAATCGTCACAACAAACAATCTTCCAACTGTTCAGATTCAGCTTCTCCTATTGGTCCACGAGACTCCACATAGGATGGTCAAAGAGTCAATAGAGCCCACATTGTATCGACATGTCGGTGAGACACAAGAAGTGTCTCCCCAATGCCCTAAAAACTTCATATCGATGTCACCAAGAGTTATCGTTATTTCCAAGACGTTCTATCGAGCTTTCATGTGTTACATTGAAGCACCAAGCAATCGACGAGACCTATCGCTTTCGCCAGGACATCATAGCGAGGTCCAAAAGTCTCATAGATGTGAGTTTACCATTCGGCAAGAGTATCATTCTCGCCAGGACCTCATGCTGAGATTTCAAGGGTTATACCGAAGTCACATGTTATACTGAGCTCCAAAGAATAGTCGGCAAGACTTAACACCTTCACCGAAAGTTCTTATCGAACACATATATGTTACACCGATGACCACCATTTGCTAAGAGCTATACCGAAGAATTCTCATCATCGGCGAGACATTCCATTCTCACTGAGACTTCTCCCTGAAGCCCTTTGAGTTACCCTGATGACTTTAAACCAAACATTGTCGGTGAGACTTTAACACATCGCCCGGACTTCTTCCCGAACAAGCCTTTTAGCCAAGGGTCTCAATGATAAGAGATAGAATGGCCTATCAGCCAAAGATCTCCCCGAGCGATAAGAGGTCACACTGAAAGCTTCTTGTCACAGCAAGACACCAAAAAGTAACTGTTGGTGAGAATCCTCCAAGGTCACAACGACCTGTGCAAAACATAGTGTTCCAAACTGCTAGTCGGCCAGACATAAGAGTTGTCACACCGACTTGACTCCAATGGAGGTTTCAGCTTGTGATGATTGAGGCATATATTTCCAACAATCTCCCACTTGATGAAGATCACACAGGCATCTCCAGAGCACAATAAAACTTACTGAATATCATGGGCACTAAGGCCCATTGAACTGGCACACCACCTGAACTTGCCTGTACTTATTGGCTTTGTCAATGAATCTACAACATTCTCCAGAGTATCAACTTTTTCCAAACTGACCTTTCCATCCTCCACCATATCTCATAAAAAGTGATACTGTACGTCAATATGTTTCGTCCTGGCATGGAAAGTAGGGTGCTTTTCCAGAAAAATTGCACTCTGACTGTCACAGAAAATAGTTATTTCCCCTGCATCAAAACCAATGTTAGAACACAAAGGTTTCAACCAAACTACTTCTTTACAAGCATGAGTAGCTACCATGTATTCAGTCTTTGTAGTGGACAAAGTGACTACAACCTGCCACTTACTCATCCAGCTCACTGCACCACCATTCATCATGAAAATATATCCATTGGTGGACCTCCTGCTGTCAATGTCCCCTACCCAGTCAGAATCTACATATCCATGAATGCTGAGAGTCCTCTGTGATTCAACCAAATCCCATGTTAACACAAAGAAAAATCTGAAGTTCCCTTCAAATATTTGAAAACTCTCTTTACAACATCCCAATGTGTCCTTCCAAGATTAGTCATAAACTGACTAAGAACTCCCATTGCTTGGGCAATGTCTGGCCTTGTACAGACCATCGCATACATGAGACTGCCTCCTGCACTAGCATAGGATACATTGGTCATGTCCTCCATATTAGTAGGAGATTTTGGATAGTCCTCAACAGATAGCTCTATTCCCTGCAAGACTAGAACCACTAGTTGTTTGCAATCATTCATACAAAATCTCTCAAGAATAGTCCTGATATACTTACTCTGACTGAGCCATAGTTTTCTATTCTTCCTATCCCTGGTTATCTCCATCCCCAGAATATACCTTGCTGCACCAAGATCTTTCATTTCAAACTTAGCAGATAATTGAGACTTAAGATTAGAAATCATTAGCTTACTATTGCCTATGAACAACATATCATCAACATAGAGAGCAATAATAAGAACTCGATCACTTTCAGCTTTATAATATACACAGTGATCAGATTTTGATCTCACAAATAAAGACAATACAAAAGTATCAAATTTCTGGTACCACATTCTAGGTGACTGCTTTAACCCATACAAAGACTTCTTTAATTTGCATACCAATTTTTCTTTACCTTTTTCAACAAAGTGCTCAGGCTGGGACATATAGATTTCTTCTTCAAGATCACCATGAAGAAATGTTCTCTTCACATCCATCTGTTCGACCTCTAAGTCATACGCTATTGCAAGTGACAAAAGAAATCTGATAGATGTCAGCTTTGCTACAGGAGAAAATATCTCCCCATAATCAATTCCCTCGACCTGGGAATAACCCTTTGCAACCAGTCTTCCCTTGTACTTTTCTACACTACCATCTAGACCAATCTTTTTCTTAAATACCCATTTGCAGCCCACCACTTTTCTACCTTCAGGCAAGGGCACCAGACTCCAAGTTTCATTCTTTTCTAATGATTCCATATCTTCTTCCATGGCTTCTAACCAGGATTCTGAATCGGACATTCTAAATGCCTCTTTTACAGTCCTAGGCTCATCAGTGCTAGAAATCAAAGCATAGGCACAAGTAGAATCAATCAAAGAGAACCCATACCTATCAGGTTGTTTTCTTTCACAGGTTGACCTCCTCACTGGATGAGGCTGAGATTCTTCTTCTTCAGAACTTTTAGAACTGTTTGAGCTCTCCTTAGTTTCAGGTACATTTTGAATTTTCAATTCCTCTTTCTCTGGTGTAGGAGGAATTTCAGCTACATCCTTATTGTTTTCTGACTTTGTCTTTGACTGCAGATCCAAGGTGGAAGGTTTCAACTCATGAAAGATTACACTTTTGTTGTATACAACCTTCTCTGTATCAGGATTCCAAAGCTTGTATCCCTTTATGCCAGCACTATAGCCAATAAAAATACATTTGACATTGTTCTCCAATTTAGATCTTTTCATATCCGGCACATATGCATATGCCTCACAGCCAAAGACTTGAATATGTCTACGAGAGGGCTTCTTACCAGACCATGCTTCCAAAGGTGTTTTCTCAACAAGAGTAGAGTTTGAAGACCAATTAATCAAGTAACATGCAGTAGACACAGCCTCAGCCCAAAACTTCTCCTCCAAGCCAGCACTACTTAGCATACTTCGTGATCTCTCCATCACTATCCTATTGAACCTTTCTATAACTCCATTTTGCTATAGAGTATAAGGTGTAGTCTTATGTCTTTTAATCCCATGGTCTTTACAATATCTTTCAAATTCATCAGAACAAAATTCACTGCCATTATCAGTCCTTAAGCATTTTATTTTTCTACCAGTCTGATTTTTAACAAGGTTCTTAAATTCCTTAAATCGATTGAACACTTCTGATTTACTTTTCAAAAAATAAACAAATGCTCTTCTTGAATAATCATCAATGAATGACACATAGTATCTTGTCTTAGACAAAGAAGGAACATCCACTGGACCAAATACATCCGAATGAATATAATCTAGCAAACCAGAAGGTTTATGAGGACTGGAATAAAATGACACACGGTGGTGCTTTCCATATATACAGTGTTCAAAAAATTCAAATTCAAGATTACAATCTTCAAGCCCCTCAACCAGGTTTTTGTTCTTCAAGGTTTTTAAACCTTTTTCTCCTATGTGGCCTAGCCTATGATGCCAGAGCATAATCTTCTCTGCTGGAAGTTTTACTTCCATAGAGTTTACATAATTAGGGATATTTCCCTCTTTACATCCACGAGTAGCTTTCTGTGACTTTACAGAGACACTGTTACATTGAACAACATGTGCATCTAGCTTGTACAGGGTACCAGTTTGAGCACCTCTAGCCAGCACCATTGAACCTCTAGTTATCTTGTAGCCATTTCCAGAGAATGTGACTTGTACTCCAATATCATTTAGCTTATTGACAGACAATAGATTTTAAGTCAGACCTGGTATGTGCATTACATCATTAATTCCCTTTACTCCACCATCAGGGAATTAAATTCTAACTCTTCCACAACCAACAATCTCCAAAGTTGAATCAGTTGCTAAGTACACCTTTCCACCATTGTATTCTTCATACTTTGTGAACTAGTCTCTATGAGATGTCATGTGAAAAGATGCACCAGAATCAATCAGCCAGACATCATCTGATGCCTGTGTAGCCAAGGTAGCAATGAAAGTATCTGAATCAGCTTGAGAAGAATCATTTTTGGAAGAGTACTTCTTCTTCTTCTTTTTCTCCTCTTTGCAATCCTTTCGGACATGACCAAGTTGCCCACAGTTCCAGCACTTCACCTTGGAATTCTTGCCAGGAGACTTCCATCTCCCCTCTAATTTTGATTTTGATTTCTTGTCCTTCTTCTTGCCTTTCTCTTTCGGTCTTCCTCTGACAACAAGAGCTTCCTTCGCCATCTCAGAAGATTTCCTTCTCATCTCTTCTAACAACAAAGAACCAACAACATCTTCCATCTTGAAACTGGATGTTGTACTCCCAATAGCCATCACCAGATAATCCCAAGAGTCTGGCAAAGAACACAGTAATAGCAAACATCGATCCTCTTTGTCAATTTTTACACCAACAAATGTCAATTGAGCAATCAACATATTAAATGTGTTCAAATGATCAGCTACAGACCCTCCTTCCTGCATTCTTAAAGAATACAGCTTCTTCCTTAGGAATAATTTATTCACCAAGGACTTCCCTTGATAAATAGACGCCAGTCTCTTCCACAAAGAAGATGTGGTCTTCTCCTCATGCACATTCAGAAGAACTGTGTTTGCCAAACAGAGCCTTATCATCCCCTTAGACTTCCTATCTTTAAGGTCCCAATCTTCTTGCTTCATGCCTGTAGGTTTAGTTCTAGACATTGCAAGCCACAAATCATGATCAACTAGAAGATCCTTCATCTTGAGTTTCCACAACTCAAAGTTACTACCATTGAATTTCTCTATTTCAAACTTTCCAGACGTGCTAGCCATCTCAGCCTGTAAATAGAAATAACAAACTCTACAAGACTCTCATTGAACATAATTGACTCAAAAAACCCAACGTACCCACAAGGATAACACAACTAGCCAGGATTTGATACCACTTGTAAGGAAAGGTAGATGTGGAAACAACTCTCCTAACTTCAAAACCTCAGAGAAGAATGTAGATATACTTTTAATTTTTAATTACAGTTCAACTAAGATGCACTATCAAGTAAATATTAGAAATAGAGTATTTGACAATCACACATGAACACTAGATATATGTGGGAAAACCCTTATGGGAGAAAAACCCACCACACCAAGAGAAGTCACTTTGTATTACAATAATAAATATTACATACAAGTTTTAGACTTATCTTTTTGATGTCTGTATACAATAGCATTCACCATGAACAATCTTGTACAGGAACCTTCAAGTTATAGTCTTTACATATTAGAATACATTTACTGATCATACAACCACCCAACAATCCGTCGATCCAACCAACCAATCACAATCAGCAATCACAGAGTATAACCATGTCGTTCCATGTCTGTCAAGCTTCCTCACAGAACTGTCACAATGAACAATCTTCCAACTATTCAGATTCAACTTCTCCTATTGGTCCACGAGACTCCACATAGGATAGTCAAAGAGTCAACAGAGCCCACATTGTATCAGCATGTCGATGAGACATAAGAAGTGTCTCCCCAACGCCCTAAAAACTTCATATTGATTTTTCCAAGAGTTATCGTTATCACCAAGACATTCTATTGAGCTTTCATGTGTTACACCGAAGCACCAAGCAGTCAGCGAGACCTATCGCTTTCACCAGGACATCATAGCAAGGTCCAAAAGTCTCATAGATGTGAGTTTACCATTCAGCAAGATTATCATTCTTTCCAAGACCTCACGTCGAGACTTCAAGGGTTATATCAAAGTCACATGTTATACCGAGCTCCAAAGAATAGTCGGCAAGACTTAACACCTTCACCGAGATTTCTTATTGAACACATATATGTTACACCGATGACCGCCATTCGCCAAGAGCTATACCGAAGACTTCTCATCATCAGTGAGACATTCCATTCTCACTGAGACTTCTCCCTGAAGCCCTTTGAGTTACCCTAATGACTTTAAACCAAACGTTGTCGGTGAAACTTTAACACATCGCCCAGACTTCTTCCCGAATAAGCCTTTCAGCCAAGGGTCTTAATGATAAGCGATAGAATGGTCTATTGGCCAAAGATCTCCCCAAGTGGTAAGAGGTCACACCGAAAGCTTCTTGGCATAGTGAAGACACCAAAAAGTAACCGTTCGGTGAGAATCCTCCAAGGTCACAACGACCTGTGCAAAACATGGTGTTCCAAACTGCTAGTCGGCGAGACATAAGAGCTGTCACATCGACTTGACTACAATGGAGGTTTCAGCCTGTGATGATTGAGGCATATATTTCCAACAAGATTATGTATGGCTACTTGTGTTGTCATTGATAGAAACTAGAGTCAATAGTATGGTTCACAGTGTTAGTATTGCTCCTACCAACAAGGGAAGTAAGATTATGTAATCTACTGGCAGAAAGAATCAAGAACAAGACATTCGGTTGATAAGAAAATCTGATCACTTCACCAAATCACTATTTTGTGGTGTGGATCTCCAGGGAAGTTTCCCTAGCATTTATGCTATCCTACTGATGAGTTTTTTGGTGTCGCATTAGTTGGAGTTCGAGTTAAGAGGTTGAGTAGCATGATTCATGGTTTATTCTCTCATTTTAGCCAACATGTTTTATATGGTGTATCGCGAATGTGTATGGAGTATGGATTTAGCTGTTTCTTATGTTTGGAACTTTGTTTTGGGTCCCTAATATACTCTAGCCAACTTGTGTGGGTATGCATCAAATCTAATTAATGATTTGAGCTAACATAAGCAAGAATATTATATTTTTTTAAGAAGCCTACATTGAATTCTTGATTAGTGGGTATATAAAGGAGATCAAAAAATCATTTTAAAGTGTGTGTGGAAGTAGTTGTGGTAGAGATAATAGTGTATGTGCATCAAGAAGAGAGCGAAAAAGGTCAAATCAGTTCTATGAGGGCACAAAAGTTCTATATGCTAAGCAGAGCAAAGTAGAGGAGCATAAGTGTGAATTGGTCAAAGATTCAGAATCTGATCATGAGCTTCATTGGAACTGAATCTAGGAATTTGTAGATGTATTCTCAATTCAATATTTTTTTTAATTTCAATTATACTTTGTAAGGCAGTGAGTCTTCTCTTTTAAGCAGTGAGCTCTAGGCAGTGCGCTTGAATGCAAGTGCATTCTCTTTTTCTCATACTTTTAACAAAGTATATATTGTGGATTAATCTCCACCATTGTTTTTCCCTTAATAGGGTTTCCACGTAAAAATATATGGTGTTATGGTGCTCATTAATGTGATTGCATATTTCCATCTGTTTATGTGTTGTGAATGATGTTTTAAGTTCAATTATTATTGTTGATAGTTTTATATCTGATTTGAAAATAAAATATTGTAGAACACTGATTCACCCCCCCTCTCAGTGTTCCTAGTGTGTGGAAATTCAATGGACATTGGTGGTATTCAACAACATCTTATGGTGGCACTTGATAATCTTGATCAATCCAAAGCAAAGGTCATGGAACTAAAAGCAAATCTTGTGGCTGCCAAAAAATTCATTCAATCACTGAAGGATAAGATAAATGAGTCAAGGGAAAAGAGGAAGGAACTATGTGGTCAGTTGAAGAAAAAATAAAGTAAAGGTTTGGATGATGTTCATCTAAATCAAACCCTAAGGGAAATAATAGAAGAATGTGAAAATATTGTTAAGGACAATACAACCCTAAAACTTGAAATGGAATTTGTGGTGATGAAGTTTACCAAAGAGATTGAAGAAAGAAAGAAGAATGAGGAGAATCTGGCCCAGTCCTTGAAAGAAAAATTTGAACAATGTAGCAGAACTAATAGTGAATTCATTTAGTTGGAGATTGAATTGCAACAATCCAGAAATAATGAACAAGAGCTTGAGAGATAGGTAGTTATCCTCAGAGATGAGCTTGCTACTGCAAATGAATTCAAGGAGAAATTCAAGATAAGTTCTACTAGGATTGATGAGATAACCAGACATAAGGATATAAATGACAAGTGAGGTCTTGGCTATGAGAAGGGTGAGAGCTCTATATCTGAAAAGAAGAACAAAGATAGAAGACATTTGATAAGGAAACCTAATGCTAAAAAATTTCATGGATATTGCTTTGCTTGCAATAAATTTGGACATATGGCTTCTCAATGTAGAAGAAAGATAAACCCTAGTAGTCCATCATTTTATGGTCATTGTTTTAAATGCAATAAGTTAGGTAATAAGGAATTAGAATGTAGAAGTATGTATGTCAGTGCAAGTAACATTAAATGCTATACCTATGGAAGATTTGGACATATTGCTAATCAATGCAGGTCAAGAGGAAATCAGTGGAATGGATGGTATAGACAGAAAAATCTGGTATGCTACAATTGTAACAAACTTGGGCACATTGCAAGATTCTGCAAGAATAGAAACATGAATAAAAGAGGTCCAATTTATTAAGGAAGAAATTCACCGAAAGACAACAAAGGAAAAGAAAAAGCATCAGTGGAAGATATAAGAGATCAGATGAAGAAAACATGGGTAAAGAAACGTGAATCTGATGAAGGAAACAAGGTTGTATCGAAAGCTCTCTCCGATAACCCTTCTGACAATTGACTTCAAACCAATGGCCTAGGGGGAGTTTTTCATGAAAAAATCTTGTCCCCCTGTGATATAGTTGGCACCGAATTACAGGATGTCATCAACCGTTGTATTATTTATTGTTGAAAGTTTTTGCAATTATCTGTTGAGTTGGATGAAATGATATAGGTCCACAGTCAGTTCTTCGCTTGCTGTCTAAGTTTGTAGAGTAAGAACTTCTAGGGCAACACATTTAATGTGGTAGAAAGTTAAGTATGCAAAGTTATAAAAGGGAACTTGGAACCCTAATTCGTATCGTGCATTGAAGGAGAATAGTTGGGGAGCATTCTCTACAAAATTCCAAAGGAGAAAAAGGTCAATTTAGCGGTGAATTCTCTAGGTAGTTATGTTGCTTATTGATTTAATATTTATTTGGCGATCAATAGAACCTTGTTTGGCACAAAAAATGAAACAAATCTAAGGAACAGTAACTCTAGATGAGTATAGCAGTCAAAAAGTTAGGGATGAAGGAAATTTGTTGTCTCCTGCCGAATTGAGGAAGCTTGGAGGATCAAAGTATAAGAATTTGGATATATGGAATGAATTTCCTCATTTCGTCAATGTGAAAATGATTCAGTTTATCTTGAATAGATTGGACGGTGATATCCTCACTTTGGATAAACCTTATCAAATCTCAGAGAATTTAATCAAGAAGCTAACAAGTCTGTGTAATGTTGGCAATATTCTGAAGAAGAAATTGATCCAAAATGTTGAGGTCAAAGCCCTAACTAAAATAAGGGGAGATTAGAGGGATCTGATAATTTCATCGATTAAAGATCCTTTGACAAGGTATGTGTTTCATGAAATCTCATATAAGATCTTCAGAAATCAAGAAGGATCAACCTCGACAAGTGTTGTATATATCGCTCATAAAATGATAATAGAAAATGAATACTTTGAACTATGTAGTCTAATAAAGGATCAACTAATGGAGAATGTACAACTAATGAAGGATATAGACTACTCCTTTAGGTTTGGAACTCTAGCAATATGCATTATGATGTATTTCCTAAATTGTTTGCCTCTGAATGACAATGTTGTGTGGAAGGAAAATATGTCAGTCTGCAAACAAATCTTTGAGCATTACAAATCTTTTGAAAATGGTGAACGGGTGTATGAAAAATTCTTTAGAAAGGTGTAAGAAAATTTTGGGGCAATTGTTATCCCCCATCTGGTAAAAATAACTGAAGTTGGATCATCCTCTGAAAAGATAGAGAAAAAGCAGAATAGAGGAAGAGATTTGGCTGGTGTCACTCCTCCGACACCCAAGTCAGCAAGAGTTGAAGAAAAAGGGAAAAGAAAGTTGGTTGTGGATATAGAGGATGAAGAATATAAGGAATATACTCCTAGAGATCAACCAAAACTAGGTGAACCAAAAATAATAATAGCTAAAGATAATGATGAAGAAGGTGCTCTATTCAAATCAAAGATAATAAAAATTATTCAGGATGAAGACAGACTACAAAAGATATCTGACATATGGGTGAATGGACCATCCTGTGAGAAAGACTTCATTGAGAACACTATGGGAAGATACTTTGTTGATAACAATATTGAATTGGAGAGTCTGCAGGATGTTCTCCTAGAAGAACTGATTGAGTGTGTTAAGGAAGCTATGGAATCTGTGCCTCTGGATAGGAAAGAGGAGGAAATAATTTCTCATCTGAAGATGTAGTTTATGGTATCTCTTACTAAGCTAAAAAAGAAAATGAATGTGTTGAGATAGTGCATTGATTTGACCAATAAATTCTTCAATTACTATCTAAGGTGGACTCATGTGGTCAGCAAGTACAAGGATAAGTTGGAGGAAATTGAAAAAGAACTTGTCAGAATTGGATAAGAATCCAATATGTTTTTGGATAAGGAAGGTGAAGTTAAGAAGAAGGTTCATGGTCTGTAGGCTTAGCATGCAAAGGTTCACTTTTCTAGAAATACTCTCATGGATGCCTTCTAGAAAGTAAAAGATCTGACTAAAGGAAGGCTAGAGCAAATGATTGAAGTGCTAAAGACTGGAGAAAAGTTGTAATAAGCTATCACCATTCCCAAATCCCTTTTCTAGATTATCAATAGGACATCAGAGAATAACAACTCTATTATAGCTATTGGGATTGTGGTGGACTCTTGGAAGAAATTCCTTCTAGAAATTAAAGTCAAGTACAAAATAATCTTCTAATTTTGGCAGCAGTTCTTCAAATTTTGGTCTAACTCTCTATTTTGCAAAGGGGAGAGAATAAGTGGAGAAGTATAGAATCTTTTTCATTGATGTCAAAGGGGGAGAGAATGCAGTGAAAAAATTCTTGACATCAAATGGGGAGAAACAATTTTGGTTTTGTTGAGTTTTTTGTTTTGACACTTAGTCAATTTTTCATTAAGTGTTTCCATCAGTGCCAAAGGGGGAGATTGTTGGCATATGGCTTTGAAGAGATTATTTTTGGCTACTTGTGTTGTCATTGATGGAAACTAGAGGCAACAGTATCGTCCACAATGTTAGTATTGCTCCTACCAGCAAGGGAAGTAAGATTATGTAAACTATCGACAAAAAGAATGAAGAACAAGACATTTAGTTGATAAGCAAATTTGATCACTTCATCAGATCACTATTTTGTGGTGTGGATCTCCAGGGAAGATTTCCTAGCATTTAAGCTATCCTAATGGAAATTTTTTTGGTGTCGCATTAGTCGGAGTTCAAGTTAAGAGGTTCAATAGCATGATTCATGGTTTATTCTCTCATTTTAGTCGACATGTTTTATATGGCATATCGCGGATGTATATGGAGTATGTATTTATCTATTTCTTATGTTTGTTACTTTGTTTTGGGTCCCTACTATACTCTAGCTGACTTGTGTGGGTACACATCAACTCCAATTAATGATTTGAGCTGACATAAGCAAGAATATTATATTTTGTTAAGAAGCCAACATATATTGAATTCTTGATTAGAAAGTATATAAAGGAGATCAAAATATAATTTTAAACTATGTGTTGAAGTAGTTGTGGTAGAGATAATAGTGTATGTGCATCAAGAAGAGATCAAAAAATGGTAGATCAGTTATATGAGGGAAGAAAAGTTCTATATGCTAAGCAAAGCATAACAGAAGTGCGAACTGGTCAAAGATCCAGAATCTGATCATGAGCTTCATTAGAACTAAATCCAACAATTTTTAGATGTTGTATTCTCAATTTAATATTTTTTTGTAATTTCAATTATACTTTGTAAGGTAGTGAGCCTTCTCTTTTGAGTAGTGAGCTCTAGGTAGTGCGCTTGAATGCAAGTGCATTCTTCTCATACTTTTAACAAAGTATACATTGTGGATTAATCTTCACTATGGTTTTTCCCCTAACAAGGTTTCCACATAAAAATATATGGTGTTATGGTGCTCATTAATGTGATTGCATGTTTCCATTTGTTTATGTGTTGTGGATGATGTTTTAAGTTCAATTATTGTTGTTGATAGTTTTAGATCTAATTTGAAAATCAAATGTTGTAGAACACTGATTCACCCCCCTCTTAGTGTTCATAGTGTCCAACACATTTCACAAGAAGGTTTGAATGTATTAAACCTTAAAGAGGAAAAGCAAATTTTCATAATCTAAAGATACATGCAACTTTTAACACAACTTGTAACCTGCACAAACATACTTTTGTAGAAAAGGCATGAAAACATGAGACAAAACTTCAAGGAGATTAAGATACCTCACAAGTAGCTTGATCATCACTCAATGATGCATAAATACTGCAATAATAAGGTGGAAAAAATTGAAATCAGTAGAATCCAAGGCACTGTCTATATTTCATTCTACTCAAATGAGTTACAAAAATGTGCTCAAATCTGAGAAAGGACTACAAAATCACTGTCTCCAAAATATCTGCAAATTTTGAACTATCCCAAATTAGTTACATGAGTGAATATATAACACAACCCAAGTAGTTTCACCAAAATAGGACCTAGCAACTACCTTGGGTCGGATTCCCTAGAAAATCCTAAAAATGAGGCATTAGATTCCTCATAAAAAAAACTCCAACATGTGAGGAAGAAAGGTCTTCACCAAACCAAACACCTAGGTATGCAAAAACACCAACAAAGTGCATTAATGTCCCTACAAGTGTGGGTACATGTCTCCAAATTGAAAATAACTTCCCCTATATTCCCTCCACTTGTTTTCAAAGCACAACTCTCATCTTCTATTGGTAATCTCCATCATTTTGCATTTTATTTTAAAATAACAAAATAATTTAAGGCTTATAATTGCACCTTAAAATCATTTTGTTTTACAATAAATATATATGCAAAAGATGAAAATCTAAAGGAAAACCTCCATGTAAACATACATAGCTGAGGTGGCAATCTCAAAATGAGGTGGACTCCATGTGTTGAGATGGTATTTATCATGACAAAAAATAAAAAATACTCTTAAGGAAAAACAAATTTCCTAAGGTACAAACACTAAAAGTAGGGCCGCAGGCTCATACATTAGTTGAATTGATTTTGTTTTTAAAACAATGGCAAAAAATGCCATGTTTCTCTTGTTAGCATATTAGGGTAATGAGAAACCCTAAAATCAAAAACAAGGAAAAGAAGAATATTTTTCATTCTTCCTTGAAGCTTCATGAAGAAGCTATCCTGCTGCCGACACAAGGGTTTGATGAAGCTTTTGTAGCTACCTTTTCATGGTGAAAGCTGGACATAGCAGAGGTTTACCCAATGGATTTTATGAAAAAGCAACACAAGCAAGCTCAGGCGAGCTAACTATGAGCATAAAAGGTCACTTCTAATTTCATTAATTGAATGAAAGCTCAAATTCAAGCCCTGTCTATGCAAAAATGGTTGACTTGATTTGTATTTCTTCGCTTTCCTAGAAACAATGAAAATATCTGAGCTAAGGGATTTCTTTCTCTCTTGTATTTCTAAATATTTCACACCTTTGACACTGAAAATATTCATGTATATCGAGTTCCTAACCACTGTTTATTGCATATAGACTCATTATGATTTCATTTATTTGATGTGGCCACCATAGTCTTTTTTGGGAAAACTTGGTCTTTGTAGCATTATTAGCCATGGTTGCACCTTTAATTTGTAGGAACTTGAGGGCTTGTTTTGTATTATGATGGAAAAGTCTTATGTGAAATATATGGGTATTTCATTCATAAAGAACTCTACAACCACGACCATACTCTTACATGCAAAAGACTTCATTCTGAGTTGAGGGCTTTAACTTTTGGCATTTGGATTTTGATTTTCCTGTAGAAATTAATGAATACCTTTGTATAATTTCAAGCCTCTTATTGAATCATTGTTGCATTTGGTTTTTGTACAGAAAATGGTGAATATATCTGCATATTTATTTTTCCCCTATGAGTAAAAGTTCAAAAATAAGCTTTTGGGAGTGTAGAAAATAAAACACATTCTGTAACTTCTCCTTCGATATCCAGGGTTTACTTCACTGTATATGGGTTTTCTATTTTGTAGATTCTTGAAGTTCTTTCTTGTGTCCTTGGACCCTCTCTTTTACCACTACTGAATCTTTGTGCCCTCTGGAAAACCTAGGGTCATTCTGATTGTGCATTTGGGTTTTGATTTGATGACGAGGGTTTCCTCACTCTTAACAGGTATCAAGGGTTTCACTGTGTATAAAGGTTTCTACATGAAGCCTTAGCTTTAGTTGTGGTTCCTTTGTCTCTAAGGAACCCTTCAAGATGCAATACCACTGCTCTCCTTGCAATAACTCCTATGACGCTGTCATGAGGACTGCCCTATGTACTCTATGACCTTGGCACACACTTTGTGACCAAGATTTTCCATCATTGCTTACTCTCTCAATTTGTGGCATGGCTCCCTTGATTGAAATTAAGAGCTACAACATAATGATATTCATCACACTATCCATCATACTTATCATTCATTTGGCTATTAAAATGACTGTAACACTTAAATGTATTCATCCTAAAGGATACCATCATTGTTTTGTTTTTATGATCACTATTATGAAGGGTTAATATCCTATTTATTTCGTAGCATTGCTATCTTATATTCTTGACATTAGCAAAGTCAAGTTTCATTAGTGTAGTAGCAATGATAAGCTCCTTCTAAAACTAGAACTTTTGACCTCATAATGGTTAAGATGCTAAGAAAGGTCACACCTCATATTGCTCTCTAATTCAACATCTTAGAACCCTCATGATGTATGTTCATGATGAAATATATCTCTCAATGTTTGTCAGATGAAATTTTGAGCTTCTACTATTACATCTTAAGTGCACTGTCCTTGACCTCTACCATTGGACTGACCTGCTAATCACTTCATTGTAAAGAATCTGTCATGATATGATTGTCATGGCACCCTTCCAATAGTTATCATATCACTGCATATAGTGATGATTGCCACTGTACTTTTAATTACTCTAAGTAACCACCATTTATTTATGATTAATCTACCTTTTCATCATTTATTTTTGTGATGTCACTTGCAGTTGATATTATGAAATACCAAACATATATACATCATACTAAATAAGTGCATATGCTCCACTACATTATTGAATGTTGTTTAATCATACCTCTAATGTATTGTTCTACACAAGCTACTTCGTTACAATGATCTCATACATATGAATTTCCCTATTGCTTGGATAGTCATTTTATGCTTTTCATTATACTTCGTTACCGTAGCAAAGTTGTATATGAAATCCTTTCTCTTTTGCAGACTAATTTATTTTCCTGAGAGCACTTTTTGATTTAAATCTTGAATGTAGAGAAATAGATGCACTTTGTATGTATATAATGTCATGATATCATTACTACTCTGTATTGCATCATTTTCCCATAGGACTGATCATCCTTTTCACAATAACACAGAGCACTAATACAAAACACTTGGCTTCCAGGTACATCACCTCATTTAGGAATCATGCTAACATTTGAAAATGATACAATTTCTTTTGGCTTTTGTGACCTTTTTCTTTAGAGATATTTCCTTCTTGTTGGAACTAAAATTCCAGATTGGAAACCTCTAGAGGAAAGGCCAAAAATGTCGAGACAAAATTGTATGATGAGGCAATGAAAGCATAACTAAGTAGTTCACCAAGCTCAACCATTGTGGGAGCCACATTTACACTACGTGCTGAAACTTGATAAAACAAAAACATGGATTTTCTTGTATCTACACATGAAGCAAATAGTTAGAAAAATATGTGCATATGCCTAAAGGGCTTGATGATTTATTTTATTTCTTTGGACATGTACAACTTATTGTTTGTTTAATGTATGAGAAGGACAATTTATACATTGGTGGATGCATGTACATGTAGTGTTAGGAGCCTTCATTGTTTAGAGAACTGCTCTAACATCATTGCAATATTCTCAGATGTAGGGACTAGAAAAAGAGAGCTACAAAGGACACAAAATAGTTTGAAGTAGAAGACCAAGTAGGACAATAGACGCTGACCAGTCATCATGCAATGATTGGCCTCTTCCCCTATATGTGTATTCTTTTTCTTTTAATCCATCAATGTATAAATTGTACTTCATTTCCATTGAACAAGTTAAGTCTCACAACTTGTGTGAGGAAAATATGTATTCTTGAAGCAATAAAGATTACTTTCAGCAAGATTTTCGCATATTTTTTCAATATTGTATGTACTTGTATAAATGCAATAATTTGTTATTGAAATTGGTAATCTATTTGATTCTTATGTTTATACAATTGAATGCAATATAGGGAAGATAGATAAGAAATGCACTTCACTTTCATTTTGTAAACACTCTTTAGCTCACTCAGTTTGACAAGATACAAAAATGAGTAACATTTATGGCAACATCTGCTACATGTTTTCCTGCTAAACATTAAGACTAGTTGGCTAGACTATCCATTGGGCACGGGTTGACTTAGAAACTCAAAATAGATCTGAAAACAACTTGACTCAATGTTCTAACTCAATAAAGATGACTCATAACACCTTGGAATTTATTGAAAACTAATTGTAGCAAGAAACTAACTATGTTGAAAAGCACTTAGGGAAACTGAAAACAACAACTAAACTAAAGTGCAACAACACTTATTGAAAACAAAACTTCTAAACTAATAGAATTGGTATAGATGAAACCTCAAGGAAATGCTTGAGGTGTATCCCATTAACTAGGATGGGCAGAATCTCTCCATCCATCTTGGACAACTGGAACACATTGTGTTCTTTGCACTCTGTGATAATAAATGGACCACTCTAGAAGCTGTCAAACTTTGTATGCTTCCCTGGCCTACTTTTTAGCTCATCCCATTTGAGTACATCACCTTCTTTGAAGACCCTAGCAATTTCCATTTTATCAAAAACTCTTTTATTTTGGAGTTGATGCTACTCCAAAGACTTCATAGTTTTATCTCTTGTCTCTTCTAGCTCCATGAGTTGATCAAATTTGACCGCTAATGGATCTTGTTCCTCAAACATTTCAAACTAATGCGTAATGTCAAGATTTGGAAGCTCTACAAACAAAGGTAATCTGGCTTCCTTGCTATAAATAAACACATATGGAGAATTTCCAATTGACCGCTTGGGAGTTATCCTATCTGCCCATAAGGCAGATTTTAGCTTGGTGTGCCAAGCTCTTTGATTATCTTCCATTATTCATTTAATGATTCTAATCAGGTTCTTGTTTGTGCTTTTAGCCAAACCATTACCTTGAGGGTAATAATTTGATGAAGTGCTAAAAAATATTCCATTCTTCACTGCCCAATTAGCCACTTTGAATCCCACAAATGCCAAGGAATTATCTAAAATGATTGATTCTGGAGCACCAAACCTGGTTATTATTTCATCATAAAAGTTCAAAATAGATGTTTCATTGGCTTCTTTCAAGGCTACTACCTCAGTCCACCTTGTGAAATAATCTATAGCAGTGAGTACCCACTTGTGCCCAACACTAGAAGGTGGATTTATGGGTCCAATAAAACCAATGCCCCATCTCATGAAGGGTTTCTCATCCTGAATTGGTTGCAAAGGTAATGCTAACAAATTTTCCTTTCCTACAAATATTGCACACTTCACACACTTTCTGGCCCATGCATGGGCATCCTTAAACATGGTTGGCCAGTAATAGTCAAATCTCATAATTTTCCATGTTGTTGTTCTTGGGGAAAAATGACCCCCTGCAGTTCCATCATGGAACTCATGAAGCACATTTTCAATTTGATCCTGACCAATACACCTCAACAGAACACCATTGAGGTCTTTCCTAAATAAAACATTATTAATCAAGACATATGGAATGGACTGTAACCTGAAATATCTTCTCTTAGCTCTATCTAAACCTAGTGTACATTCACTAGTCTGCAAAAAATGTGTCATATCATGCACCCATCCTGCTACTAATGCAGCTACAACATTTTGATCCTGATCATCAGTGACTAAAACAACCTTTGTTTCAGCTTTCTCTTTACTTTCTGGTGTTGAAGAAAGCTGCTCATAGAGTCCCTTGCCTCTTATAAGCTTTGTGATCTTGATATCCACATCAAATTCCATAACTTTAGTGATCGATCCAGCTCTCTTTTCATTGAGATCTTTACTCAATAGGAACTCTTTCACACTCGAATGTGCTAACATCAAGTTAATCTTATTATTAGAAATCAATGGCTTAAATTTTTGCGGGCTTCTTATGACAACCAAAATATGTTTCTCCACAAATGAATATCTTTGTTCATAATTTGCCAATCCTTGGCTGAAAAATGTAATGGGTTGTTCTAAGCCTTCATTATTTTGCTAAACAAGCATTTCAAAAACAAAATCTACACTACCAAATGCATATAGAATAAAGTCTTTTGTGAAATATGGGTTTACCATTGTGGGAGCTGATGCTAAATCTTCTTTAATGGCTTCAAAACCATGTCTAGCTTCTCTAGTCCAATTGAAAATTGCATTTTTTCTTAACATAGCAGTTAAAGGTTGTAAAAGGTTTGCAACATTAGGTATAAACCTTCTCAAAAAGTTAATTTTTCCTAAGAAACTCTGCAACCCTTTCTTATGATTGGGTAATGATAGCTCCAAAATGGCTTTGAATCTCTCAGGGTCAATAGTGATTCTTTGCTTTGACAATATGTGTCCTAACAACTTACCCTCATGACCAACAAAGATACTTTTCTTGGGATTAAGGGATATTCCATATTACCTGCATCTTTCAAACACTTGTTTAAAATGTAGTAGATGTTCACCAACATTTTTTTAGAATACTGTGACATCATCTAGATATATGAGCACAATTATTGATTAAGCCTTGAAAATCCATGTCCATAGCCCTTTGAAAAGTGGCTCTAGCATTGGACAAGCTGAAAGGAATTTTCTTGGAGGCCATAGTGCCCCATTTTGTTGTAAAGGAAGTCTTGTATTGGTCCTCTTCTTTGACCAATACCTAGTTATAACCAGAGTATCCATCAAGTAGGGAAAATATCTCTGAACCAACAAACACTTATAGGATCTACTCCTTGGAGGGTAATGGATAATGATCTTTTAGAGATGCTCTGTTAAGATCTCTAAAGTCCACACATAATATGATCTCACCATTTTTCTTTATAACTGGAACTAGGTTAGAAACCCAGGAGGTGTGCTTAATTGGAAATATAATACCCCCTTAAACTAGCTTAGTCATTTCTTTAATCATTAAAGGTTCAAGCTTGGGGTTCAAAGGTCTCTACTTTTGTCTTACAGGCTTTATGTTGGGTTCTAGTTCTATTGTGTTGAGAAATTCTAGGATCAAATCCTTTCAAATCAGAATAATCCCAAGAAAAAATGGTGTATGAAGTAACCTCCAAGGTTTGCTTGCACCTAATCAACAAGAAGACATTACCCTACCTTCACCATGAACCTAACAATCTTCTAGGCTCTGTCCTGATCTGGTTCACCAACTGAACCCTACTAGAACTCTGCTCAATGAGTCTCCACCTTGTGCTTTAACCTTAGAGGACTCAACACCTTCTTGCACTTGTAATCTTTATCACTACACCTAGAAGAGTCTAGATGCTAACTCCACCATCTGACTTGAACTCATTGCAGGGGAGGTAGGTACTCTATTTCCATTCATTTCATCACTAATGGGATCCATCTTGGTGATTCTTTAAGTTTCAATGCACCCGATTCCAAGAAATTACCTTGAGGGGGCCTAGTTTCTACTAGCCCTTACCAGTCACTAATTTGCTTTTTCTGCCCAAAATCTCCACACAACCTAGCAAAAAAAATACATATTCTGACACCCTTTCCAGACTTTTAAATCTTGCCTAGGTTGTCTGACCTCTAGCAAAATTGTACAGTTAATTCCAAGGATCTTGGAGTGGAGACCTAATTTCCCTATCTTCTAGGGTTCCACTGTTCTTTGTTTTAGATCTTCTACCAAAAGCTTGTTTAAAACTTAAAACCTCTTTGTAGTCAAAGATCCTACCTAGCACTACCACGAGTTGTACGGATTCCATACAATGCTTATATCCCCTGCCTTAGTTCACAATTTTTACCCCACCAAACTCCTAACCGAGTTACATTAACTTGCCTAGGGTTTGGTCTTGCATAGCATAGCTTTTCTTTCAAAGTTCCCTACTTCTAGACCTACACAAACATATGAATTCCCTTTCATATTCTACTGTTCTCAGGTAAATCCCGTGGGCAGAAATTAGAGGGAAGTCATTTCTTTGTTGGACTATCCAAAACAAAAGAAAATCAGACCTACACTCTAATCTATGTTCACAAAGCACTAAAACAACACAAAGCCTTTTGACTACAGGAAAAAATGCACTCTATACCAGTCAATAGACACCAAGAAAAATGAGAAAGCCGAATATACAATGGATTTTGTATGACTGTTTCTTAAAAACTCGGTTGAAACACAGAAAATGCAATGTGTTCTATTCCTTGCAATTCTAAAATTATCTACAATTCATGTATTCATGGTCAAAGAACTATCTACAAGTAAAGATGCTAGAATATATTGAATAAACTCAATTCCAATGCAAATTAGTGCATATATTCCATAAACATCACGGTTGTCTGAAAACACACGGGGTTTTCTGTAAAACACAGAAAAATGCAGAAAACTAAAAGCTATCTTCTATTCACCGAAATCTGTGTTTACAAATCATGCTAACTAACTCTTCTACGAGCCATTCCCCCTATTTGGGATGCCATTACCATCATTCAAGGGCAGTGGCTCGAGGATTTTTCTTGATTTCAAGGGATTCTCAAAGACAAGTAAAGTGCATGCAAACTAACAAGTTCATCATGCAATCATGCCACTCTGCCTTTAACCTTAATCCTAGGACCTCAATCTCCTTAAAATCAAATCAACAACTCCCTTAACCGACCATTAGCATCTTTTAAACAATGACTGTGTTTAAAACACATTTTACACCTTACTTACAAACCTAAGCTGTCTAAAGCTGAATATAGCTACATTTATCAACATAACAACTAAGATGATATTAATCATGATGATTAACTCATCACACACACAAATGCAAGATCTACTAGGATCAAAACAAACACAATAAAGTCCTGATTTGGCCAAGATTAGGTACAAGCCAAAATTGTGCAAACCAGAATGGAGGTCAGCCTAGGTGCTCCTGCACCATCCTCCCCAAAACAGAAAATTCAATCCACCCTTGGATTGAGCAAGTTAGGATCAATTCCCAACTTCTTAAACTCTGCCTCCTTGATCCATACTACATCAACTTCAGGTTGTCCTTGCCTTTGGATGAGGTGTTATTTGTACTCCTTAGTTCTTGTTCTCTTGTAGACCCTGGTATCCAAGATCTTATCAGCTTGCTTGACTGTAGTAGGGGGCAGTTTGAGTTCTTCCACATCTTGACTGACTTCTTGGAAGGTTTGATCCATGTTGATTGGTGGTCCTTTGTAGTGTACAAGATCTGCAACATTAAAAATAGGGGACAATCCACTATCATCTGGTAATTGCACTTTGACTGCATTGTTGCCATACTTTTCCAAGATAGGACAGGGACCTATCCTCTTCATTTGCAGCTTGTGAGGGACTCCCTTCTGCAATCTAGCCTTGTTCAAATGCACCATCACTAGGTCACCAACATTGAATTTGACTTCTCTCCTATGCTCATCCACTTTAACCTTATGCTTCATGGTATTTTCTGCCAAGGTTTTTCTGACTGTCTCATGAATCTCCTGCATTGCACAAGCAAAGTCATCTACATAGCCACTTCCCTTGACTCCATCCTTCAATTCCCTCAGCTCATAAACACCTCTAGGGTGCAGTCCATAAAAAATTTCAAAGGGACTCTTCCCTGTTGACCTATTTATAGCATCATTATAGGCATATTCAGCTTGCCCAATAATCTGATCCCATTGTTGACCATACTCCTTGGTCAAGCATCTTAGAAGGTTTCCAAGTGTCCTATTCACAACTTCGGTCTGACCATCAGTTTGGGGATGGTATGCAAATCCAAAGGATAGATTAGTGCCCATTCTCTGCCAAAGAGTCCTCCAAAAATGACTCATAAACTTGGTATCCCTGTCTGAGACAATGCTGATCGGTAAGCCATGAATTTTAACTATTTCTTTGAAGAAAAGGGAGGCTATTTGATTGGCATCATTGGTTGTTTTGTAGGGTATAAAGTGAGCCATTTTGCTGAATCTCTCAACCACAACATACACATTGTCCATACCTTGCCTTGTCTTGGGTAAACCAACTACAAAGTCCATGCTCAAGCATTCCCATGGCCTAGAAGGGATAGGTAGTGGCTGGTATAAGCCTGCATTTGAAGAAGTTCCTTTTGCTTTTTGACATACCACACAACTCTCTACACTTCCTGATATCTAAGTTCATCTTTGGCCAATAGTAAAACCTTTGGACAAGCTCCTGAGTTTTGGTGATCCCAAAATGACCACTCAATGCACCATTATGTTTTTCTTGAATTAAGTTCTCCCTAATAGAACCTCTAGGAACACAAAGTTGATTCCCTTTAAACAATAAATCACTTTGCAAGGTGTATTCAACATATTTTCTATGGAAATGGTTCTTATACTCAAGACATACCTTATAAATATCAGCAAAGTCTTCATCATCTGCATATAGGTCTTTGAAGTGATCTATTCCCATGCTCTTCAACTGAATTTCTTGAATGGTGAGAACTCTCCTGCTCAATGCATCAGCCACCTTGTTGAGAGCTCCTTTCATGTGCTTGATGTTGAAGGTGTAAGCTTGCAAGTACTCCACCCATTTCATGTGCCTGTGACTCAACTTCTCTTGTGAATTTAGAAAATTGAGTGCTTGATTGTCTGAGTACACAATGAATTCTTTGGGAAGCAAGCAGTGCCTCCACTTCCTTAGTGCTTGGACCAATGCATACATCTCAAGGTCATAAGAAGAATACTTCTTCTTGGCTTCACTTAGCTTCTCTGAATGAAAAGCCACCGGTTTTGCCTCTTGGCTGAGAACAGCTCCAATTGCTACATTACTTGCATCACATTCAATGGTGAATAGCTTCTCAAAACTTGGCAACACCAAAACAGGTTGGGTAGCTATCTTTTCCTTTAGCAACTCAAAACTCTTGTTAGCTTGCTCATTCCACACAAATTTGGTTTTCATTCCTCCTTAATGGCATCCAACATAGGAGCACAAATAGCACTAAACTGTTTGATGAATTTCCTATAATACTGAGCAAGACCATGGAAGCTTCTTACCTCTATTGCTGTCTTTGGAGTAGGCCAATTAAGAATGGCTTCTACCTTGCTGCTATCCATCTTCAAGTTGCCATGTGATAGCACAAAACCAAGGTACACTAGCTCTGTTTTGATGAACTCACACTTTTCCAGATTGATCATCAACTTCTCCTCCTGTAGCTTCTTGAAGATCAGCTCAATATGTTGGAGGTGCTCTTCTCTAGTTCTGCTATAGATTAGTATATCATCAAGATACACTACTACAAACTTGCCAATGTAGTCCTTGAGGATTTCATTCATGAGTCTCATGAATGTGGAGGGGGCATTAGACAAGCCAAATGGCATAACTAGCCACTCATAGAGACCCTCATTGGTTTTGAAGGCTGTTTTCCACTCATCACCCTCATGTATCCTAATTTGGTGATAACCACTCTTTAAATCTATCTTGGTATAGTACCTAGCTTCACCTAGACAATCCATGAGATCTTCAATCCTAGGAATAGGAAACCTATACCTGATGGTTATCTTGTTAATTGCCCTGGAATCAGTGCAAAGCCTCCATTCTCCTCCTTTCTTAGGTGCTAAGACAGTGGGTACTGCACAAGGACTGATGCTTTTCCTAATAAGACCTTGGTCAAGAAGTTCTTGAATCTGCCTAGCTATTTCCTCATTTTGCTGAGGTGTCATCTTGTAGGCTGCTTTGTTTGGAAGGGTGGCTCCTGGTATCAAGTCTATCCTATGACTTATGGCTCTTTTAGGAGGTAAGGTTGTTGGTTGACCACTACTTACAATGCTTTCATAGGTCTGCAACAAGTCTTGAATCTCCTCGGGTAACTCTTGTTTTTCAGCTGTCTTCTCTTTGCTTACTTCTCTTGGCTTGATCATTACTGCATAGCCAACTCCTTCTCCTTCTTCTAAAGCTTTTAAGAACTCTTTTTCACCAGCTATTAGCAGCTTAGAACCTGTTGTCTGCACCTCAGTATCTTCCAACAAAGATTGAATCTTGTAGGTTACATTGTCCTTCTTGAAGGTATATGAATTCTTAGCTCCATCATGCACAGCTTGATAGTCAAATTGCCATGGCCTACCTAGGAGCAAGTGGCATGCATCCATAGGTAATACATCACACAATACCTTGACTTTGTACTTGCCAATTGAGAACTCCACCCATGCTTGTTCATTCACCAAGACATGCTGACCCTTATTGAGCCATGTAACCTTGTAATGATTATTGTGAGGTATCCTTGTCAATTTCAGTTTGTTGATTGCCTCCTCTGACACAATATTGTCAGTTGAACCTGAGTCTATAATGACCTTGCACACTTTCCCCATCATCTTGCATTTTATCCTAAACAAGGACCTTCTTTGGCTTGGCTCCTCTTTCACAGGTTCTTTGATCAAAGTTCTCATCATAAGATTCTCACCTTCCTCTGAGTTCAAGGGTACTTTTGATTGTTTATTTGCTGCACCTGTCTCATCTTGAATCAGATTGGTTCTCTTATCTCCTCCATGGGAAGTGCTACCTTTCTCTGGACATCTATAGGCTGGGTGTCCCAATTGGTTGCAATGATAGCATTTCATGTTGGTGAAGTAACTGCCTCTTCCTTGTCCACCACTTCTTCCTCTGGGGCTGAAACCTCTTCCTCTACCACCTCTACTAGAACTTCCTTCTTGCTGTTCAGAAAATCTGACTTCCCCTTGGGCTCTTAGTTCTGAGCTTCTTCCACTATAACTTCCTCTTTGTCCTCTGCTGTCTTTCCCTTTACCTCAGCTTTTGGGATTTTGTTCTTGTTTCTTTTTTCCTTTCTCTTCTATTTTCAAAGCCATTTGATATCATTGTTGGACTGTTTTGAAGTTTACCAAGCTCATATCTTCTTGGATAGACCACTTGAGCCCATTCAAGTACCTTGCTAACCTAATGCTCTCATCTTCAACCACTTTTGATCTAAGGCACAATTTTTGAAACTCCTCTGTATATGTTTGGACATCCATGTCCTTTTTCCTCAGATTGTGTCTTCTCCTGTGCAACTGGACTTCATAATCATCAGGGAGATAAGTCTGCCTTATCTTGGTCACCATTCCTCTCCAGGAAACTATAGGACCTTTTCCTTCTTTCTCTCTTTCAGATTGCACAAACTTCCACCATGTGAGAGCTGCTCCTCTCAACCTTGACTTGGCCACCTTTACCTTTTGAGCCTCTATTATGCCATCACACTCAAAGTGATTCTCAATGCTCTCAATCCAGTCTACAACTGAATCAGGGTCCATTTGTCCACTGAAAAGTGGCACACCATCCAATGCTTTACCACTCAAGGCCTGCAATGCCTTCAAGAATGGTTCCTCTGCAAGAACAGGATCAGGCTTTGGAGCTTCCTCCTCCAATTCCACTTCTTTTTCCTTGGCTTCCTACTCTTCCTTCTTCTTTATCTTGTCCTTCATAGTATCTGCTGTTTCTTGGACTTCATCCAGGAGTTTCTCCATCTGAGATATCCTTTCTCTGAGCAACCGGTTATCTTCCTCTTGCTCTTCTACCTTCTTTGCTAGCTCTGCATTTGTCACCATGGTTCCTTCCTCTGGTGTATTCTCTCCTACTGACTCAGTGGATTGGCTCATTAATCACAAGCCTTGAATCCAACTCTTGGCTTTGATACCAATATGGTGTATGAAGTAACCCCCAAGTTTTGCTTGCACCTAATCAACAAGAAGACATTACCCTACCTTCACCATGAACCTAACAATATTCTAGGCTCCGTCCTGATCTGGTTCACCAACTGAACCCTGCTAGAACTCTACTCAATGAGTCTCCACCTTGTGCTTTAACCTCAGAGGACTCAACACCTTCTTGCACTTGTAATCTTTATCACTACACCTAGAAGAGTCTAGATGATAACTCCACCATCTGACTTGAACTCATTGCAGGGGAGGTAGGTACTCTATCTCCATTCATTTCATCACCAATGGGATCCATCTTGGTGATTCTTTAAGTTTCAATGCACCCGATTCCAAGAAATTACCTTGAGGGGGCCTAGTTTCTACTAGCCCTTACCAGTCACTAATTTGCTTTTTCTTCCCAAAATCTCCACACAACCTAGCAAACAAAATACATATTCTGACACCCTTTTTAGACTTCTAAATCTTGCCTAGGTTGTCTGACCTCTAGCAAAATTGTACAGTTAATTCCAAGGATCTTGGAGTGGAGACCTAATTTCCCTATCTTCTAGGGTTCCACTGTTCTTTGTTTAAGATCTTCTACCAAAAGCTTGTTTAAAACTTAAAACCTCTTTGCAGTCAAAGATCCTACCTAGCACTACCACGAGTTGTACAGATTTCGTACAATGCTTATATCCCCTGCCTTAGTTCACAATTTTTACCCCACCAAACTCCTAACCGAGTTACATTAACTTGCCTAGGGTTTGGTCTTTCATAGCATAGTTTTTCTTTCAAAGTTCCCTACTTCTAGACCTACACAAACATATGAATTCCATTTCATATTCTGCTGTTCTCAAGTAAATCAAGCGGGCAGAAATTAGAGGGAAGTCATTTCTTTGTTGGACTGTCCAAAACAAAAGAAAATCAAACCTACACTCTAATCTATGTTCACAAAGCATTTTGATTACAGGAAAAAATGCACTCTATACCATTCAATAGACACCAAGAAAAATGAGAAAGCCAAATATACAATGGATTTTGTATGACTGTTTCTTAAAAACTCGGTTGAAACACAAAAAATGCAATGTGTTATATTCCTTACAATTCTAAAATTATCTACAATGCATGTATTCGTGGTCAAAGAACTATCTACAAGTAAAGATGCTAGAATATATTGAATAAACTCAATTCCAACGCAAATCAATGCATATATTCCATAAACATCACGGTTGTCTGAAAACACATGGGGTTTTCTGTAAAACATAGAAAAATGCAAAAAACTAAAAGCTATCTTCTATTCACTAAAATATGTGTTTACAAAACATGCTAACTAACTCTTCTACTAGCCATTCCCCCTATTTGGGATGCCATTACCATCATTCAAGGGTAGTGGCTTGAGGATTTTTCCTGATTTCAAGGGATTCTCAAAGATAAGTAAAGTGCATGCAAACTAACAAGTTCATCATGCAATCATGCCACTCTGCCTTTAACCTTAATCCTAGGACCTCAATCTCCTTAAACTCGAATCAACAACTCCCTTAACCGACCATTAGCATCTTTTAAACAATGACTACGTGTTTAAAACACATTTTACACCTTACTTACAAACCTAAGCTGTCTAAAGCTGAATATAGCTACATTTATCAACATAACAACTAAGAGGATATTAATCATGATGATTAACTCATCACACACACAAATGCAAGATCTACTAGGATCAAAACAAACACAATAAAGTCCTGATTTGGCCAAGATCAGGTACAAGCCAAAATTGTGCAAACCAGAATGGAGGTCAGCCTAGGTGCTCCTGCACCAAAAAACATCCTAAAATTCTTGGCATAAAGCAATCAAATCCTTCCTATCTTCAGTTGAACAAATTTTTTCCTATCTTAAGAAGCTTACCTTTAAAGATCTCCAGCTCTTCATAATGCTCCTCTTTAATCTGAAAGCTAGTTTTGTTCCTTTTCAGCCGGTCATCAGTATTGAAAATAGATTCTAATGTAACGAAACCTCTAGGAAACTTGTTTGTCTTAAGCTAAATAATCTGATCCTTGTATTGTTGTTTTAACTTTTCCTGATTTACAACAAAAAATTGATCTTCCTCTAGCAAGAAACTTAGAAATTTTTCATCACTTTCAAAGACTTTCCAATTAATATTGTTGTTAGGGATAGAGGGCCTAACAACTATTTTAACATGTGGTTGTACCTTCTCCTTTCTAATCTCATTGGGTATGTCAAATTGAGCACCAATTGTAGCCAATTTGTTTGCATGCTTATTCTAACTCCTAGGGACTAAAATTATATTAAGGGGATCAAACTCCTCTATCATATCCCATACCCTGTGTTCATAAGATTTCAAGGTATCATTTTTTGTCACATCTAACCCTCTCCCCTGATTAACAATCAATTCGCTATCCCCAAACACTTGCAAGTAGTTGATTCCTCTTCTCCTTGCCCATTCCAAGCCCCTAATTAGTCCTTCATTAATGATAATAAGTTTCCACAATCCATATCATAAGTCTGTATAGCTTTTGGATTCAATTGTGTGCAAATTTTTTAGCATCCAGAAGCTATATAGACTTCATTCCTTCATATTCAGTAGAATTGTTAGAGCAGGAAAAGGAAAATTTGAAAGGAGCATAATACCTATCACCCTATGGAGAGATCAACATTGCACCTCCAGTAGCTCCATTTCTGCTTCTGGAGCCATCAAACTACATATGCCATAGCTCTTCTTATTGTGGTAATTGTTGTTCTGCTTTCTTTTCAATGTTTGGAATCTTTGTTTTTGGTTCATGCAACACATAAATTCCCAATCCAGCTTCCTGAATGAGTTCATTTGGATTGTTTACTATATTTTTTGATTCCCACTCATTTAGCATCACCTTTGGTATACTTTCAACTTGCAGCTCCTGAGCTACAAGAAGCTCACTGTCTTCGAAAACAACACAGTTAGCATTAACTGCACTTGGCACATAAAGTTCAATGTGATCCTTTGCCAATGACTCTAATTTTATTGTCACTTTTGTTCCATACCTAGTCCTAAAGAGCATGTGGGACCATTTAGAAGATAAATATCCTCCAATTTTTGCAGTAAAGTCCCTTGATAAACACAGGGCAAAGAAAGGAGGTAAATCAATGATGAAGACATCCTAGGGAATTGAAAAATTTGGACAGGCATGTAATGTGAGTTCCAAATCTTTTATAACACCAATAGTATTAACTGTTGTCCCATCTAACTGAAGTACTCCTCTTTCAAGGGGTTGGTATTTCAGTCCTAACTGGTCTGCAATATTTTTTGGCATGGCTGAACTGTTGGCTCCACTGTCGACCATACAATTATGAACTAGTTTGTCTCCTACAATCAATGTCACATAGAAAGGAGGAGGCTTGACATCTTTTTCAAAATCTTTACTTAGTTGTTTGCTTTGATGTTTATCATTATCCTGGGGTACATTTGTGAAAATAGCCTTAACTATATCAACTGAAGGTTCACTAATCACTGCTTTTTCAGTTAAGGCAGAATGTAACAACTGTTTTTGGCCTAGGATTTCCAAAGAGTCCCACATAGACATTGTGATATTCATCTTTTTCATATTCTCAACAATATTAAAAGGAGTAGCAGAATTTACCTTTTGTTGTATCCTTGCAGCAATAGGATCAGTTTGCAAGTGGGGTTGCTCCTTGGCAGCTACTTATGGATTCCTCTACAAAATACAAGGCACTTCTGATGTAGATGGTTCTATATCTATTGATTTTCCTTTGTCAACTGTCTGCTCAAGTTCAAAGGCTCTTTTCTTTTATCTTGTGTTTGCAACAATTGGAGAATCATTTGTATTGACTCCACAAAACTCTTCTCCTTGCCAGTTTAATAGAGTAGCATCACTGGAAGGTTGATCTTGTTGTTGTAAGGATCCATCATTAGGTGTGTTCTATTGTGAATTTGAAACACTTTGCACCATTAGAGATTGATTGATGATTCCATTTGAACAAGTGGCATGATTTTGGTTGTAGGGATAACACCATTCATAATCTACAACCAAGTTGTTTTGAACAGGGACAATGTCCTTAGCTGCGCTAATAGGAGCAGGACTATATACTTGAAAAGGCCTTGTATTAATATTTTGTCTTGGACCTTGGTAGTTTCTTTGATAAGGCTACCTATTGCCTTGAAACTACTATTTTTGACCTTGATAAGGCTAATTTACAGCCTGATTTTGTTGTTGATAAGGTATATTATATGATTGTTGCTTCTCTAAGCTTACCAACTTATTACCAAAAGTCTGAAGCAAACTTTTGATCTCTTGCAGCTCCTGAGATGAGCTTGGAGTAGCATTTTCTTGACTTGCAATAGCTGGAACAATAGTTGATGATGCTGGAACAACTGGAAAAGGTGTAAAAGGTGGTATTTGTAGAGGCATACTAGGTTGAATCTCAGGAAAGATAGACATTGGCGGCCTAGGAGAAATATTTCCTGCCTGAATCAAGCAGTTTTCTGCCTTGATTGCTACCTCATATGCATTTGGTAAAGACACTCCACCCATTGACTGTGTCATGACTGCTATTTCACTATTTATGGATTTTAAATAGTACAAGAATGTGTGCTCAGGAGAAGGCATCACAATAATTGGTATTTTATCCCAAGTTTTTTGAAATCTGAAATTAAAGTCTGTCATTTTCTCCTAAGGAGATCTCTTTATAGTTTTTAACTATTCAACCAGTGACAGGTGGTTAGATTTGTCTTGAAACTGCTTATGCAGCTTGTCTCCTAATTCATCCCATGTTGCAATAGACCCAACTTGCAGACCTCTAAACCACTGTAATTCCTTTCCTTTAAATGAGGCTGAAAGCAATCTAACAACTACATTTTCTTGAGTTATATGGTGAACCCTACAGAGAGATGCTAAATCTCTTATGTGTTCAATAGGAATTGTTTGATCTTCTCCTATTAAAAATGGCAAGCTCTTCAAGGCTGCTATAGGGATATCATCATGTTGGGCCAAGTTCAATGGACTACCTCCATTGACTGGCAAAAAAGGTTGATTTCTAGCCATTTGCACAACTGGAGGTTGATTGACCTGTATTGAAACAATAGGAATTGAGGTTGTAACTAAAGTTGAATTGGCTTTAAAGGCTGGTCTAAAACTTGGTGGGGTTGATTGAACCCTCTTTGAGATAAAAACTCTTTTAACAGACCTACTATGCCTTATAGGTGGAGATAATTGTAAATATTCAAAAGATTATGAACTCCTGGTCTGAATATTTTTCATGTAAAGCTTAAAAGTACTGGTTTTTCAAACTTTACCCACAGTGGAAGTCACCAAATATGCAAAAAAATTCCTCTCAAAGGCTTAAAAATGTTGGTAGCATATCAGAACTAGCAATGACTTACATTTTTTTGAAATGTCAGATTCGATAGTCCCACCGAGCGTGCCAAAAACTTTTAACAATATGATTTGCGCCCAAGCTGAAATTTGAAACAGCTAATCATGTGTAACATGGGAACTTTTCTAAGGTTGTGGGTAACCTTATGGTAGAAAAGGACCTCTAGAGAAAGTTGATTCTTTATTGGATATCACCTAAAACTACTACTTTTTACAGAGGAAAGGGGAAAAGAATGCTTGAAATGAAAACTATAACTAAAAGAAAAGGTGATTCACCAAACTGAAAAGGGTTATGATGATTCATACTTGCATGCACTTGACCACTAATGATATAACTAAACTGCACAAATTATCTTTGTAAGTTCATACATAAACATTTCATAAGGAGGTTTGAATGCATTAACCCTTAAAGAGGAAAAGAAAATTTTCACAATCTAAAGATACATGCGACTTTTAACACAACTTGTAACCTACACAAACATACTTACGCAAAAAAGGCATGAAAACATTAGATAAAACTTCAAGGAGATTAAGATACCTCACAAGTAGCTTGATCAATCACTCAATGATGCACTAATACTGCAATAATAAGGAGGAAAAACTTGAAATCAGTAGAATCCAAGGCACTGCTTGTATTTCATTATGCCCAAATGAGTTACAAAAATGTGCTCAAATCTGAGAAAGGACTACAAAATCACTGTCTCCAAAATATCTGCAAATTTTGAACTCTCCCAAATGAGTTACATGAGTGAATATATAACACAACCTAAGTAGTTGCACCAAAATAGGACCTAGCAACTACCTTGGGTTAGATTCCCTAGAAAAGCCTAAAAATGAGGCATTAGATTCCTCATAAAACAAACTCCAACATGTGAGGAAGAAAGGTCTTCGCCAAGCCAAATGCCTAGGTATGCAAAACCACCAACAAAGTGCATTAATGTCCCTACAAGTGTGGGTACATGTCTCCAAACTAAAAATAACTTCCCTTATATTCCCTCCACTTGTTTTCAAAGCACAAATCTCATCTTCTATTGGTAATCTCCATCATTTTGCATTTTATTTTAAAATAACAAAATAATTTAAGGCTTATAATTGCACCTTAAAATCATTTTGTTTTACAATAAATATATATGCAAAAGATGAAAATTCAAAGGAAAACCTCCAAGTAAACATAATAAATATATATGCAAAAGATGAAAATTCAAAGGAAAACCTCCAAGTAAACATACATAGTTGAGGTGGAAATCTCAAAATGAGGTGGACTACATGTGTTGAGATGGAATTTATCATGACAAAAACTCAAAAATACTCTTAAGGAAAAACAAATTGCCTAAGGCACAAACACCAAAAGTAGGGCTGCAGGCTCATACATTAGTTGAATTGATTTTTTTTTTTAAAACAATGGCAAAAAAATGCCATGTTTCTCTTGTTAGAATATTAGGGTAATGGGAAACCCTAAAATCAAAAACAAGGAAAATAAGAATATTTTTCATTCTTCCTTGAAGCTTCATGAAGAAGATATGCTGCCGCCAACACAAGGGTTTGATGAAGCTTTTGTAGCTGCCTTTTCATGGTGAAAGCTGGACATAATAGAGGTTTACCCAATGGATTTTATGAAATAGCAACACAAGCAAGCTCAGGCGAGCTAACTACAAGCATCAAAGGTCACTTCTTATTTCATTAATTGAATGAAAGCTCCCATTCAAGCTCTTTCTATGCAAAAATGGTTGACTTGATTTGTATCTCTTCGATTTCCTGGAAACAATGAAAATATTTGAGCTAAGGGCTTTCTTGCTCTCTTGTATTTCTGAATATTTCATGCCTTTGAAACTAAAAATATTCATGGATATCTACTTCCTAACCACTGTTTATTGCATATAGACTCATTATGATCTCATTTATTTGATGTGGCCGCCATAGTCTTTTCTAGGAAAACTTGGTCTCTGTAGCTTATTAGCCATGGCCGCACCTTTAATTTGTAGGAACTCTACAACCACGACCATACTCCTACATACAAAAGACTTCATTCTAAGTTGAGGGCTTTAACTTTTGGCATATGGTTTTTGATTTTCTTGTAGAAATTCATGAATACCTTTGTATAATTTCAAGCCTCTTATTGAATCATTGTTGCATTTGGTTTTTGTACAGAAAATGGTGAATATCTCTACATATTTCTTTTTCCCCTATGAGTAAAAGTTCAAAAATAAGCTTTTGGGAGTGTAGAAAATAAAACACATTATGTAACTTCTCCTTCGGTATCTAGGGTTTACTTCACTGTATATGGGTTTTCTATTTTGTAGATTCTTGAAGTTCTTCTTTCTTGTGTCCTTGGACCCTCTCTTTCACCACTACTGAATCTTTGTGCCCTCTAGAAAACTTAGGGTCATTGTAATTGTGCATTTTGGTTTTGATTTGATGACGAGGGTTTCCTCACTCTTAACAGGTATCAAGGGTCTCACTATGTATAAAGGTTTCTACATGAAGCCTTAGCTTTAGTTGTGGTTCCTGTCTCTAAGGAACCCTTCGAGATGCAATACCACTACTCTCCTTGCAATAACTCCTATGATGTTGTCATGAGGACTGCCCTATGTACTCTATGACCTTGACAAACACTTTGTGACTGAGCTTTTCCATTATTGCTTACTCTCTCAGTTTGTGGCATGGCTCCCTTGATTGACATTGAGAGCTACAATATAATGATATCCACCACACTATCTATCATACTTATCATTCATTTGGCTATTAAAATGGTTGTAACACTTAAATTTCTACATCCTAAAGGATACCATGATTGTTTTGTTGCTATGATCACTATTATGAAGGGTTAATATCCTATTTATTTCATAGCATTGCTATCTTATATTCTTGACATTAGCAAAGTCAAGTTTCATTAGTATAGTAGCAATGATAAGCTCCTTCTTAAATTGGAACTTGTGACCTCATAATGGTTAAGATGCTAAGAAAGTTCACCCCTCATACAGCTCTTTGATTCAATATCTTAGAACCCTCATGATGTATGTTCATGATGAAATATCTCTCTCAATGGCTATCAGATGAAATTTTGATCTTCTACTATCACATCTTAAGTGCACTATCCTTGACCTCTGCCATTGGACTGACCTTCTAATCACTTCATTGTAAAGAATCTTTCATGATATGATTGTCATGGCACCTTTCCAACAGTTGTCATATCACTGCATATAGTGATGATTGCCACTATACTCTTAATTACTCTGAGTAACCACCATTTAGTTATGATTAATCTACCTTTTCATCATTTATTTTGTGATGTCACTTGCAGTTGATATTATGAAATACCAAACATGTATACACCTGAATAAATGCATATACTCCATTGGATTATTGAATTTCAGTTAATCATACCTCTAAGGTACTGTTATGCAACATCTACTACATTACAGTGATCTCATACATATGAATTTCCTTATTGCTTAAATAGTCTTTTTATGCTTTTCATTATACTTCATTACCGTAGCAGGGTTGTATATGAAATCCTTTCTCTTTTGTAGACTGATTTATTTTCCTGAGAGCATTTTTTGATTTAAATCTTGAATGTAGAGAACTAGATGCACTTTGTATGTATATAATGTCATGATATCATTACTGCTCTGTATTGCATCATTTTTCCATAGGACTGATGATCCTTTGCACAATAACATAGAGCACTAATACAAAACACTTGGCTTCTAGGTACATCACCTCATTTAGGAATCATGCTAACATTTGAAAATGATACAATTTATTTTGGCTTTTGTGGCCTTTTTCTTTAGAGATATTTCCTTCTTGTTGGCACTAAAATGCCAGAGTGGAAACCTCTAGAGGAAAGGCTGGAAAAGTCAAGACAAAATTGTATGATGATGCAACAAAAGAATAACAAAGTAGCACGTTGAGCTCAAACCTTGTGGGAAACACATTTACACCACGTGTTGAAACTTGATAAAATAAAAACATGGCTTTTCCTGTATTTGTACATGAGGCAAATAGTTAGGAAAATATGTACAAATTCCTAAAGGGCTTGATGATTTATTTTCTTTCTTTGGACATGTACAACTTGTTTTTTTAATGTATGTGAAGGATAGTTTATACACTGGTGGGTGCATGTACATGTAGTGTTAGAAGCCTTCATTGTTTAGAGCACTGCCCCTAACATCATTACAATTTTCTCAAATGCAAGGATTGGAAAAAGAGAGTTACAAAGGATGCAAAACAGCTTGAAGCAGAAGACCAAGGAGGACAATAGACTCTAACCAATCATCAGGAAATTACTGGCCTCTTCCCCTATATGTGCATTTTTGTTCTTTTAATCCATCAATGTATAAATTGTACTTCATTTCCATTGAAAAAGTTAAGTCTCACGGCTTGTGTGAGGCAAATATTTATTCTTGAATCAATAAAGATTACTTTCAGCAAGATTTGTGTAGATTTTTTCAATATTGTATGCACTTGTATAAATGCAATAATCTGTTACTAAAATTTGTAATCTATTTGATTCTTATGTTTATACAATTGAATGCAATATAGGGAAGATAGATAAGAAATGCACTTCAGTTTTGGTTTGTAAACACTCTTTAGCTCACTTAGTTTGAAAAAAAAAAAAGAGTAATAGTAACAAGGTTGAAATTACGTTTTGATTGAATAAAGTATGTGTGGTCTTTTACAAAATCAAGCGAAGGGGTGGGTGAACATACAACTTCATTTCTGAGTGAATGATTATATCAAAACTTTGGCCAAAGTAGTGTAAGTAGCCACCGTTTACACTTGGTTCACTGTGAGCTAGGATTGCATAACTAGGTTGGGAACATCATGAATGTACATTGTAGCTAGTGTATGGTAGCTCTAGTTGTGTAGGACACAACACCATGCTCAAGAAGGCTAGTATTATGAGGTTACCAGACCAATATCTTCATCGAAGGGTAGATCCATCTTACCAAATATGTAGATGTGGGGGAACCATAGTAATTTCGTGGTTGGTAGAAAAGTGCTTGAGTGATGATCTCCCTCATACAATTGGAAGTCGAGGTTTGAGGATGTATGCACCAGTATTGGGGACATCTAGGATGTATGCACCAACATTGGGGGCATCTAGACCATTTGTATTTTGTTTCATTAAGTTATTGGAAGCTATGTATGTATTCATGTATCTCTATCTTTATGTAAATTGTAATTGGAAAAATATTATCAAAACATGGGATTATGCAATATGAAATTGTTACTTGGATTATGTAATGTTTCTTTATAAATGTAATGGGAGTTTGAAATGGGTTTATTTCAAATGTGCATCTTGTTATTTGAATTATAAAAGATTTTTTTTTGCTTTATGTTGGTAAACATGAACTATTCACAAGTGGATTTAAACTTAGGTAAAATCGAAGGGTAAAACATTGGGCTTGTTACATATACCCTCAACCCTAAATAGATACCTTCTATCCTCAACTATAAACCCAATACCCTCAACCCTAAACACTATCCCTTAACCCTCAACCCTATACCTTAAACCCTAAACCCTTAACCCTCAACCCCATACCCTCAATCTTATACACTAAACCTTATAATCTATACCCTCAACCCTAAATTGATACCTTATACCCTCAACCATAAATCAATACCTTGAACCCTAACCCAATAACTAAAATCCTAATCCTTATACCTTATACACTTAACCCTATACCCTCAACATTCAACATTATCCATCAACCCTATACCATCGACCATCAACCCTAAACCCTCAACCATATACCTTATACCCTCATCCCTATACCCTAAACCCTAAATCCTCAACCTTAAACCCTAAATCTTATACCCAAAATCCTCAACCCTAAATAAATACCTTATATCCTCATCCCTATACCCTAAACCCTAAATCCTAAACCTTATACCCTAAATCCTCAACCCTAAATAAATGCCTTATACCCTCAATCATGAACCCAATACCCTCAACCCTATACCCAATATCCTCAAACCTAAGCCCTATACCATATACACTTAACCCTATACCCTCAACCTTGAACACTATCCCTCAACCCTATACCCTCAAACCTAAACACTACATCTCAAAACCTCAACCCTCAACCCTTAACCCTTTACCCTACACCCTATACCCTATACCCTATACCCTTAACTGTATACCCTAAACCCTATACCCTCAACCTTAAATAGATACCTTCTACCCTCAACTATAAAACCAATACCCTCAACCCTATACCCAATATCCTAAACCCTAACCCCTATACCCTATACCCTATACACTTAACCATATACCCTCAACCTTGAACATTATCCCTCAAACCTATACCCTTTATTCAAACCATACACCCTACACCCACAACCCTCAACCCTATACCCTAAAGCCTATACCTCAACCTTATACCCTAAATGTTATACCCTAAACCCTCAACCCTAAATAGATACCTTATACCCTCAACTGTAAACCCAAAACCTTCAACCCTATACCCAATATCCTCAATCCTAATCCCTATACCCTATACAATTAACCCTAAACCCTCGACCATGAACATTATCCCTCAACCCTCAACCCTCAAACCTATTCCTTAAACCTTAAACCCTACACCCTCAACCCCAAACCCTATAACTTATGCCCTAAACCATAAATCCTATACCCTATACCTAAAACCTTTAACCATATACCCTATACCCAATACCCTTAACCTTAAAGCCTATACCTTACACCCAATATTGTCAACCCTATAGCCTAAACCCTAAACCCTTAACCCTAAAGCCTAAAGCCTAAACCCTATACCCTCAACCCTAAAGCATATACCTTATAGCATAAACCCTAAATAGATACTTTATACCCTTGAAACTGTAAACCCAATACCCTCAACCCTGTACCCAATATCCTCAACCCTAAGCCCTATACCCTATACACCAAATCCTATTACCCTCAACCCTAAACACTATCCCTCAATCGTAGGAACTAAATCCTATACGCTAAACCCTCAACCCTAAATTCCATACATCAACCTTAAAGCCAAAACCCTATACCCTAAACCCTCAACCCTAAATAGATGCCTTCTACCCTCAATTGTAAACCCAATACCCTCATTACCTAATATCCTAAGACTTGATTCCTATATCCTATACACTTAATCTTATACCCTCAACCCTAAACATTTTTTGAACATCCAAAATAATGAGAGGGGGGTGAATTAGTATTCTATAAAACAATTCAAATAAAATCCCTCCAAACATTACCACAAATTTGACTGAATCAACAAGAGAGAACATACAAATAATTTAATTCAACAACACAGATGAACACAAGGATTTTTACGTGGAAAACCCAAAGATGGAAAAACCACGGTGAGGGTTAACTCACAATATATTATATCTGGATACAAGATATTACAAGGCTCATTGCCAGGACTCACTGTCCTTGAAAGGCTCATAGCCTGAATAGAAAAGATGGATAACCACCAAGATTCAAAGATTGTGGCTCGCTGCCAAGAGTGTGAATTGATAGAATACACCTTCAATGTGCATGGTTCAGTTCCAATGAAGCTATGAATAAGAACTTCCACACACAACAATCACTCAACAATTTTGTTATGATCTTCAACTGATAAAGCATTTAGGCTCAGATCTTCACATATCACTTAATCCTTTTTGCACTCCACTACACCACAACTCCTCTCTTCCACACACACCTTCCTTTAAATAATCTTATATATATGCAAGTATATCCCATTCATCAATTAGGTCAGCCTAATTAGATGAAAGAAAAATAAGGAAAACACTCTTGTCGACACCATATATGATTTAAAACATTTTTTTCCATGTAGTGCATTATATCAAGTCGACTAACATCCATAAAGTATAACTAGTCTCCTTAGTATATTGCATACATTAAGTCAGCCAAGAATATAACTTAATTCATAGAAAACTCCAAACCAACATACAATCCTCAAAGAAAACACCTTCTAGATCTAAGATAATATTAATTTCTCATCATACAACCATCATAAAGACTACCATCAAAACCAAAACATTAGAATGTTCTAGTTAAGAAAACGTGGAATCTCCCACATTGATATGCTAAGCAGAGAACAACAGTAAAATACAAGGCTAAATTTTGTTAGTGATAACTTTTTGCTCACAACCCAAAACTTCTCAAGATCTACGATATAGTTTTCTAAATGAGACATGATAACATGATTAAGAGACTAGAGTCATCTTTTCTTACAATGAATTATGGACTCAAAAACCAACGCACTGGGTTATCTTAAAAGAACACTATAGGTAGAGAACAACTTCAAGTAAACTGAGTAGGCTTTTCATATAGTTGTCACCATGTTGACATCAATGAAAACACAAGAACAACCAACAAAAATCGTCTAAAATTCATCCTCATGTTGTACGAATCTATAATTCCAACAATCTCCCCCTTTGGCATTGATGGTAACATGCATGCCAACAACAATTTTCAATATAAGGCAAGTGAACACTACCCCTATCAAGACTGTTCATCTCAAAAATGTTTTTCCTCTTCCTATCTCTATCTCTCCCCCTTTGACATCATTGGCAAAGGATGGGGTCTAGTATATGTATATATGCATTAAGACTTAACCAAAAAGGATATGAACACAAAATAGTTGGATTAACTTGAAGAAGAGGAACCTTTAAGATTCTCCAAGGTTCCCTTCATAAGGCTTTTCCTTCTTCCCATGTGCCTTTTGCACTTACAAGAGTCTTGTGTATTATTTCAAGATTAGTCAAGGACTCTATACCATTTACTAAATTATTGGGACTAAGATTAATCTTTGATAAGCTAACAATACTATCAAGAGCACTAGATACCAAAATGTGCTTGAGTTTAACCATGTCTCTAAGTGCCACAAACTTCTTAATCACTTTTTTTCTTTGGTCCTGTAGAGAAAAGAATTTGCCTTGAATCTGCACAATGTAGGACCACCTCTGATTATCTCTATCTTTTGCCAATCTGTATTTATCTACTTGAGTGCTTATCCTAGTTTCACTATACCTTATCTCATCTCTTATGTTCAGTGTACTGCCAAACCAATTTAGGCAAAAGGAAAGTAGTTCCTAAGCCTCTTCCTCAAAAAATTGTACTCTCCAATTCCTTCATTACTCGACGATGTGCTTTTGTACAATTATTTTTGATATCTTCTATATTTTCTTCAAAGACCTGATTCCAACATGCACTTCTAGTCTAGAGATATAGAATTTCAAAGAATCAATCATGTTTATTAGATTTTCCACAACTGAAATAGATGATTCAAAGTTTGCACCAGGAATAACCTTCTGCATTTCTTCCAAGGCTCCTTCAATGCTTATTTTTTCATGCTCGTGTTGAGGTCTCTCAGATTCACTTCCTTCTACAACTTCTCATTTGACAACACTCTTTCTCTTCTTCCTTGTTTTGGTTGCACTACCAGAGGTACCTTCTGCATTGGGATTCCTAGGGCTTTCCAAAAGAATTCTTGCATAGTGATCAATCTCAGCCTCTAACACTTCATAATCTTACTCAGATATCCATACCAACCTTGATTCAACTATTGCCATATGACAGAAATATGTAGAAACTAGGAAATTGATGTTTTTGAAGTACCTTTCAGTAACACTTCCAAGAATCCTTAATCTTTTACTCATCCTCATTTGAAAAGTTCCAAAGAATGCAGCAAGGGCAGTCTCTTGAGCATCCAAATTTCTAATATTTATCATGAAATTTCTAATTTGATGGGAAATATGTATTTTTTTCATTCTATCCTTCCTATTACAGGTAATTCTTTCAAGAAGTAAAAGAGTAGGCAGATAATAAAATTTCCATATCGGAATGTACTCTTCTTGCTCTTCTTAATTTCCTTTAAGTTATTCAACAAATATACTTGAAGTAGTTCACATAGGTCATAATCCATACCTCTTCTAACCATATCAATAGCAATGTGTACAACAATAGTAGACACTGTGAGGTCATTGCTAGGTAGACAAATTTTATGTCCAATAACCATTGCAGCATACCTGATGACCAGATCTTCAATTGTTCTCAAAATAAGCTCTTTTCCTTCGAGGGTTGCACCAATCACCTCAATTATCTCTTGATCATTTACAACCTTCCATTTGGGAACTGGTCTAGAGGAACACAAACTAGTTACATCTCTGATTGCTTCTCTAGTAATCAAATGTACCTCATCAATCCACAAAGATTCGTTATGAATTCTGCTCAAAACTATTCGAATATACTTCCTGTCGAACTCAAACAAGGGGGATTTTTTCCAAACATCCAATTTCTTCTCAACCAACACTTTTTAGGCATCAAGGTTTCCATCCAATTCATTCATCCATAGAACACTTAACTAAATTGGTGGAATTTCCTCTATCTTACTATAGATGTATGCATAGATATCTTCTATAGGAAAAACTCTAGGAGGAATGCAAGAAAATGCACCAACTAACTCTTCCGATATATTTTTCAAATATTTCCTCAAATTGACTTATAGTCTATACCTGAACTATTTACAACCTTTGAATTATCCATAACAATAAAAGTGAAATATTGTGCAAGCAAGAATACCTTTGTAATTGCAAACAAGGAATAGATAGATATCCAACTTCCAAAGCACGCTTGAATCCATTTCAACCTCTTTTTCCCTTCAAACCTTGAAACACTGAATTGCACTTGATTCTCTAAACTTCCTTTGCATGCTTCTCTGAAAATACATATGCCTCTTGAAATATCTAAATTTATTTCTTTCATTTTGAATGCTTTTGCGATAAATGCTTCAAATTGTAGATAGATCACCTCAAGAATTGTGTGAGCCTCCATTCTCACAAATTCTACAAAATTCATTCTTCACTCATGCAACTGAAAAATTCCTTAAATTCGTTACCACATTAAATGTACTTCTGCCATGATGTGACATAAGTACCGATGAGGGGGTTTATTAATTTTTTTTGATAATTGATCCCCCTTAGTCATTGTTAGAATAAAAAATTGATGGGTGTATCTACACCACAAGTCAGCACTGATAAGACTGATGATTCTAATTCAAATTTCTTGAATTCTCCTTCCCTTTTCCAAATCTTTTTCATCTCCTTTATGACTTCTTTTGGATCAATGATTTGTTCATGCTTCTTTACCGGATAGTTATCTTTTCTCCTTCTACAGTTATTAGTAGGATGTTCTGGATTGATTTACTTACGACAAACAACATTCTTCCTTCCATTCTTTCTCTTATTCAATCTATTTTCACACTGATTAGCTTTATGTCCAACCTTCTTGCACTTAAATGATTTGTCAGAGAATGACAAGGTATCATTCATTCTACTTTTATAGTCCTTCACATTACGACCAAATTTCTTGTAGGAATGACAAACACCATTGAAAAAATACCTCTTAGCATTAGGTTGTTTAATGGGAGTTCTTATGGAATTGCTTCTTAAGATTTTGATTCATTCATCTTTGCATTGAGTCTTCTTATCACAATGTTGCTTCGCTTTTGAATTCTGACATTCTTCAAACCCTAAACCACTTTTATCCATTGCCAGTCTCTGAGAAGTAATCAACTCATCAAGCATTATAGAGCCTATCTTTCAAAACTTCTTTCCTTTTCCAGATATGCTCTCAAAATTTTTGCTTCTTGCTTAAATTTAACACATTCATTTGATTTCTCTTGAATTTCAACTTGTTGATAGCCTTCAACTCTTTTCACTTCTTCCAATTGATGTAACAGACTAGAGATAGTTTCACCTGCCTTATCTAGTAGATCACATGCTTCTTCACATTTACTTTGTTAGTGTAATTAAATTAATTATTACACTAGCATAAGTTAACTTAGGTCATATATCATTTAGTCCTAGGTTGCATTTTAATAAATCATTTAATAATGGGGTTATGTCCCCTTCCTTGTTTGTAGGGATAAGATTCCTTCTAGAAGATGAGTTGTCCTTCTAGAACTTATCTCAACATTTAATAATTTTCTAGATAGGGTTCACATGTTGTCACATGTTGTTAGATCATGACACATGGAAACATCTCATATATATTAGGTTTTCTCTCTTGCCTATATAATCAGGCAACTTGTACATTTGTAATCTTTCGATCTCATAATGTAGATCAATATAGAATCTCTATTGTGCATGCCTAGTTGCAATACTTTCTGTTTGGTTGAATATCTTTCTTGGAAAAGGCCCTCCATTGAAGACTACAGCTTTAGGGACCCTATGCATCCATAATCTCAACATACTTTACAATTTTTCAATGTACTCATTCAATTTCATCAACTTGTCCTTCAAATCTTCAATTTCTTTTGAATATCCAACAAAGATCTCTTTTGGAGGAAAAAATTTCTTATGTTCAAATTATGGGACCTTCCTCAAGCTGTTAGGCTTCTTCAAAGGAACCAAGCTCTGATACCAGTTATTGAACATTTGGAATACTGATAGGGGGGGTGAATCAGTATTCCATAAAACCATTCAAATAAAATCCATCCAAACATTACCACAAATTAGACTGAATTAGCAAGAGAGAACATAGAAACAATTTAATGCAACAACACACACAAACACCATATTTTTACATGGAAAACCCAAAGAGGGAAAAACCATGGTGAGGGTTAACTCACAATATATTTATTCTGATACAAGATATTCTAGGGCTCACTACCAAGACTCGCTATCCTTGGAAGGCTCACAACTTGAATACAAAAGATGGCTAACAACCAAGATACAAAGATTGTGGCTCACTGCCAAGAGTGTGAACTGATAGAATACACCTTCAATGTGTAGGGTTTAGTTACAATGAAGCTTTGAATAATAATTACTGCCACACACAATAGTCACTCAACAATTTTGTTATGATCCTCAACTAATAAAACATTTAGGCTTGGATCTTCACATATCCCTTAATCCTTTTCGCACTCCACTACACCGCAACTCCTCTCTTCCACACACACCTTCTTCCTTCAAAAAATATTATATATGCAAGTATATCCCATTCATCAATTAGGTCAGCCTAATTAAATGAAAGCAAAATAATCAAAACACTCTTGTCGGCACCCTATATGATCTAAAACATTTTTTCCCATGTAGTGCATTATATCAAATCGGCTAACATCCATAAAGTATAACTAGTCTCCTTAGAATATTACATACGTTAGGTCAACCAATACTATAACTCAATTCATAGAAAAATCTAAACCAACATACAATACTCAAAGCAAACACCTTCTAGATCTGAGATAACATTAATTTCTCATCATACTGTACCATTATAGGGACTATCATCAGAACCACAACATTAGAATGTTCTACTTAAGAAAATACAGAGTCTCCCACACTGATATGTTGAGCAGAGAACAACAGTAAAATACAAAGCTAACCTTTGTCAGTCATAAATTTCTGCTCACAACCCAAAACTTCTCAAGATCTAAGATATAGCTATCTGAATGAGACATGATAACATGGTTAAGAGATTAGATTCATCTTTTCTTACAGTGAATTATAGACTCAAAAACCAACACACTAGTTCATCTCAAAAGAACACTACCGGTAGAGAACAAGTTCTGATAAACTAAGTAAACTTTTTGTACAGTTGTCACCATGTTGACATCAATGACAACATAGGAACAACCAACACAAATCATTTGAACTTCATGCTCATGTTGCACGGCTCCATAATTCCAACAACATTATCCCTCAACCCTCAACCCTATACCTTATACCCTCAACCCTATACCCTTAACCTTATACCCTAAATTGTAAACCCATACATGCATACATACATACATACATACACACATACATACTACATACATATAGACATATATACATGCATGCATGTACACACATTCATGCGTACATACATACATACATGGATACATGCATGCATACATATATAAATACGTACATACATACATTATATATACATACGTACAATAAAAACTTGAATAGAGCATAATGTGAGCACATTATAACATGCTTGCATTAGGATTTCTTTGACATAATGCAAGTGCATTATAAGGCAATAGCATTATGTCAAATCACATAATGCGGGCATGTTATAACTCACTCAAAGTAGATTTGAAGTACTATGAATCTTGTATATTCAAAAGTAGATTCAAAGTGTAAACAAATTGGTCTTGTTTTTTGTGTATTATGACTCTTATAGATTTGAATCTATAAGTTAATCATAGATTCAAAGTACTACAACTCTTGTAGATTAAAATTACACAAATTAAATCAACTAAAGTACCCTTCATAAATTCATGCCCACCAATGTGATTAACTTGTAAATTGTTCTCGTTTAGTAATGGTTCATTCCTTTCAATGCTTAAATTTTGGTAACATTTCATGGATAATATTTGAAACCATTAGAGTATATTTTCCAAATATTGTAAGGGCAGTCTTCACTACTATGTCTCTTGTGACAAGTTGGACAAAACACGACCAAGGCCTTTTTGGCTTCCTCTTGCTTCCTACGGGTGTATAGAGTGTCTATCTATTTACCCATATGATTCAACAAATCAGTTTTTAAGATCCTCAAGTAAATTACCTATTTCATGCTTTGTTATACCTGGAGCATAAGGCTTACTTGGATAGTTCCTTCCCAAGTGCTAAGACCTTGAATAGTTCCTGCAAATTCACAAATATCGTCAAAGTCCATTTAAGATATGTTCCCTTCACCTATTAAATTTAATGCTTCCATAGTATCATCTCTTATTCCTCTAAGAAAAAACATTTTAACAACATCAGGAGTTAGCCCTTGTTGTCATGATTGTTGAAAACCAAACATAAAGTGTTCAAGGTAATCTTCCATGGACTCATCTTCTTTTTGTGTCATATGGAAGATTTTGTCCCACACCTCTTTTGTTTTACAATACTCCTGGTACTTGGTCAAAAATATTTCCTTCATGACTTCCCATGTTCTAATATTCGTGAGGTTCATGAACCAACACATGGTTGCATCCGTTAATGTGGTTGGGAACAATTTGAGCTTCTACACATACTCTCATAATCATAGTTGTGGCACAACATATCAAACTCAAATAAGAACATGTCAGGATCCTCCATAGAAAGACCATGAAAAACTAGTAAATCTGAGTGAGGAATGTTTTTCATAGGAGCATCCTCTTTAGGATTCGTAATGGGGAATTCAAAGGTGATCAGGTTGTTGTGGAATAATTCTCTCGCATCATTTTTGTTTTTGTTGTTGTTGTTGGGATCAGCCATGACGTCTAATGCTCAAGGGGTAAAGTAGGTTTTAAAGGGCTCTTGGGTTTCTGAGAATGGACCAGCTTCTGACCCATAAGATTCTTGAAAGAAATTTTCAACCTTTCTTCTCAATACTTTGGAAGACCCTAGATGGGTACCTGCAGGTGTCTCAACAATAGTGTACTCAATAACACACTTCTCAATATTAGGTTTGGGAAACTCTAATGTTTGCAATTTAGTTTTCAATTTTTCTTGTGTTGAACTACTTCCTTCAACAGATGGCTTTGACCTATTTTGTAATTCTTCGATTTGTGTTCCCTCGATGAATGTTTTTTATTTGTTTTTAATTTTCTTGAGTTATGAACTACTTCCCTTTTCTTTTCTAATAAATCTCCCTCTATAATCCCTACTACGATTTATGCACCTAAATGACTTATAGTAGCACAAATCAGGAGTATTAACCTTAACAAGGTCAACAATTGTATAGGCTTTCCTCTTAATGTGCTGGTTCTAAATCAACTTGCTATGATTTTAGGCCTTTAATATCTTTCCCCATCAATAACTCCAAAATTATTGGATTAGACTATGGTTGATATGATGGCTAAAACTATCCTTGTAATTCTATCTTAATTTGGATAGATGGGTCTGAATTAATCCTTGAGAGTTTCGAAGTTTCCTCAGTTTACTCCTCAATGTCAATCCAGGGTCGTGAACTTGTGAGAGATATTAGGTCTATTTTCCTAAGGGCCTAACCTAGAAAGCCAAGTGTGGATGGATGCAACTACACACAAATTGAATTTGTTTAGAAATTTGGTTTTCATACTTCCTGTCACCTGTGTGACAGGAACCTAGGCCAAACAACTCATAACAAAATTAGATTAAAACTAAACAGTAAAACAAAAATAATAATTCTTACTGAAAATATACTATCATAAGCAGATGAATGTTGAAAAGTAAAGTGCTAAATAAAGTCTACACGTATTAATAAACACTCCAATTAACACTATCTGAAATAATCTACCAAGTCAAGTTCACATAGAACAACAAATACATTGATTAAATTTGATGACAAAGTAGTCTGCTAAATCAAATGTACCTATAGCACGATATTAAAAAAATGCATCAATCACCAATACATCCAATAATAATTAACAACACATTGAATGTTTTTAATCTAGCACAATAATTAAAGATCAAAAAATATTTAAAACTAAAAAAGTCTCATTACCCCACATCACACTGGTTCTATAGCTAGTCTATGGGCAATCAAGGAAGTGGGCCCTACCTTCTCTGATTTCTAGTGATGAAATGAAAGATTATTTCACTCTACTCAATGTATATGTAAAACGAGATTCCAAACTCCAATCTTCTTTGAATCAAAACAACAACTTACAAATATATATTACCAATTATTAATTCAAGTCCTAGTAAACATATATATAGAGATCATATGTCACTGAGTTTACAAAAGACTAATAAAAAAGGTATATGAATCTTTGGGTTGTTATGGCCTATGGCCAACAACCTTTGAAAGCTACTTAGAAATATATTTATAGTGTTAACACTTTTCCAAAACAAAACAACTTAGACTGAACTTAATCAAAAGTGACACATGACTCATGAGATGATTTTTTCCTCATTCCACCAATGCTCCCCTTGATTCCATGCACCATCCACCTAATCATCCCCTATTTTTCATAGTAATAAGGATAATTAGTAAATAATTAAAGGTTTTGATAAATCCACAATTTTTTATCTTCTCTTTGCATTTTATTAAATATCCCTACTTCATTAACAAGTAGTGATAGGAACTCCAAGGAACTCTATAGGAATGAAAGGGTAAAAGGTAAACAAAGAGGTAAAAATAAAGACACATTTATCCCTCATCATTTCCCCCCAACTTAGGGTTTTGCATGGCCTCATGCAAAGGGATATAGGACACAAACTGGATACCTTTTGCATTGTACTAGAAATCTCTTTAACCCACAACTGTTTCAGTGCACACATTTGATCTTTATGCTCATGAATGGGAATAAGAGAAGCATTGACAATTTTTTCTTGCTCAAGGGCTACTTTAAACTAATCAATCTCTGCTTCCTATGAAGAATTAAGGAACCCTGCATCTCAGAATTTCTTTTGTAGAGCTTCATTCTCATCAGTTAATTTGGTCACCAGATTTTGCATGTCACGAATTTCATCATTGGTTAACAAATGATTCTCCTCACATTCTCCCTCTACCTCTAATTCTTGTTCTTCTTCTTGTTCATTGTGAGGAATCTCAACATTTTCCTATTCTTGCTCAACCAACTCATTTTCCTCTTTCACTCTTTCCTCTTATGATTCTTGCTCTGCTTCTTGATTGTCAGTATGAGGGGTTTCAAATTCACCAATTTCTTGTTCTTCAAAATTCCCTAGGTTGTCATCACCTGCTTGCTCAATTGACATAGGCTCAACCTGAACGATGTTCTCACCATGAATACCCTCTTTAGCAACTGGGATTTCTTTTGAAATTGGAGAATTTTGTGGAGTCATTTCAGGGTCTTATTCAGGCTTCTTTTGATCTATTGGAGCGGCCCTAGATTCTTCCTCTGTCTTCCTTCTTTTACTCCTCCTTAATTCCCTAGAGATTGCCTCTGTTCTTCTAGTTTTTAAGAAGACTGTGGCTAGAATTGTTAAGTCACCAACTTCATTAGTTTTCTTAGGGCTCAAAACATTACTAGCTACATTGGCTAAATTTGCTAGCTTGTCCATTGGAACAATTGGTGATTGTTTCTTATCTTGAGAAATTTTTGAGACAATAGTTGAGGTCGACCCACTATGTAATTTCCTCTTACCCCTAGAGTCAAGTGTAGTAGTTTCAACAGTATTAACATTTTCCCATTTAACACTTGAACTCTTGACCCGCTTACTACTTGACCCTAGGGTTTGTTTAGCCTTTTTCTTTGAACTACTAGGGAAATCCCCTAACTCAGAACCCTCATTAGGTGCATCAAAAGGGGTTTGATTTTTACTACCTTCATTTGAATTTGCATCACTATACCCTTCTTCCTCAGAATTAACAGGAGATTTTTTTCGCCTTGGGGAGCCCTCTTCCACAAAGTGTTATGAGGTGTTAGGGAGGTCTTCCTCCATAGATTTTTCTGGGTATCATCTACAACAAATGAATCCCAATCCCTTGGAGAAGAGAACTTCTTTAACTCCCTCACAATTAACAATTTGATAAGTCCATGATGGGCTAATGAATTCTTGCTACCCTTTTGGACTGCTTTTCTCATTTTCATTATAGAAGAATACAAAAAGAAAGGAAGGTTCACAAGAAAACCCAATCACAAATGTGTCATGAGCCAAATTTGTTTAGCATATCCGTACACATACCTTCCTTCACAAGTTATGTACTAGATGATAAACTTCACCGCATCATTTCAAGATGGTGAAAGTGAGGCTAGCTTCATGCCTTGTCTAGTGACTACTTCAACTAACTCCCCATGTTGCAAAAACTTCTTGTGAAGGTGCTTAAGATCTTTCACCTGCATTGAGTTAGCAAGGAAGTAATTTTTCCCTTTTAGCGACAACCTAGTGACATCTACTATAGCCTTAATAAAAATAGGAATTTCTAAACCACAAACCCATGCTCATTTGTTGTGACATGTCATTACAAATTCGCGTGCCAGTTTCTCATCATACCCTCTCAATCTTCTGAAGTACGCATCCCACCCTGCTTGCTTAAATATTTTATATGCTTTAGCCATTGCCAAAACCCTCAATTCATCCATAGTTATGGGATCAAATTCGTTCCTATGTTCTGCCATAATGTTACTAGGAGTTTTGTTTCAAACTAGAATAAGGCACTTTATTCAACTTGGAATAGTGTGCAAACAAAATCTATTAGTTGATTGAGTAAATTGCCACTAGTAAGGGAAAGATGTTGGGAACAGTTTAGAACAATTTTTGGATAATAGGTAAAAATGGAAAATCGTTAACTAAATTTAGACGATAGTTTAAAATGGTAATTATGGCGGGCTACGATCTACATAAGGAATGTCAAGGTAATAATATTATGAAATGATCAAGGCCAAATAATAAAGATTTTTAGTGTGTCAAATAAATAGGGCTTCTCAAAAAATGAAGATAGAATGGGTAGAAAAGAAAGGTGAAATGAATATGGCAACATATGGTATGTGTATGATTTGAAAGTTCCCAGATATAGGATAGATATGATTGGACAGTTTCCCCCGTAGGTAAGCATGTGGCCCGTCCATGGGACACGTCACAATTTATTAAAGAAAATAGAAGATATAAACTAAACAACAAAGAAAAATATAAAATTGAAATATACGAATACCAAACCATCATGTGTATGGAAGGTGACATGGAGGTGGAGGCACGAAGAACTAGAAAAATAGAAGAGGGAATCGATCAAATCACATGGTGCAGACGTGAAGATGCTAGCAGAGCAGTGACATAACTAAAAGTAAGGCAATGCATAGTGATGATGAGAATGATGAATCGATAAAGCACGTCATCAAATCCACTTCCCAAGTGGATGGGTATGGAGAATGGTGTATTATAAATTTCATATCGCCATGTGGAAAATGAAGGTCAGGAATGAGCAAGGTCAGGCAAGTAAATGACATTAGTATGTAGATAGACCATGAGATCAATGACGAAGGAAGTGTAACCTAAAATGATGGAGTGCCTAGATGGAAGCATGAAAAGACCTCAGAATGTGCAAGCTAGTAGCAACACTAGGAAGGAGGTGAAAGAGCCACAAACATAAGTAGACAAACAACAATGAGTAATGTTCTGCAAAATGAGCTGACTCGGAGCTCCTATCCACAAAATGATAAGAACCGAGTTCTAAAATAACCAGGCTAAATGAAGCTCGCAGGAAGGTGATATACCTGTGGAAAAGAAAATCCAGATGTCCAAAAGTTTCCCTTAAGTAGCGAAGAATGAAAAACCTTCCCTGTGCATACCAAAGACTAAAGAAAAACAAGGGTTGTGGAATGTATAAAGCAGTCCCTATCACTGAAGTGACAAGAAATTTGGTTTGGGTTTTTTTTCTACTCGATGATAGGTCGCTAACAACTCAATTTTCACCCTATCATTGCCTAGAGGCTTTGAGAAATTGATATTCACCCCTAAGATTTATTTAGCAGTTAACGCTCGCTGGAGACCGATTTTCAAGCGTTAACTGGCCAACAACGCCCTAAGGTTTTCATTGTTGGATCTTTTATTGCATTTTTTTTAATATTTAAAAATATTTCGAAGAGCACCTAAAAGGTACTGGGAGAGGCCACATAAACCCTATCAAGCAGATGGAGTTCCTTAGGAAAATTCAAGACAAACTCTTCCCTTGAGAGAGGCCTTTTGTACAACTTCAACCAGTGACCGTTGACAACTAAATCCATGTGATCAGAGTCCACCATGTGAAGCTTGACTGCCCCATTGTCATAAACCATCTCAATTTCATAAGGCCCGAACCACCGGGTGTGGAACTTTCCCTTAAAATCCTAGAAATAGGAGTCATACAAGAGTTCTCAATTGCCTGGTTGAAATGACCATTATCGAATGAAATGATTATGCTAGAGAGCATGCTAGTTCTAGACAATCTCTGTGTTGAAGAGCGCTTGTTGAAAAAGTTCATCCAATGAGTGAATACCCATCTGGAGCATGATGCAAAGAGTTTTTACCTCAAACTCAATAAGGAGAACAACTCTCTTACCATAGACAAGCTTGTAAGGTGTCAAACTAGTGGTGACTTTCAATGTAGTGCGGTAGGCCCACATGACTTTAGGAAGTCATGTAGCCCAATCTTTTTTATGGATGTAAATTGTCTTGGTAAGAATATTCTCAAGTTATCGATTGGTGACTTCAACCTGGCCATTGGCCTGAGGGTGGTAAGGTGAATACTTGTGATTTTGAATCTCATATTCATGAACAAAAGCAGAAATGAGGTTAGATGTAAACTATGGACCTTGATCCCTAACTATTTCACACAAAACACCAAATCAGGTAAAGATTTGAAATAGACGAATTCAGCTACCTTGGTGTCCCTAACATGCTTCAAAGCAACAACTTCAACCTATTTGGTTAAATAATTTGTACACAGAAGGATATATTCCTTGTTTTGAGACGACAGGTTGACATGTCCAACAAATTCAAGTCCCCATTTTTTAAAAGGATCAATGGACAATTGAGGATGTAGAGGAATTTCATTTGACTGCATGGGGCGGCCCATACACTAACATTTATTGCAATGTTGAATGCAACATTTACAATCCTTGTGAAGTGTAGGCCAATAGTAGCCATTAGTTAAGATCTTCTAAGTAGTCCTCTAAGTAGTGAAATGTCCTCTGCAAGGTTCTGTGTGGCATGCGAAAGTATGTCAAAGACATCATCCTTGGGCACACATTGGTACATGATATTATCAAGGACATGACAAAAGAGCAATCCATTGATCCACGTATAATCACCATTGAGTCTGACTAGCTTTCAACATTCCCTCATAGAGAAATGAGGTGGGAACTTGCAAGTAACCAAGTAGTTTTCCATGCCAGCATACCATAGGATCTTTACTAATATAGCAAAGAGATGTTCATCTGGAAAGGTGTCATCAACTAGAACTGGTTCAACATCTTATTGTTGTAACTTGGACAAAAATTTTGCAACCACATTCTCACAACCAGGCTTATCAAGTATACTAATATCAAATTCTTGAAGCAAAATTAACCATCTAATAACTCTATCAATTACAACAGGTTTATTCATTAGAAATTGAATTATAGAATGATCAGTATGAACAAACACTTTATATCCAATAATATAATGACAAAACTTATTGATTGCATAAATAGTAGCTAAAAACTCCTTTTCAATTACCATATAATTTACCTCAGCTCTTGTGAAATTATTTTTGATGTAGTAAATGGATTAAAAGATATTATGTTATTTTTATCCAAGGACAACCCCTAGGGAATAATCTAAGGCATCAGTGTGAATATGAAAAGGTAGTTCCTAGTTCAGACCTCTGAGTACTAGTGTCATTACAACCTTGTTCTTAATGGTTTTGAATGCTTCTTAACATTCTGGTGTCCAAGAAAAAATGACATCTTTTTCTAACAAAGCAAACAAGGGTGAGGAAATCTTACTAAAATTTTGGATAAACCTCCTATAGTACCCTACATGGCCTAGAAAACTACGTACATCCTTTTGGCTAGTGGGTGCAAGCAAGTCTTGAATGATCTATATCTTTTTGGGATCGACTTGAATACTCTTAGAAGAAATATAATGACCAAGTATTATCCCTTCTATCATAAGCATATGTCACTTTTCATTAATTAATGATAAATTAGTATCCATACAACGTCTAAGTACCTTTTCTAAAATTGTTTTAGCTTCTCCATAAGTATTGTCATGGATAGTAAAATCATCCATATACACCTCAACACAATCATTTACAAGATCACAAAAATTCTCAAAACTACCCTTTGAAAAGTGGTAGGGGTATTACATAAACCGAATGGAAAAATTTTATAAGAAAAAGTGCCCCAAGGACAAGTGAAAGTAGTCTTGTCTTGGTCCTCAGGCACTATACAAATCTAGTTGTAGCCATCAAACCCATCCAGAAAAGAAAAGAACTTTTTACCTGCAAGAGTGTCCAACACTTGATCAATAAATGGCAATGGAAAGTGATCCTTTTTAGTAGCTTTATTTAGTGCTCTATAATAAACAGAAATTCTCCACTTACCTTTTTTATTAGGAACCACAACTAGAGGAGAGACCCATTGACTATCTAAAATAGGATATATAAACCCAACACTTAATAGCTTTTGTAACTCCTCTTTAACTATTTCCCGCAAGACTAGATTGAGTCGTCATTGTGGTTGCCTAACTAGATGATTACCTTCTTCAATATAAATATGGTGGGTGCATGTGTCAAGATGAATGCCACACATATCTTGGTATTCCCAAGAAAATTCATATTTATTAGCTTTAAGCATGGCAATAAGATCTTGGATTTGCTCAGTGGTTAAATGTGGATTAATATTGAGTGTACAGGAAAAAAAATTCATGGCTTTTGATTATGCAGGTGAGTTAATGGCTAGTACTTGGTAGGTGGATGGAATATCACGATAATTCCCATAAGATAAAAAAGAATTGTATAGACAATTATGAGGTAGCAACTGATGCAATGTGACAAAGTGTTGAACAGATTGTGAGCTACCTACCAATGGAAAGTTTCCAAAAGGACAAGGAGTATTTATACCTGAATGAAGAACCATGCTTTGAAAATATTCATTGGATGCATATCTATTCTGAAGAAAATTAACAAGAACATTATCCTCAGTAGGTTCTTCCATATCTAAATCTTGATCAATTTTCAAGATGGGAAATGACTCATCTAAGTCACTATCAACCCACACTGGATCCTTCGCCTCCAACAAGGGTTGTGTTGGTGGGTATAAAGTCAATTGTTTTGTGTGATCATCATTAGAAATGACCATTTTTCCTTTCTGACAATTGATGAATGCATCTGTAGCTACTAACCAAGGTCATCCCAAAATCAAGGGGTATCCCCCTAGCTTAATCTTTGGCTGCAAAACCATAAAGTCAGTCAGGTATTCCCATGAATCAATAGAAAGGACTACATCTTCAATAATACCCTCTGGTTTGACTAAAGATCATTCTACCATTTGGAGAACTGTGGGAGTAGGCCTAAGTCCCTCTAGTGACAATCTTTCCTTTGTTTCATTTGTCATAACATTAATTGTAGTGCCCAAATCAACAAGGGTGTTAGGAATGCTAACTTTACCAATAGATACCTTGATGACAGGACTCCCTAGATTAGAGTACTTAGGAATGGTTATGTTCCCAAGCACAAGGTCTTCCAACTATTCAATAACTTGGACGGTCTTTGGGTCTTGCTTCTTTTTTGCTTCCAAGTACATAGATCCCAAACTATTTTTGTAAATACGAGAATTTCCTTGATAACATACAACAAAGGAATCTTGATGTTAACATTGTGTAACTCATTGACAAAATCAAATTTAGGTTGAGAGACTTCCCTTTGTAGTGGTTCAGGTTGAAATCGGTCAGTAAAGGGAGGTTCTTTCATCGGCTCTATTTTAGGTTCTTCATTAATTTTAGTGATGGTGGGCCACTGAAAAGCCTTCCCTGATCTTAATTGAACTCCATCTAATTCTACTATATTTATAGGGTAAGTACAGTAACCTATTGCCTGATTATTATACATGGGTTGTGTTTCCTTATTATTGGGATTTGGGTTTGGTTGGGCTGGCATTAGTGTAGGCTTCGGTGGTTGTGTGGGATTAGTTAGCTGAGTAGATGATGATGGTAGGGGTGGAAGAAATTGTTGTGGCTATTGGTATGGGTTGATCATGGGAGGATATGGAAATTGTGGTTGTGATGGATATGGTTGTTGATACGATGTGGGTTGTGGTAATTGTGGCCTCCATGCATGTTGCCATGGCTGTGAAGCATACTAATATTGTGGCATCCATTGAGGGTATGGTGAGGGTTGTTTCCAACCTCCATACCATTTAGGTTGATTAGAAAAAGAATTGGATTGGCTAGGTCTCGAAGCAAGAGAATCATTTGTCATGAAAGGGTGCATTACTCGAGGTGGAAAAGGTTGCCTAGGGGCCATGTAGTAGACAGGTTCCTCAGAATATTTCATATCAGGCACACCTATAGGAAGAGGTTGTAAGGTAGAACTTTTACTGACTTCTAAGGATGAAATGTTTTTCCTATTGTAAGGGAAATCTTCACTACTATGTCTCTTGTGACAAGTTGGACAAAACATGGCCAAGGCCTTTTCAGCTTCCTCTTGCTTCCTACGGGTGTATCTAGAGTTTCTATCTATTTACCCATATGATTCAACAAATCAATTTTAAGATCCTTAAGTAAATTGCCTATTTCATGCTTTTTTATACCTAGAGCATTACCTGGAGCATAAGGCTTACTTGGATAGTTCTTTCCCAAGCGTTAAGACCTTGAATAGTTCCTACAAATGTCACAAATATTGTCAAAGTCTATTTTAGATATGTTACCTTTACCTATTAAATTTAATGCTTCCATAGTATCATCTTGTATTCCTCTAAGAAACAACATTTTAACAGCATTAGGAGTTAGCCCTTGTTGTGATAATCTTCCACGGACTTGTCTTATTTCTATGTCATAAAAAATATTTCATCCCACACCTCTTTTGTTTTACAATACTCCTGGTACTTGGTCAAAAGTAATTCCTTCATGACTTCCCATGTTTTAATATTCCTAAGGTTCATGAACCAACACATAGCTGCATCCTTTAATGTGGCTAGGAACAATTTGAGATTTTTCGCATCACTCTGATAATCATAGATGTGGCACAACACATAAAACTAAAATAAGAACATGTCAAGATCCTCCACATAAAGACCATGAAAAACTAGTAAAGCAGAGTGAGGAAAATTTTTCATAGGAGCATCCTCTTTAGGATGCATGATAGGGAATTCAAAGGTGATTAGGTTATTGTGGGATAATGCTCTTGCATCATTGTTGTTGTTGTTGTTGTTGAGATCAACCATGACGTCTAATTCCCAAGGGGTAAAGTAGGTTTTAAATGGCTCTTGGGTTTATGAGAATGGACTAGCTTCTAGCCCATAAGATTCCCAAAAGAAATTTTCAACCTTTCTTCACAATACTTTAAAAGACCCTAGACGGGTACCTACAGGCGTCTCAACAATAGTAGACTCAATAACACACTTCTCGATATCAGGTTTGGGTAACTCTAATGGTTGCAATTTAGTTTTCAATTTTTCTCATGTTGAACTACTTCCTTCAATGGATGGTTTTGGCCTATTTTACGATTCTTTGAGTTGTGTTCCCTCAATGGATGTTTTTGATTTGTTTTTAAGTTTCTCGAGTTGTGAGCTACTTCCCTTTTCTTTTCTAATAAATCTCCCTCTACTATCCCTACTATGGTTCATGCACCTAAATGACTTATAGTAGCACAAATCATGAGTATTAACCTTAACAAGGTTGACAATTGTATAGGCTTTCCTCTTGACGTAATGGTCCTAACTCAACTTGCTATGATTTCAGGCCTTTAATATCTTTCCACAACAATGACACCAAAATGATTGGATTAAATTATGGTTGATATGATGGGTAAAAATATCCTTGTAACTCTATCTTAATTTGGGTAGATGTGTCTAAATCAATCCTTGAGAGTTCTGAAGTTTCCTTAGTTTACTCCTCGATGCCAATTTGGGGGTCGTGAATTTATGAAAGATATTGGGGTTGTTTTCCTAAGAGTTGAACCTAGAAAGCCAAGTGTGGATGGATGCAACTACATGCAAATTGCATTTGTTCAGAAATCTGGTTTTCAAACTTCCTATCATCTGTGTAACAAGAACTTGGGCCAAACAGTTCGTAACAAAAGTAGATTAAAACTAAACAACAAAACATAAATAATAATTCTTACTAAAACTAGACTATCAGAAGTAGATGAATGATGGAATGTAAAGTGCTAAATAAAGTCTACACGTATTAATAAGCACTCCAATTAACATTGTCTAAAATAATCTTCCAAGTCAAGTTCACACAAAACATCAAATAAATTGATTAAATTTGATTACAAAGTAGTCTACCAAATCAAATGTACCTGTAGCATGATATTAAAACAAACACATCAATCACCAATACATCTGATAATAATTAACAACAAATTGAATGTTTTTAAGCTAGCACAATAATTAAAGATCAAAAATAGATTTAAAACTGAAAAAAAAATCATTACTACACAACACACTGATTCTATAGCTAGTTAATGGGAAATCGAGGAAGTGGGCCCTACCTTCTCTGATTTCTAGCGTATTTCACTCTACTCAATGTTATGCAAAATGAGATTCCAAACTCCAATCTTCGTTGATCAAAACAACAACTTATAGATATATATTGCTGATTATTAATTCAAGTCTTAGCATACATATTAATAGAGATCATATGTCGCCAAGTTTACAAAAGACTAATAAAAAAGGTATACGACTATTTGGGTTGTTATGGCCTATGACCAAAAATCTTTAAAAGATACTTAGAAATAGATTTATAGTTTTAACATTGTTCCAAAACAAAACAACTTAGACTGAACTTAATCAAAAGTGACACATGAATCATGAGACGGATTTTTCCTCGTTCCACCGATGCTCCCCTTGCTTCCATGCACCATCCACCTAATCATCCTCTTTTTTCATAGTCATAAATATAATTAGTAAATAATTAAAGGTCTTTATATATCCACAAGTTTCTATCTTCTCTTTGCATTTTATTAAATATCCCTACTTCATTAACAAATAGTGATAGGAACTGCAAGGGATTCTATAGGAATGAAAGGGTAAAAGGTAAACAAAGAGGTAAAAATAAAGACACATTTATCCCTCACCAACAACCATCTCCTAAAAATAAATTACCATAATTTATTTACCAAGCGGTTAATAACTAGCATCATAAGTAACATAAAGTATAAAAAATTTCCTTTCAAAATGGAATATGTATCTGCATAACTGAATTAGCATAAATATATCATATCATCTAATCATGATTTTCAAACTGAAAAGAGTAATCATCTTTTAACTTTTTTCATTTCAACATAAATTATTTCATTAAGTTAAGATATAACAATAACATAAAGAAACAAGGTCAAAGATCCCATATCTGGATACTTTCTATCTTCCAAGATGTTACACCCCATCTTGTTGTTACCGATTTACTTTTACCTTCATGGGTAAATAAGATGGTAAATGCAATCATGATTTTAATATGATAAATGGTATAATTAAATAGGTATTATGTGAAAGTATTATTAAATGCTTTGGAATAGTAATTATGTTTACATTGATGATGAACATGTGTTTCTATATGTATATTCTTAAGTTATGATGCATATGGATTTATTATGAACATCTAACTACCATAGAAAATGTGTTGAGTTGGTTGCAGGGACAGGTTCATTCCTCCAGGCATAGGGGAAGTATCATTGAGTAGAAGATCTTGGTTGGGTAACTAGTAATGTAACCTATCTAAGCTTACACAAACTCACAATAAAAAGGTTGAGTCGAGACATAGTGTTGGGGAAATGGTAAGTCATCCTTAGTATGATGTGTTTCATTAGTAAGGGTTGTGATTACTATTGAATGCTTACTTGGATGATGATTATCTATCTAGAGCTTGTGAGTCCTTCCTAATGTTACTATGTTTGATTGAATGGTTGAATGAGTATTTGGGATATGTACATATTGTAGACATGTAAAATTGACCTAACACCTATCACACATATTAAACAACATTTTCACATCATCAACATCATTACATCGAACATCACTTCATTTCACATCAAAAGCATTAAAAACCCTAATTTCCTCTATTAATTGAATAATATGATATTATTTAATTAATTCACATTTTCATCATTTCAACTAATTAAATAAATTCCCAAAAACCTTGATTAGTTTTTGATAAGATAAGTAAGGAAGGGCCCTAATCTCATAGTACAAAAGTAGATAAAAAAGAACAGAAAAGGTGGGAAACAACACCAACAACTTAACCAAAAAATAGCATCAGCTTGGCTTGTAGGCCCAAATTTAAAACCATAACCATAGTCCAACCATTATCTATCAAAAACAACAAGTTTATACCAACATACTTTAAACTACAGAGACCATTAATTAAGTCCATAGTAAACCAGGTGGTATTCCACCAAATCTTAAAGAAAATAACTGAATAGTCCTAGATATAAGTAAAATACAAAAACCCATCAAAAAATAGAACAACAGCAGGCCAGGCCATTAAGTGGCTTTCTTTAATAGGTTCCCGTACTCTCCTAAGAGAGCCACATATTCACACCAATCAAGTCCCTTTGTTTCATCCAATAGTTTTAGGGCATTAGATTTCCCCTGCTTCTTCAATTTTCTGGTAAGCTTCATTTCTCCCGAGGCAACTCCCAACATCGCACATCTCATCAACCTGTTTGTGACTCTCATCAAAGTAACCAATGCCTTTTCCATATCCTTGAATTGGACTTGCAAGAAGGTTAGTCTACTTTTAAAAAAATCATTACTCAAAACTTTAGTTTTGTTCTCCAATCCAAAAAACCCAACATCATGTTCATTCCCAGCTTCAGTATTTTCCTCATACTGCTTTGCTTGCTCCTCTTCCTCATCTTTTTTCTCCTCCAATTCATCTTCCCCCATTTTGTAGGCTGTGTCCTCAAAATTAGAATCTTCAAATTTCTCATCTTCCTGAGCCTTGAACTCCTCATAACCCGAGACTTCCTCCACATCCACAGACACTTTTTGTTTCCCCTTTTTCTCTTTGGAGGCCACCTTTTCTAGCCAAGAAGACTTTCTTCCACCACTACCGCTACTCTCCTATCCCTGTAAAGTCTCCTCGACCTCCTCCTTTTGGTTCACATCCTTAGAAATATGAATAACATCACTAGGAATGATATCATGTCTAGGTTTCTTAGCTTTTGGGGGTTCTAACAACAGGGGAGAGTGTTTCCTCTTTTCAGGTGTAGCTCTAGTAAGCAGTAAGTCAACATTCTTTGAATCCTCACTTTTCTGGGACTGAGGGGTAGAAGGATTAGAAACATTTTCCACCGAAGAGTTTCTTTTGGTAGGGATAAGTGTAAGGAAAGCTAGATGTGGAAACAACTGATAGGGACAGGGTTGGATTGAGTCAATCACTGGCTCAATGCTCTGGGTCTCCAATAGATAACCCCCTGGTGTTTCTCTCCACCACTCAACCTATAGGTCCTAAAGGTTATTAGGCATCCCTGGTCACTTGCCAACCCTGCTATCAATTCCAGTTTGCTGCTACCAAGCAATTCTTGATGCTTTTCCTCACTTTCTCCATCTAGCCCTTAATCCCTTTAAAGACTAGACAACCTCTAAATCCTCCTAACTTGCTTGCAGGGGTGTGCATAGGCTTTCTTGACTTCAAAAGGGTCTAGGGAAGGTTCTTTTCCAAGCACAAATCTCCTTTCTTCTATCGCTGCCACCATACCCTAGGTTAGGGTTTTAGGAGGGCTAGTAGCCCATGAGCCCTATTAAGTCTCTTAGCCTGAGGTTTTAGATTATTACTCCTCCCTACTCAATGAACATCATAAAATCAAAGAAAGAACCTTGGCTCAATTTTGGAGCACTTCAATATTTTTGTGGTTTCAGACCTTCTCAAGCCGTACACAGGGCTATCACTATTTTTGAGCAATTTAGGGCTTTTTAAGCCTTTTCTTGGACACACAGAGGACTGTCTTCTTCCTTCAACCACCAGATGAATTGGTATTGATTCCTGCCTCTTGTCATACCTTTGTAAGGTCCCCTACAATCTGTACACACCATGGGTTTCCAATGGTTAGTCACCCTTGCAACATTGGAAGCAATTTTGCACAGTCTTTCCTAACCGGGCATAGTCTGCTCGCCTAGGAATAGACTTTTGGCATGCTCCTTGAACTCCTACACACTCCTACTACTAACCTATGTACAAGGATGGGGTTTAGCCACATTCCCATTGATTCCATACTTCTTGGTACGGTGGGGGTGCAGTTTAAACCTCCATATTATTGAATTTACTAGTCAAAATAGAACTAAAGAAAAAGACACAGTATTTACAAAGTTGATGAAAGTGATGAGCAAAAAATATAATATGCCAAAAACAAAACTTCCAGAAGCTTTATTACATACTAACAACCCTATAAAATGCCACTTTCAAATCATCTTTCAACTGTCACACAAGCAAGAACAGAAAACACATAATTATTCACACCAAAAATCACTGTTTCTCTTATTGTTCTCCAGAAACTGCCAATACTCAAAGCATCTAACCTCTTCAAAAGGTCAAGAGTTATCTTTTACAATGCATTGGAAATGGTTAGGTTTTCAATTTTAGCATAAGAGCAGCCAAAAGCTTGCTTTTGTAAAACACAATGTGTTTTGCAATTTTTGACAAAAGCTTAGGAATCAACCACAAAAATGATTCCAACTTATTCAACTTCTATACTAAGAAGAAAAAATGTCCTCAACCACCAATAAGGTGATCCACAAGACCAAACCAAGACAACAAAAAGGATTGAAAACAAAAACTTCAAAGATAAGCTTGTACTTTGGCACCTTGGCAGGTGCTCCTACACGAACAACTCTCCTAATGTCAAAAACTTAGGGAAGAATGCAGAGACACTTTTAAATTTTTACAATTACAGTCAAATTAAGATGCACATTAAAGCAATAATAGAAACATAGTATTTGAAAAACACATATGAACACTAGATATATGTGGGAAAACCCTTATAGGAGAAAAACCCATCACACCAAGAGAAATCACTTTGTATTACAGTAATGGAGATTACATACAAATATTAGACTTATCTCTCTGATGTCATATTATAGTAGCTTTCACAATGATCAATCTTTGTATAGGACAATCACATTATAGTCTTCACAGAATAGAATTCACCCTGATACAATTCGAACTGTTCATCCAACTGTTGATCGAACCAACCGAACCATAGAGCATTTGCAACTTCAAACTATATTCATGTCGTTCTCTATTTGTCGAGCTTCCTCACAAAACTGTCGCAACAGACTAACTTCCAATGGTTCTTCTTTAGCTTCCCTGATTGGTCCATGAGATGCCACATAGGAAAGTCTCTCTCAGTCAAATAGCTTCACACTGTATTGACATGTCGGTGAGACACAAGAAGTGTCTCCCCGATGCCCAAATCCTTCATATTCGATATCGCCAAGAGTTATCACTTTCGGTGAGATGTCATACCGAAGCTTCAAAGTCACATAGATGTGAGTTTTCCATTCAGAAAGACTATCGCTCTTTGGTGAGACCACATACCAATATTCAAAGTCACACCGAAGAGTCATTCCATTGGCAGGACATATCGATCTCACTAGGACTTCATACCGAGTTCTCAAGTCATACCAACAACAAACTTCTTCATCGCTAAGACATTCAATTGTTGCCAAGAGGTTTCATTGAGCTATCTTTTGTTACTCTGAAGTGCTCATCTATCGCCAAGACATACGTCCCTTGCTGAGACTTTACTCTGAGATCCTTATGTCTCATCGAGCACCGAACGGTTGACAAGATTTCTATCCATCGCTAAGAGTTCTTAGCAAACCCTTAGTGTTACCCCGATGCCTCCAAGTCTGTCCCCATCAGCAAGACCTTCATTGGTCACTGGGACATCTTCCCAAAGCCCTTTGAGTTACCTCGAGAGAATACTGTCGATGTGACATTCCCTCATCGGTAAGACTTCTTACCGATTGTATTCCTTCCGGCGAGAGTTTCCCCGATGACTTCAAACCAAACATTGTCTATGAGACATTAACACATCGCTGAGAGCTCATAGCAAACACCCAAGACTCTCCTCGATATCTGATAGAATGGCCTGTCGGCCAAAGATCTCCATGACCAGTGAGAGGTTACAATGAACAAAATATCACAGCAATAGGCTCCAAAGTAAAAGCATTTGGCGAGACTCCTACAAGGTCACAATGACCTGATCTGATTCAACAAGGTTACTACTGCTAGTCAGTCAAACATGAAGGATGTCACACCGACTTGGCTCCAATAGAGGTTACATCCTGTGATGATTGAGGCACATATTTCCAACAATCTCCCACTTGACGAAGATCACACAGGCACCTCCAAAGTACAACAAAATTTACTAAAAATCATGGGCACTAAGGCCCATTGAATTGGCACACCACCTAAACTTGTCTGTGCTCATTGGCTTCGTCATTGCATTTGCAACATTCTCCAGAGTATCAATTTTTTCCAAACTAACCTTTCCATCCTCCACCATATCTCGTACAAAGTGATACTGTACATCAATATGTTTCATCCTGGCATGGAAAGTAGGATTCTTTGCTAGACAAATTGCACTCTGACTATAACAAAAGATAGTTATTTGCCCTACATCAAAACCAATGTTAGAACACAAACGTTTTAACCAAATTGCTTCTTTACAAGCATGTGTAGCTGCCATGTTTTCAACCTCTGTAGTGGACAAAGCGACTACAGCCTGCCGCTTACTCATCCAACTCACTGCACCACCATTTAATATGAAAATGTATCCACTGGTGGACCTCCTGTTGTCAATGTCCCCTGCCCAATCAGAATCTACATATCCACAAATGCTGAGAGTCTTATGTGACTCAACCAAGTTCCCATGGTAACACAGAGCATATTCTGAAGTCCCCTTCAAATATCTAAACACTCTCTTTATAGCATCCCAATGTGTTCTTCCTAGATTAGCCATAAACCGACTAAGAACTCCCACTGCTTGGGCAATGTCTGGCCTTGTACAGACCATTGCATACATAAGACTGCCTACTACACTAGCATATGGTACACTGGTCATGTCCTCCATCTCAGTAGGAGATTTTGGACAGTCTTCAACAGATAGCTTCATTCCCTGCAAGACTGGAACAAATAGCTGCTTGCAATCATCCATGAAAAATCTCTCTAGAACAGTCTTGATATACTTACTCTGACTGAGCCAAAGCTTTCTACTATTCCTATCCCTGGTTATCTCCATCCCCAGAATATACCTTGTTGCACCAAGATCTTTCATTTTGAACTTAGTAGACAACTGAGACTTAAGATCATAAATCATTAGCTTACTATTGCCTATGAACAACATATCATCAACATAAAGAGCAATAACAAGAACTTGATCACCTTCAGCTTTATAATAGACACAATGATCAGATTTTGATATCACAAATCCCAAAGACAATACAAAAGTATCAAATTTTTGGTACCACATTCTAGGTGACTGCTTTAACCCATACAGAGACTTCTTTAATTTGCAAACCAGTTTCTCTTTACCTTTTTCAACAAAGTGCTTAGGCTAGGACATGTAAATCTCTTCTTCAAGATCACCATGAAGAAATGTTGTCTTCACATCCATCTATTTGACCTCTAAGTCATACGCTGCTACAAGTGACAAAAGAAATCTGATAGATGTCAGCTTAGCTACAGGAGAAAAAATTTCCCCATAATCAATTCCCTCTACCTGGGAATAACCCTTCGGAACCAATCTTGCCTTGTACTTTTCTACATTGCCATCCAGACCAATCTTCTTTTTGAATACCCATTTGCAGCCAACTGCTTTTCTGCCTTTAGGCAAGGGCACCAAACTCCAAGTGTCATTCTTTTCTAATGATGCCATTTCTTCATTCATGGCTTCCAACCAAGAGTCTGAATCAAACATTTTAAATGCCTCATTTACAGTCCTAGGCTCATCAGTGCTAGAAATTAAAGCATAGGCACAAGTAGAATCTATCAAAGAGAACCCATACCTATCAGGTTGTTTTCTTTCATGGGTTGACCTCCTCACTTGCTAAGGCTGAGGTTCTTCTTCTTCAGAACTTTCAGAACTGCTTGAGTTCTCCTTAGTTTCAGGTACATTTTGAATTTTCAATTCCTCTTCTCTAGTGTAGGAGGAATTACAACTATATCCTTATTTTTTCTGACTTTGTCTCTGACTACAGATCCAAAGTGGAAGGTTTCAGCTCACGAAAGATTACACTTCTATTGTATACAACCTTCTTTGTATCAGGATTCCAAATCTTGTATCATTTTATGCCAGCACTATAGCCAATAAAAATACATTTGACGTCCTTTTTCTCCAATTTAGATCTTTTCTCATACGGCACTTAAGCATATGCCTCATAGCCAAAAACACGAATATGTCTTAAAGAGGGTTTCTTACTAGACCACGCTTCCAAAGGTGTTTTCTCAACAAGAGCAGAATTTGGAGAACGATTAATCAAGTAACATGCAGTAGCAACAACCTCAACCCAAAACTTCTCCTCCAAGCCAGCACTACTCAGCATACTTTGTGCTCTCTCCATCACTGTCCTATTGAACCTTTCTGCAACTCCATTTTGCTGTGGAGTATAAGGTGTAGTCTTATGTCTTTTAATCCCATGGTCTTTGCAATACCTCTCGAATTCATTAGAACAAAATTCACTGCCATTATCAGTACTTAAGCATTTTATTTTTCTACCAGTCTGATTTTCTACAAGGTTCTTAAATTCCTTAAATCGACTAAACACTTCTGATTTAATTTTCAAAAAATAAACAAATCCTCTTCTTGAATAATCATCAATGAATGACACATAGTATCTTTACTTAGACAAAGAAGGAACATCCACTAGACTAAATACATCTGAATGAATATAATCTAGCAAACTAGAAGATTTATGAGGATTGGAATAAAATGAAACACAATGTTATTTTCCATATATACAATGTTCACAGAATTCAAATTCAAGATTACAATCTTCAAGCCCCTCAACCAGGTTTTTGTTCTTCAAAGTTTTTTATTCTTTCTCTCCAATGTGGCCTAACCTATGATGCCAGAGCATAGTCTTCTCTACTGGAAGTTTTACTTCCATAGAGTTTACATAATTAGGGATATTTTCCTCTTTACCTCCATGAGTATTTTTCTATGACTTTACAGAGACACTGTTAAATTGAACAACCTATGCATCCAGCTTGTACAGGGTACCAATTCGAGCACTTGTAGCCAGCACCATTGAACCTCTAGTCATCTTGCAGCCATTTCCAGAGAACGTGACTTGTACTCCAATATCATTCAGCTTACCGACAGACAGTAGATTTCGAGCCAGACCTGGTATGTGCATAACATCATTGATCCCCTTCACTCTTCCATCAAGGAATTGAATTCTGACTCTTCCACGGCCAACAATCTCCAAAGTTGAATCACTTGCCAAGTACACCTTTCCACCATCATATTCTTCATACTTTGTGAACCAGTCTCTATGAGATGTCATGTGGAAAGATGCTCCAGAATCAATTAGCCAGACATCATTTGATGCCTGTGTAGCCAAAGCTGCAATGAAGGCGTCTGCATCACTATGAGAAGAATCATTGTTGGAAGAATATTGCTTCTTCTTCTCCTCCTCCTCTTTACAATCCTTTTAGACATGACCAGGTTTCCCATAGTTCCAGCACTTCACCTTGGACTTCTTGCCAGGAGACTTTGATCTCCCCTTTGATTTCGATTTGGACTTCTTGTCCTTCTTCTTGCCTTTCTCTTTTGACCTTCCTCTAATAGCAAGGGCCTCCTTCACCATCTCGGAAGATTTCCTTCTCATTTCTTCTGATAACAAAGAACCAACAACATCTTCCATCTTGAAATTCAATCTTGTACTCCCAATAGCCATCACCAGATGATCCCAAGAGTTTGGCAAAGAACACAATAGAAGCATACAGCGATCCTCTTCATCAGTATTTACACCAACAGAAGTTAATTGTGTAATCAACATATTAAATGCATTCAAATG